>KV441667.1:1924-337672 GCA_001644535.1 Pyrenochaeta sp. DS3sAY3a | reverse complement strand
AATAGTGTTACTTAAAATAGTTCTTCTAAATCTAGATATTTTAGCTTCTTTAGCTAGATATTTTACAACTCTAAGAGTGGAATAAGGCCTTGTTCTTGCTTAATTGCTAATGCGGTACTAGGTAGTATGTAGATTGAAAAGAATAGATAATACATTGAGTTGTTCACCTTTATCAGCCTTATGAATCGAGATTTTTGAACATGGCCGGAGCAGGTGGAACGAGCGGCCCCTTGACACCATCGTCGCCCTTTGGCTCGATCAATCCTGGTGCTTTGCCATATTCACCAGAGAAGTATTTGTGAAAGTCTGCCGGGTCCTCAAATGGCCTTGGTCCAAGCAACCGGATCATGTCCTCTCGGCCCAACATCTCCTTCTTTAGCAGTTCTTCTGCAACAAGGCCAACTTCGTGCTTCTTCTCAGTGAGCAGGTCTTTGCACTGCTTGTATGCCTCGTCGACAATGCGCTTGACCTCCATATCAATGTTCTTCGCCGTTTCCTCCGAGAAAGGCTTCTGTAATTGCTGACCTTGATCATCTTCAAAGTAGATATAGCCGATCTTCTTACTCATGCCCCATTTGCTGACCATGGCTGTTGCCATCTGAGTGACCTTGCGAAAATCATCCGACGCACCAGAGGTAACGGTTTCAAAGTGAAGCTCCTCTGATACACGGCCACCCAATGTCATAGCCATACGATCCATTAGTTGGTTGACATTCATGAGGTATGTGTCACCATTGGGAAGGTACTGGGCATAGCCCAATGCACCTTGTCCACGTGGGATGATGGAGACCTTTAGCAATGGGTCTGCGTACTTGAAGTACCAACCACATATAGCATGGCCAGCTTCGTGGTATGCCACAGTCTTCTTCTCCTCCGGTTTGAGAACGAGGGACTTCTTCTCTAGACCACCAATGACACGCTCAATGGCTTGTTCAAAATGGACCATGGTGACAGTCTCTGCATTATGTCGGGCGGCTGGTACTGGAGTTAGCAATCGAATCTGTACGGAGTATATGAGAGATCTTACCAATCAGCGCAGCTTCATTGACGCAATTGGCTATGTCAGCACCAGAGAAACCTGGTGTCAAAGCTGCTAGTCTGCCTTTGAGAAACTCCATGTCCTCCTTGGTGATGATCTTCTTCAGATGAACGCCGAAGATCTGTGCTCGGCCATCCATGGTCGGTTTATCTATGTTGATGTGTCTGTCGAATCGACCAGGACGCATTAAAGCCCTATCTAACACATCAGGTCTGTTCGTTCCGGCGAGGACGACGACTTGTTCGGTTGTGTTGAAGCCGTCCATCTCCGTTAAGATTTGATTTAGAGTAGCCTCACGCTCGTCGTTGCCACCACCGAAGTTTTGCTTTGATCGTGCACGACCAATGGCGTCGATCTCATCGATGAAAATGATGCAAGGAGTGCTCTTGCGTGCGTTTGCAAACAAGTCGCGTACGCGAGACGCTCCTACGCCAACAAACATCTCTACAAATTCAGAACCACTAACACTGAAGAACGGAACTCCTGACTCTCCAGCAGTTGCCTTGGCCAAAAGGGTTTTTCCAGTACCAGGCGGGCCGGAGAGAATTGCACCACGCGGGATCTTGGCACCCAGTTTCTGGAATCGACTTGGATCTTTTAAGAAAGAAACAAATTCCATGATTTCTTGCTTGGCTTCGTCCATACCAGCAACATCAGCAAACTTGACCTTGACATCAGTCTCGTGGTTGAATTTCTTCGCGCGACTCTTTCCCATACCAAAGATACCTCCAGAGCCTCCGCTGCTGCCACCTCCTGCGCGCCTGGTAAAGTAGAACAAGGAACCGAGTAGAAGGATCGTAGGACCAAACGATAGAAACGTGCCAAACCATGAAATTTCGTTTGAATATGCGACCGGGATACGCTCAGAGCCTGGGATACCTAATTCATACTGGGCATCGTCCATTTTCCTCTCAAAAGCCTCAACGGAGCCGATTGTGAAATAGTAGTAGAAGTTTTGGTTGACCGAAGGTGAATCCGGGTACATTGAAGCAACAGCCTCTCGGTGCAAATAAACCTTGGCCTTGTTGCCATTGAGGATGACAATCTTCTCTACCAAACCCTTGTCCAAGAATGTTGTCCGGAACTCCTGCCATGTGATCTCCTTTGTGTTCTCGCCAGGGAAGATCATCTTGTAAGTGAAAAACGTGAGAAATGCAGTAATGATGATCGTATTGGTGTCCATGCCCCCGAGCATTGGTGAAGGGCCGCCAGCGCCACCTTTCGAGTCGCTCCCTCGAGACTGTGGACCTGGATCGTGGGCACCCGCTTTTTGCTGCGGTTCTCCTGGCTTCTTCATGCCGAAACGCTGTTGCTGGCTGTGTTGCTGTTTGTGGGCGATCATGGTCGCCAGCCGCGAGATCTTAGCAGCAGTAGCCATGTCGAGTTTCTCGCCGCGTGCTAGCCTATCCATTTCCTGGCGGAGTTCAGCCGGGATACCCTCCTTTTTGATCACCTCCATTGCCTCTCTAATGATCTCCTTCTGTGCTGCGGGAACGCCCGTAAGCGAGAAGGCCACCAAATGGTCTAACAGCTCTTCCTCTTTGGGTGTCAACTTGGACGACTCCTCTGGTTGTGGCCCCTCCGCGCCCTTGTCTGCTTGCGTGGGCTCGCCATCTTTTTTCTTCTTTTCTGGCTCTCCGGGCGGGCCGGTCGCGAATCTCCGCGCACGCTGCTGGGTGTATATGCACTGTGGGGCTGGGATTGGCCTGCGGATCAAAAGAGGTGCTCGTAATGCAGTGTTGGCGCCGGCTCTGGATATTCGCGCGAGGTGACCTGATCGGCGCAAGAGAGTCGACATTGCGGGAGGAAAGTGTGTGGCGGTAGAGCACGGTCGAAGATGCAAGGTGAGCTGCCCTGTGACAAGACCACCATGCACTGAGACGCTGCAATCTCGATTCGTGGGGGGAGAGGAGTGGGTGGCGGCCGCGCAGTATTGGCAAAGTGGCAGCCTTTGCGCGATGACAGTATCATTGATTTCTCCGACACCACCGACGCCGACCATGATTGAGCCGCATGACTAAGCTTTGCGGGCGAAACCAGGCGTATGAACCGCGAGCGTCAGTGCACACACCACCAGAGAGGCATCTCGCAGAATCTCGGTAGTGCGAGTACATGATGGCAGCTTTGTTCTACGACCTTATTGTATTCCAATACAATATCTTGATCAACCCTTGTTTAACTAAAAGAGTCCTTCTGCTCTCTTCCCTTCCAGAGGTTACTGCTCTATATCTGAGATGCAAGTTCGCTGGAATGAAACTCGGAGGATCACCGGCTACATGTCCTATACGTCCTACATCATGTCTCGACTGATTACAATTGAACAGGTGCGCAATCAACTGCTGCAGTGCGTCCAGCCGCCAGTCACAAGTTTGTTAGCTAAGTGAAGTTAGGGCTTTATGCTAAGAGCATGCGTGCAACCGATGGTCTGTACGAGTAAGCCATCTGGCGCATCTCATCGGCGTCCAACATCATGCACTCATCAATGACTTTCCGGTAACGTGCGGTTAGTCGTACCTTTTGCTGCAAAGGACAGTTGATTGTACAGTCTATTCGTTGACTTGAGCAAGAAATGCATAGTGCCCATCCATTCGCTCCATCCTCGTTCCTTATGTGTACAATCCGCATTGAATCACGCTTTCATCGCTCCACCCCACCGAGACCATGTTTACTCCTCTTCACCGAACTCAGCACGGCCTGCTTTCGAGTTCAAGTACTCATTCCTATGGCTGTTAGCACCCTTCTGTCCGCGGTGCGATCCATTGACTTGGTGGGTGTCATTGACTCACCTCTCAATAGCCCACTGCATGGTGCTATATGCGATGACGAGCGGAGGAACAAAGTAGAGGACTTGGTTCCTCGAGCGGCGAATGACGTTCCAGAAGCCCTTTGCGAGAAAGTTGGCCATGGGTCGCTGTCGGTTCGGGCTGAGGGTGTAGGTAATGACGCCCTTGCCAGGACGGCCGCCGCCCTCGTACGGGTTACCCCAAGATCCGATGTGCCATCTGTTGCTCTAACGTTAGCCCTACTGTCGAATGCCGCGTGTGGCGTGCGTGTCAAAGTGCCCAAGGCGCGGAGAATGAGCGGGCGGATGGAGGGAAGTGCGAGCGATTACGGTTGACGGGTGCGCAGACGTACGTGGCCTTGTGTCGAGCGTTTGGGTTGGAGCCGCCGCCAGCCATTGTGAGATGTAGCGACGTGGTGTCGGGGTGCAATGGATAGGATGGATGCGTGTGAGGGCGATGTGAGGTTACGATCAAAGCTGTGAGCCGATGCCAAGCTTTTCTCCGGCACTAGTTCTGCGTTGGAATAACGGCAACATGATTGGATGATTCAGGGTTGGATGTATGGCCTCTCTCACTCTACGTTACACACAAGGACTTGTCAGGTCATGGCAAAATTGCGCTCTTATCCAAATCGCTGCCAAAAACTCGTCCCATAATCTTTGCTTCACTTTGGCACACACAACTTCTGCCCGATAGCCAGCCGATCGCAGTCGACTCCCTCATTTCCTTCCAGACCGAGCAACTCCTCTACACCCAGACTATGTCTTTGCGCGACTGCCCAGCACGTGTCGCCTTTCCGGATTTGAATTTGGACACTGCCTTCAGCACAGTGAATAACCTGCTCAGGGCCGTGGTCAGACGCTGATTCCCGATTGATAAGCTTGAACATGAGCAACAGGAATAAAATAACAAGGAGTGCGAACGGTAGCATCATGCGCGTGGCCTCTTTGGCGTCCTTTTTGATGGCCTCGTCATGTACTTGGTCCTCGACATCACTGCGATGTGGCCGCGACTGCCCCAGTGGGCGCAGGTTTCCATATCGACTACCAGGTTCTGATTCATACGTTCTGCCGTCCGGTCCACGAAAGGTGTAGGTCTGTTCGTCGGCATCATAGCCGATACGGACGAAGCCCTCAGGGAGTCTTTGCGAGTCCTAAGCATAGCAATGATTAAGGAGGACTCGAAGCGGTTGAAGGCTGTCCGACTTACGCTGTCCATGTCTGTCCACTTGCCCATGTTGACTTGTTGTTCGTTGGAAAGATGAGCTGCTCAAACGAGGATTGTGAGTGCGGTGTATGAGATGCAGGACAAGGACGAATGGGAATAAAACTGCGGCTTGCTGTGCTTATAACAGCGATACGAGAATGCTGCCTGAGCGGTAGTATATGCAGCTGGCAGGATAATAAGGTTGAGCTGAAGCCTGTCACCGAGCCAGCTTCACCGGCCGCAGGATCATGGTGTGACGCGTGTGGTGGCTGGCGTCAACCCGCTGCTCCGCTCCGGGCACTGATTCGCTCCCGCTTTCTTGGACGAAGCACACGACCACCATTTGCATGTCGGCCCCTTCCACACTTTTACAGCCCTCTTTCTTCCTTGATTAGCGCGAGATTTACAGTGAGATTCACAATCTGTTTATAATGTTTCTGCTGCTACCCTTCCATAAGATGTCCTGATAGCAGTGTCTAGCATGGAATGAAAGCGTAATGCAGCAATGAGGGTGATTATTCACCAGGCACGACGTCGATCTCAGAGTTTGTTCTTGAACCTAATTAAAGTGGCCTCTTCAAAGTCTATCATTGTTGGCACGTAACAGATTAAAATATTCAAGCACGAGATAAACATGTAAACTGATCACATTGAAACTCTTCTTCGCTATTATTGGCCAACGACGTCTAGAAGCGTCTTCACATTCCAGCCCACAATTATATGTAAAACACCTTCAACGGTATCATATCGCTGGACATGAATATTGTTAAAGTCCTCAGGGTTGCGCAAGATATGTCCTTGTGAAAGGAGAGCATATGCGATTCCAGAAGACTTCAACTATGAAGGTAAGTACTGGATTAGATTTTGGGTTTTCCGGGTTTGTTAAGAGGACTTTCTTTTTTCGACTCAAAAACAGCTCCAAGAGTGGAAACTCCAGAACGATACTGATTAAAAAGAGTGACTCATTGTTGGTAAGGACTGTATCTATGAAATTGCTGTTGCTGAAAGTTTCAAAGGCTACTAAAGTGATGTGCAACTCTCAGGACGGAGTGGAAGTCTCCATCCAATTGTTCTGGGTCTCCACCACCACCTAGAATTTCGATATATCGCGGTTAAGCCGCTACAAACCTTCTCACCATAGTTTGTACTACCCGAGCAACTGAATCGCCATTCCCGCAACGCTTCTCATTGCCACCAATGGCACTGGCGTCGCACCCATCTGGGTAGAAGAAACTGGCCACAGCAACGATAACGTACGCTGCAATGAGCAAGCTGCCCTCAAGATAATTGCTTCTGCCGTCGAGAATAAGGAAATTGACGATGAGAACTGACACGAACAGTGCCACAGTTTCAAAGATATTGAAATATAATGTCATCTCTTTGTTCATAATCCATCCCAGGATGACAATTACCGGCGTGATGAATATCGCGATTTGAATACTGGATCCTACTGCGATACCAATGGACAAATCCATCTTGTTTTTCATGGCTACAGTGACAGCTGTTACATGCTCTGCAGCGTTACCGACAATTGGCAGGATGATGAGACCGATGAACGCTTGACTGATACCAGAGGTTTCGACCATAGGCTCGATAGCATCGCTCATGAAATCTGCACAGACAGCGACAAGACCAGTGCTAATGAGAAGCATAAATATAGCTGCTTTAACGGACATTTCGGGCGCAGTGTCGTCTTCGTCGGTTTCGATGAGTGCCATGGCTGCCTGAGGGGAGACCGCTGGACGATTGATTATGCTAGATTGAGTTTGTTCGCGATCCATGCGCTCTGGAAGAGACTTAGAACGGCGTAAGGACGCTCGAGGAGCTGCCATACGGATATTGGGCGCTGGGCCTGATGGTGGGGGGTTTTGTGGACTAGTGAAGACGTTGGTGGACAGGAGGGAAGGAAGCGCAGGGCGGTACACTCGACGCGAAGGATTGGACGCGACATTGTCCTGCTGATTTTCTTCTGCGAATGTGACCTTCGGGACGACTTCAGCTTGTCCCTGTTCAGTGATTTTGTCTCCACCAGGCAGCTCTTTGTTGCGACCACGACGGGACTTCTTGTCCTTGCTTCTGTGCCTGCGTTTCTCTCGGCGCCCTTTCGAATCTGAGGCATGCGACCCGGCCTGGAAGTCACGGACCACAGGGATGTATTGATCGTTATCGGCTTCATCTCCACTCATGACATCAAAGGAGTGTCGACGAGAAGTCACGGTTGTTCCAGCTGCGCCACTAACTATGCTGGAATTCCTTTCAGTCTCGAATGGGCTAGAATGGTTCTCAGTAGACGGAGTTGTAGTACCCGAAAGCGCAGGTCCGTCTTTGGAACTAGAACTGGACTTTCGACGAAGCTTCTTGACGATGCGTTTGGCCTTCTTCTTCATGGTCCCATTCGATGAGTTAGATGAGCTGTCGCTGTCATCGCTGCTACTTGAGCTAAATGAAGAATTGGAGCTTGAGCTGTCGAAAGCCCCGGCCAATACACCTGGATGGGACTCCTCATCGATAATATGCTGTGGTGTGCTGGCGTACAAGTATCTGTGACTCTTGAGTTGGAAGAGCAGGTATAGAATGTACACAAGAAGCAAGATGACACTCGTGCCTCTGCTGACTGAGAGTGTTTCATGATCGGCAATGGCGTTGTCGTTAAAGGCAGCGTGGAAAGCAGTCGGTAACAATAGACTCATGACCGCCAAAGCAAGCATCACTCCGCTCATCTGCGTGACCGTGGTGTTGTAGACCTGTGTAAAGTCAGTACATGCATAAAAGCGGATTGCATGGGTCGCATTACCTGTTCCTGGTATTTCAGCCCACCGAGTAGAAAAGCCATGCCCAGGATGAGAAGTAGGTTGGCGAGAATAGACCCTAGCAATGATGCCTGCACAACCTCGATTTGATCCGACGCAAGCAAGATGATGAAGAGAATCAACTCCACAGCATTTCCGAAGGAAACATTGAGAAGTGCACCGAGAGCATCTCCGACTCGAGCTGCAACAACTTCAGTGGCATGTGCCAGCAGCCCTGCTAAGGGTATGATTGCGATAGCATTCATTGAGAAGACAATCTCGGCTTTCAGATTCGCCACCTTGACAGCAATACCAAGGGGGACGAAGACCAGGAGAAGGTTGATCCAGCTGTGGGTGATTGCGTTCTTTGTATGTGTGAGGAATCGTAGGCCTCCCGCTTTGGCCCTGACAAACGACCATGGCGGGAGCTTGTCAGATCCTATGGCGGAAGGTGTCTCTCCATCGGCCGCGGTATTCTCTCCGGAAGTGCTGGGATTGCCTTTGTGAATGCCATTGTAAGCCGCCGAGTTCTTCTCGTTCGGTTCGCTGCTCTCGCTTTTGGACTGTGCTGGATCTTGGCGAATGTGTGTCGGAAGGATTGGTAGGTTGTTGCGTCCCAAGCCAAGTGCAGCGGCTGCCTTTGACTTGACACTAGGTAAAGAAGGATTGTCGGGTTCTCCCATCGGTTTCTATTGGAGGCTGTGTGGTGGGCAAGAAGTACAGAAGATGTACTTTAAGGAGGGATGAAGCCAAGTCGTGAGGCGCGCAAGCTTATCTATCTGGGCGAGTGCTTCGGCAAGCTTGTGCCGACTTGGACAGTTGGACAAACCAATGACGTAGCGCTATTCGGTCACGTGGGACCAACACAGCCACATCATGTGGCGTGGAAGCGTAACGATGACGATTCTAGAAGACCGGCGACCAAGGTTAGATCAGTGTTGCAGATCTTACCTTTTCCTACCTAGGTATGGTTCTGCGTGTTCTTCAGGACTATTCCGACCTCTGCATGCGTAAGAGAGGAGGACACAGGCTGTCGTGTTGGCTGCAGAAGCTACATGTATTACTATCTATAGTTTGGTACGACACATTCTATAGGTAAAATCATTATCCGTATTGTTCACTTTCACTATCCTAACTATGTATCTAGTTACGTGGTGGTGGAGAAGGTTCCAAGGTCATTTCCCCATGTAAATACTTAACTATACCATCATGAACATACTCACTTCAAATTTAGGCGGCCACCTTGACGACAACCTTGGTGCTGCCTTTCGTTCCAGACTTCTGAATCTCCCAAGCTTTTGGAATAGCCTCGATCCCTTCGCCCTCCACGGAGAGTTCACTCGGCTTCAATTTCCCGTTGCTGAACAACTCATAGACCACAGGAATGATTTCTCCAAGTTTCTTGTTCAAGTCTTTAGCCTCTGGGCGTCCGATAGGACCAAGTTGAATCTGATGAACCTCAAAAGAGTTGGCCGCTGTGGAAACCGGAATGGGGTCCCCTGCGTTGGTTGTCGTATAAAGTCGCGTAGTGCCCTCTGATGCACTAGCTAGAGCGCCGAAGAGGGCGGCCAGTAGTGAATTGTTTACCGAAACCGCGTCGAATGCTAGGGAAAGTCGACCTCCAGTGATGCCTTTCACTTCGTTGATGATTTCTTGCTCCGGTTTCTTGTAGTCGACGACTCTGTCTGCGCCGAGAGAGAGTAGCAACTATAGGTATGTCTGTCAGATCAACATGTTCATAAGTTGCGATTGATGTCATTTACCTCAGCGCTCTTGGTTGAGCAGGTTGTGATGACTTTGTAGCCTGATACCTTCAGTAACTGAACAGCAAATTGGCCAACAGAACTTGCACCGCCAAAGACGAGAGCCCATTCATCCACTGGGTTAGGAAGTGCAGAGGGCTTAGGATAGGGGACTTTGAGCCCTTGGAAAACACCAAGGCTGGCCGTCAGAATGCCTACTCCTGAAGCACTCGCTTGAGCAAGATTGATATTTGAAGGCTTAGGAATGGCAAGCGGGGCGTCCATGAGCAACTAACCCAAGATCCAACAATTAGTATTTTGAGTACGTGAAAAGAGTTAATAGATAGACTCACATACTCGCACCATGCGGTATATGGTTTAAACCCGAGCCGCGTGCAACCAAAGACTTCGTCTCCTTCGTGAAATGGGTTGCCCAACGCATTGGTGGCGTTTGGTCCCGTTTTAACAATGACTCCGGATACATCACAACCAGGGATGAAAGGCCAAGATTCGACAAGATAGCCAGCAGTTGCCATACCGGCATCCCTTCAAAAAAGGTCAGTACTTTTGTTCTTTTCGGATTCTAACCAACTGAAAAGATCCGCGCCGAATCAGAGCTAGCATTTTGATCTGAATCTGTGTATAAAAAGAGGATCACGTACACCGGGTTGATGGCCGTGTACAAAGCTTTTACGAGGATCTCGCCTTCACCAGGCTCTGGAATCTGAATGTTATCACTGATTTCAGGAGCTGCCCCAACTTCAGAAAGAGTGATTGCCTTCATGTTGTTGTAGTCTGCACGGTAACAAATATGCAGCTAGGCTGAGGAGTGATTGAGGATATGGAAGATGCTAGGAAGAATGCTCCTGTCTCATTGAAGCTACATGCCATATTTATATGCCTGCTTCTGCGCCAATATTGTAGTATGCAAGGAAAAACGATCCCACGGTTGAGTTGTAAAACCATGTCGCTTTTGTCAGCAACAAAACCCAAGATGAATAACATGGTAACATGGTTCATATTGGACGCCATCGCACACAAAAGGTGACCAATGCGAGCAAAACGATCGGATTCGCGTCCGTGGGGTCATAGGTTAGGGACCGCAGAAAGCCTGAGAATCTAGATCCTAGCTGAGCCATGCTCCCCGCACTACCTCGACAAATGTAAGTTTTCCGTAATGTGGTTTATCCGTGCGGCCTTATCCGTGCTTGGCTCGAGCCTCTGCATCTGAGGTCACGTCTCCGCGTCAAGTACGAACTTCCTCGAAGTCAACACCAGGACAACGGAAATGCGATAATCTAAAGACATGGAAAACACTGCTGAAAGCTACGCATTATTCGAATAGGCTCATTGGAGCATTGGTAATCAACAGCTGCCTTGGTAATCTCCATACAACGAATCCTATCTCCGTCAGCTCTTTCCCCGCATCTATAGGCAGCAAAATGATTCTGCAAGTAGAAGTAATGGTACGTAGGTAGAGTATCAGTTTTGGCTGTTGTCCTATAAGTTTAATATGTTCGATTGGGTTTAGTGTATCATTCTATTCGCCGAGCACAGCCACTCTCATTTCAAACTGAAGGCAGCAGTCTTTTGGAAGAATCATTGCCGTGAGAGTCAATCGTGCAGGCTTCAAAGGCAATTCGATTCTTTATGAGATAATGGAGGGGCATTCACACAAAGTTCACGGCTGAACCTCCACGATTCGACACCTCCCGAGGCTCTCCGTGCTTGAACCTTCTGCCATGATGCGCTGCCCACATACAACCTTGCAGCTTTCGCCGTCCCCTTTCGCGCAACTAGCTGGGTACGAGCGAGGAGACCAAAAGACTCTTGCTGCTGCAGAAGTGAAATCCGGGAGGCCTCCAAAGACTCTCCATGACACTTCAGGGCAGTTGTTCCCGGCCCCACTTGTCCTACCGCACGATGATTTGAACTACGATCCGGATTGCCCACCGCAAAGTTTGAAGAGCTGGCTGTCTATGAAGTCGAGAAACAAGCTAAATACGGAACCGAAACGCAACACTCTATACGTTGCACAAATTCCTACAATAGAGAAAGAGGTGGGCTACATGCACGACTGGCTTGCTCCGAGATCCACTTCAGATCGCGAAATTGTGGGAGGAAGCGAAATAAATGAAGTGGAAAGGCTCGACGTGAAATTTTTCGCGGATTATCTCAAATCATTCTACCTTGGCATCAATGTCGAAATATGCCCAACACCTCTTTCTTGGGTAGCTTGGGCAAAGCAACGGCAGGGCCGACCTTCTCGTAGTGTCAAGTTACCTCAATATATAGGTCTTGCCTACGATGGTCGATGTACTAGGATTCGAGTACGACCAACACCGGACCATGTTTTCACAGCGCAGCTGAGTCTGGACGATATATTGGACGCAGCGATCGACATGTTACCAGAGGACGCCTATGCGATATGTTTAGTAATAGACCATGACATGTACGAGAACGAAGAGGATGATTTCTGCTGCGGGAGAGCTTACGGCGGGAGCCGTGTCGCTGTAGTTCAATCAGCACGATATAACCCTGCTCTAGACAAAAATTCTGGAATTGATCACGAACACATGTGGCCTCGAAGCCATTGTAAGGCCTATGTAGACAAGCTATGTGCTGTCGAAGAAGTCAAGCGCAAGCCTCCCTCCTCGGAACAAATAACAACATCGAAAAATGGCCCAATGCGAATGGCTATTGATGGAGCATCACAGTCCCCTGTGATCCCATATGCACCACAGGACATACAGTCTCTCTGGTTCTCCCGGCTTGCGCGAACCATTACTCACGAACTTGGCCACTGTTTCGGCATGGCACATTGTGCTTATTATGCCTGCAATATGCAAGGCACCGCTAGTATGAAGGAAGATGTGCGACAACCTCCTTACCTCTGTCCAATATGTGAAGCAAAAGTTGCGCATGCTGTCGTTGAAGAGCTCAGTGGCGGAAGCAATGAAGAGAAAGCTGCTTGGATCAAACAAAGATGTGAATCTTTGGCTGCATTTTGTGCAAGTCTTGAAGAAAGGGGAGGTTCGAGTGCGATGTGGACGGGGTTGTACTGTTGGTTGGCGGAGAGAATCAAAGGACTTGAATAGCTGCACGAGGAACTAAATACAATATTCGCGAACCAAATGACACAGAAATAATTATCCGAGTTGCTTTCGGTGATCCGTCCGTGCGGCCACAACCTGTTTCGAGAAAATTTTATATCAGTTGTAACGTAAGGCACCTTGAAGTATTTCGATGAAACACGATTTCTATATTGAAATATCTCTCAACGTAGTTTGTAACAACCCAGACTGATCAGATATTCCTTCATTGACGTTGATAAATGTACCGCGAAGCAAATCAGCAAGAGGTTGCCCCGTTGGAAGTTCCATTCTTGTACGCAGCCTGAGTATCTCCAAGACATTCCGCTACAAAGTCATCAGTCAGATAGTTGAATGGAAGTCATAGGTATGTGAACTGACCAACAGTGACGAGCTTCAGATTATTGTTCTTGGCCCAGTTGATTAACCACGGCGTCAGTGTGTCCACTGTACTGGCATACGTCTCATGCATTAGCGGTATATGCCCATTGCCACCAGCACCTGCTTGTGTGAATTTCTGCTGGCTTTGTTGAGGGGACTGGTTGTTCCAATCGCCAGTGTCAATATCGTTGGTGATCACCCGGTAACCTAGTGTTTTCATGGTTGATAGCACGTTCCCCGAAGTGGCGAGATATGGTGGTCTCATGTACGTTGGCTTTACACCTATAATGTTTACTAGGGCTTGTTCCAAGCGTGTCATTTGGCTGGTGAGGTCGGCTGTAGACAGGCTACCAAAGTTCTGGGGGTGAGACCAGCTGTGAGAAGCAATCTGATGACCGGCCTTGTACGCATTCTGAAGCGCCGTACGCTGGCCATAGATGCAGCCGTATAGCGTCCCTGTTACAAAGAAACTACCTTTGGCTCCTCCGGCGGTCAAAGTGTCGACTAACTTCTGGGTGTATTGGTATGGGCCATCGTCGTATGCCAGGGCGAGCTGACCAGGCGCATTACACTTGGTGATGACCTTAAACCATCATAAGCATATAAAGAATAGATTTGAAGCGTCTGAGAAGTCTTACTTGACCTGCGGCTGGGCCTGCCTGACGTATTACGTGCAGTGGGTCGGGAATAGGCTTTGCGAGCGAGACAGCAACTAGCGTCGCAATCAAGATTCTTTTCAAACCCATAATGATAATTAGAGATTTCTGAGGGCTGAGGAAAGCTCGAATCGAATCGAATCAGAAACTCTTAGCTGAGATTACATGCGCTTAAGTAGCTATGACGAAACCCCTTGTACCCTTTTTGCCCGCTCTGCCAGTGTCAACCCAGGGAATCTCAAAAGCTCTTGGCTAGTTTATGATATATAGCGCTGTAATTATCCGGTGGAAGTACGCTTTATTCAAAGTGCTAGTTCTACACTAATGGTCTCGGATGAAAGGCACTCGCTACGAACACCTTTGGTGGCTAAAAATGCCCTCGAAACACGACTCAACACAGTTGTTAGTCCAGTCAGCGCTGGAAGAACCTCAATATCAGAAGCACAAAGAACAAGGAACAATAAGCTTTTGTATTCTTTGTGAAGATTTTGTTGTCAAGTACGGACATTGGCCGTTAGTACATCCACAACACTCATGGGTAATTGCCGTTCAAATCCCGGTACCCCGGTTAAAGAAAGATCTGGGGAACCTTGCGCTTCTATGCAAGAAAAATAGAACCAAGTAAACCTAAGACATTCTATACAGGTTGTTTAATGCCCCCACGCTCTGGCATATACATTTCATCGAAGGTTTTTTGAATGTCCCTACGCTTTACGAAAGTACTCTGTATGTAATCAGTTGAGGTACTCGAGAAGGCTCCAAGTCAACAACATGGAACTCTTCACTATTTCATTACTATAAAGGTCCTCTGATTTTGTTGTACAAAGCCTTGGTCTCGATTACGCAGGAATAGAGGCTTACGGGAACGCTGAACAATAGCCTACACCTGGCTAAGGTTTCCGTAGCGCCCTACAAACAAGTCAACCCTCACTATAGCCTTGGTCTATCCAAGCTCAGAACGTGGCTTCTTGACTGGGGCGTTCCTCGCAGTCTGCTATTTCTTCGATCTCAAGGAGAACTCCGGGTCGGGTGCGGAGGTTTGTTTATATCCAACGTCGATGACATCTAGTTCGTGTTCCCAAAGCTGCAACATCTGAGCAGTGTTTAAAGAGTTTGAAGGGCAGGATATCGGAATCATGGCGACGTATTGTGCAAAGAACGTCTTCTGGGGTGTTGATGATATAGGTCGCTGTTGTGCTTGTTGATAGTCATAAGGTTGTCGAAAGACGCCGTTGACAGCGGACTTCACAGCACGGGCAAGTCTTCGACCTTCTGGCGAGCTGAACCGTCCGAGAGCTTGCCATGCCACTTTGGTGGCAACAAATGATATGGTATTTGACTGAGGCGCACCTTCCCGTTTCTCGTATTCTTTGAGCTCCAGGCATTGGGCAATTTTAATGGCTGCAGCATTCCGCAATGCAACAGCATCAGGCGATGGTGATATTGATTCCCTGATTTGAATGATACAAATATAGACTGTGTTATACAGCATATATGCAGTTGCCGACATGTGATTCGCAACTTTGAGTGCTTTCGCCATCTTGGACAAATCTTTGGATTCATTTAGTTTACGTTGGTTGAAGTCCTGCAGGTCAGGGTGAATTTTTTCTAGATCTTCAAGCACAGAATTGACATCCGATAAAAGGAGGCCGAGTTCTTCAGATCTTGCCGCGGATGAGCGTAAAGCGTTCCGTCGGCTGACGAGAAGGGTGCAGTCCGCCATGACATCGAACATCCGATGCAGCAGCATCCCAACTTCATCGGTCTGTGCAGGCGGAGCTTGCTTCCACTCCTTCCTAGCACATAGGGACGGCCTAGAATCTGCAAGTGCGCCAATGATAGAAAGAGTACGTAATCCGCGGAAGATCATGGCAGTTGTACCTGTAGACTCCGTCGGCGGCCCCCGGAGTTCCATCAATGCCTCGATGCCTCTCTGGTGTTTAAGGAAATTGGAAGGTCCGGTTGGCAAGAATATCTCAAGAAGCATACACGATAGCGCAGCAAGCAAAGTCTCATCAGAGCGCTGCTGTTCGGGCTGGCTTAAGTGAGAGTTGAGCTGAAGAAGTACCTGGCCATACTGGCGGTATCCTTTTACCATAATGTGGTCCTGGCGATGTTGGGAGCCAAAGAAGGTCACTGAGAGACTTAAGATTGATTTGCGCAGGAGGTCGAGACCTGGGTCTGCTGTAAGCCCAGCGGCACCTTCGTAGAAATCAATCATGTTGCAGGCAAGCTCAACTGGTCCACCTCTTAAGAGATTCTTGCGCGTGTATGCTAAGCAAATATCCTGCTCGAATGCGGCAAAGGAGAGTTGTGAAGGACAGGTTGAGTCGTTCGTCACACATATCTGTGTCGAATTATCTGGGAAAACATTGCTCTGGTTGATCCAAGTCAGGTCCTTGGGACCATCGCAGTCGATACCCCGCTTGACACACTGACTGCACGTTGGGCGCTTTTCATCTGTTGACGCCAGTCAATTGGTACTCTTTGTACACCTGCTTGGTATGTTTTGGGGGTACATCAAGGGATACGTCCCAAGCTTGTAGGGTGGTTGAAGGAAGAACATATCAGCGACGAAGCTCAAACATACCGCACTTGACACGCCGACGGCGGCACTGTGCACATCCTTTTGAACGACCTCCACGACTGACCATATCGTGTTGCTGACAAGCCTCAACTATATGCGGTTGAAAATATATAAACCTCTTCTCGGCGTCAGCCAATCAATCACGCAGCACGGAGACGCATTAAGACGTGTTCTGATCGTGAGGCTTGGAATGGCTGTGGCAAAAGAAATGGCATTGGGGGCCGAAACACTTTATCTTGGCGACTGACTCAGGCCCGTATACTTACAGGACGGATCCTTGCATCACTGCCCACTTCTGATCGACCCCCTTCAATAGTACTTCGAAGTGTAGTTGATTCTCATATAGACCCCGGTGGATACAAGAAACTCCTTGAAGTACAACACTTGACGGTCCCAAAAAACCAGTCTATAACAATGGCCCAGCTTTCCTTACAATACCTGGAGTTTGTTCCTACAACAAGAATTAGGAATGCCTAGAGAATTTTGGAACAATATGGTCAGGGTATGCGATGGAGGAGCAAACTTATAGTCGTTCTTTTCTTCAAAACGAAAGGCAACACGAGATACGAATGATTTATTGATGGCCAATACTCATATGTTGATGCACTATGAAAAGCTTCCAAATCTACTATATATGTCGCGGTATGTGTCCTTGGTATCCAACGTCTGTGGTTATCTTCCCTGATTCGGTTGCTTCACCGGAGTGGCACCACTCCAAAGCCGTGGCCCAGGAATGTTGTACCCCGACAATTTTTTGTGAACATCAACAAAGATGCCTTTGTCATAATCACGATATAGACTCGCCCCTGGTGTTCCGCCATATAGCCTCCTAGTTCCCTTCTTCTTCCCTTTGAAGACTTTGATATTCACACACTGTGGATACGCCTGCGCACCATTGATTGCTTCTGCAACGTGAAGGGCAATGATTTCGTGTCTCAAGACATAATGGCCTTCGACTAGAGTTTCTGGGATGTTTATGATCCACTGGAACTTGTTGTAGATGAGAACGTCCGTCGCCCATGTGCCTCCAAGCATCAACTCGTCCCACCCTGTGCTGTTAAGCCACCCTAACTCATCGATCTTGATCCACTTTAAGGTGTTCTTATTTACACTTGTACAGCTCCCATTGCAGGCTGCAAGGTATGTCAGCACTGGTCCAACATGTGAGGTTGGCCATTCGTTCCACTGAAGCGTCAGTTGTTCACCAGCAGTGATGTTGACGTGTAGGATACCGGGAGCGGCGTTGTAGTGGCATACGATGTCGGGGGTTGCGAAAAGCGAAGGCGTGACGTAGATGTTTCCGAGATTCGATGCTGACCATGCGGCGAGCGGAGGGCCGGAGCTGGAAGACTCTGCATATTCCGGATCCCATCCTGGATATGACAGCCCCCTAGATGTTGTCACTTTGGTGATACGGCCATGTGCAGCGACCAAGGAAGCAAATACGAGGCCCAATAGGGAGAGAGTATACCACATGTCTGCCGTCAGGGATGGATTGTGTGTTCAGTCGCAAAATGGAGAATGTGTCTGAAAACTCTAATCGCCAAGGCTGCAGATGCGTTCAGGTATGCAGACTATGAAAATTTAACTCTGAGGTGCTTTGCATGAATGCCTGTAATTGCTGCAGAATATATGGTCGGGACTCACGGTTGAGCCTTCGGGTGGCGCATAGTATTATTTATTGTAGCCATATATCAACGTCATCCCTGCATTATACCCAGATTGAGAACCCGTATCGTCTTCAATACTTACTGCTATTGGTCACACAAAGGGTCAATATGCAAGTTGATGAAACCCATGACTTCGGGAGGGAATCGAGCCACTGGAAGGTATATCTTGGTAAGGTTTATAACAGCATGATTGAATAGTCTCCACTCGAAGGAAGGTACTTAGGATGAGCATTGAAGAGACGTAGGTATTCTAGCGCCTCTGAAATTATGCATGATAAGATAAATTCTCAAGAAGTTCAATCTTAGGGAGCGGTAACACATATCTCTATTCTTAGTATATTCTTCCTCTCCTGCGAAACTGAGAGCTAGCATAAGAATACAAGTCATAGGAGTAAAGTGAATGTATCTTTATCCGAAGAATCTGTAGTCACCTGCATGGGGTATAAAGGTTAAGTGGAGGTCACTTTACGCGTGAATGATATTTGGGTTTGCTTAATACAGTACTTCGACTTTCTTTAAGTAATGCTTGAAGTTTGCCTGGGATGGGCCAGCACTCTTTGCAACCGCGAATTATGTTAGTATAGATATCCATATATATAGCTCTTAATGTATGAACTGAGTTGTGAGTATAATTCGTACCGCGTTGCGTGTGGAAAAGCAATGAGAATGTAGTTCTTCAGTCAGGTTATCGCAAGCAATACTACAGATGCCGAATCTAGCATAGAAACTAGTTCATAGCTGCTTTAATGGTTGAATTAGCCATGCATACTTTATGATGCCAGTAGTAATGAACAGAGTACAGTATGAACAGATGAATGTGTTCTGTGTTGGATCAGTTACTCTACGCGGATGTGATGGAACTTTGTTTGCGCACAACCGACCTCCTATATCGGCTACACCTAGAAAAAATGGAAGTACCAGTCTGATAATTCAAAGTATCGGTGATCACCTCGGGTAGGCTTTTAAAATTATAGCATCGGTTAAAAAGTTAAGAGTCCTACATAACTACCCCTTACTCTTCTTTACTATACCAGTAAAGTGAGTAGATATGCAAACGTTCTTCTTAATTATTGCCGGTATTTGCTCATGCCCGAGGGTAGCGCAGTGTGAATAAGTAACGATGCGTGACACTAGCACTGACGAACCCTGGGCCTCAGCGCGGCCCCCAAAGGGGAAAGGCGTCATCAATAGATCATCGGGTCGTGTCACAAAACCGACCATGTCTCTTCTGCCCCAGATTCAATTTATACACGTAGATCATTGCAAACTCTGCCTTGGTCAGAATCTTGGACATAAAAGTCATTTCTCATGTGGCCGTCACTTGATTACTTCAGGATGCAGCTACCGACGACGCAACGTCTCAATGGATTCAAACACACATCGGTCGCTCGGGCAGGTGAAATAATATCGAAATGGGGGACCAGACTCTTGTATAAGTCTGTTGCTTTCACTCTGCGTTTACCTAACGTGTGGCGGATTCTTTTCACAATGCTCACGGTCCCTGATTCTTAGCGCTGCTGAGGGCTTTTATAAACTGACTTGTCTCACAACCGCACAAGGCCTCATCACAGAAGACTCTCACGAGAAGGTTGAAGTCACGATATCTCGGACGTCTACACGCAGATCCGCGGTTATCAAACAGGTGAGAAATCCTCTTCCGATATACACAAATTCTTGCAATGCAGCGACCAACCAATAACCAACTTGTCAGAGCAGCCATGTTGTTTTCGGCTCTTTCAACAACTGTGATTATCATTGCAGCTATCGCCTATCCTTGGGCGATCACAAACGCATCCACGGTTGTCCTCACTCCCCCAACGTCTGCCTGTTCCAAGGACGCATCCAAGTTATACCTTTCCGACCCGCCTCATGACAACTACTTCTACTCGAATTGCGACTCTAGCTCTCATGTCATAGTAACCACTCCTCGACCGGGAAGCGACCTCAATATCGTCAAGCCACGGCTTCTTGTCGTATGGCCTGCTGGAAACAGCGGTGCGTTGGCGCTTTTCGCCCCGGAAAGCGGTCAGATCGGCACCCTTGGGATTCACTTGAAAAAATCTTCTAGCAGCGGGGCGGACTTGGATCCTATCCGTGATTCTCAACGTGTTGGCGTTTCAGGAACGATCAACTTCAACAATGCCGCTCGACTTACAGTACCTATACTAGGCAGTAGTCGAACCATCCGGGACTTCACTGAGGGCGGACGTACGAATCAAGACTTCCAGGGCAATTTCGGATTTTCGTTAAATGATGATGGAGGTGCAACCATCAATCGGACCTGGCTAGATGGCGTCACCACGACATGGCTTACATTTAGCCCATTGAATGGTGCAGCCAAGGTAATTTTCTCGTCGACGATGACCACGATTAGACTCACATTCCGTATAGATTGTCCTCAACCGAGAAGCCGCATGGACCCTGACATTTGGGGTTGGAGACTACCGGTTTGACGCTTCGATGAACTATCCCCAGCTCGACCAGCTAGACCAAAAAGAAGTGCTCAATGATGCTGCTTCAGGCTTGATTGCACAGAACCCGGATCAAACGACGTCGCTGTCCTTCTTATCCTATTCGAACAAAATGATAGCTGGCACTTGGCGCTTTCTTACCTACTTTGGCCGTGACAGCATGATCTCGATGCTGCTGATGCAACCAATACTTAGCGAGGTCGCAAACGAGGCTGTAATTGCATCGGTTCTCGAACGCGTCAATATTGCTGACGGTAAGTGCGATACGACGCTATTAGCTGCCAAGTGAAGTGCTAAACTTATATTTCTAGGTACTGTCTGTCACGAAGAAGTCATTGGCGATTACGCAACTTGGTTGAATCGAAAGGATGGAATCACATCCTCCAAGCCGCGTTGCGACTACAAGATGATCGACACGGACTACCTGCTTCCAATAGCCATGAAAAACTACCTAGTAGACTCTGCACCAGGAAAGCAGCGGGCTCATGAATTCTTAGGCAGGACTGCTTCCTTCTTAGAGGAAAACAAGGGAGTCTCGTACACCAAGCTAGCCCAATCCACGGCCGAGAAGATTATGCGAAAGGCTGCTCCGTTCGCCAACAACCAAGTGAAGGAGAATTTGATTCATCTGAATGACGGGGAATCAGTCGGCGAGTAGCGAGACTCTAACAACGGACTAGGCGGTGGACGAATCCCCTACGATGTGAATGCTGCCTTGGTACCGGCGGGATTACGAGCAATCGCTGCACTGAGTCGAGCAGGTTTCTTCCTAGACCATTCTGACTGGAGTATTGTTGCGGATCGGTAAGCACAACGTTCCCTTCCAAAAGCTTTCCAGAAGTACAGACTCGGATGAACATGCAGATGGCCTGGCTATTTTTTCTCGTCAGATACTAATGCAAATAGATATGCCCAAATCTGGGAAGACAAGACTCTTCAATTCTTTGAAGTAAAGGTTCCCAAAACGCAGGCCGTGTCCTTGGTCGAAAGCTACGCCAGCGGTAACTCTATACCATCAAGCATCGAGAAGATCGATTCAGATGTAGTTTATCATGGTCTTGCCTTGGATGGCTCTGTTGGTGGTGCTGTCGTTCCTATCATGAACACGGACGATTGCTTCCGCCATTTTCTAGTCAATAGCACCAACCAAACACAGCTCAGCGCCTACCTCAGCCAGACAGCGGACCACATTCTGAACCCCTTCCCTGTGGGATTAGCAACTGATGTTGGCCTCTTCGTGGCGAACCCAGCATATTTAGGAAATAAGAACTTTGCGGACGGCTTTTCGCGGGATGACTATCATGGTACGGTAGTATGGAGCTGGCAACTTGCGATGATGGGAGCTGGATTGTCGAGACAATTGGGGCGATGTGCTTCGACAGACGTTCCAGGTGAGTCAATTCTTACATTTCGTTACTTTTGTACAGTGCAGCGAGTGCTCCAATCATGATATGACAAGCATATGAATGATTCATGCTTGGCTATTACTTAAAGCGTTGCGTCTTGACTATAAGGATGTTCACTAACAACATCGACAGACTTCTGCAAAGACGAGAAACTCTACTCCAAAATTCTAGCCGCCTATCACCGACTTTGGGACATCATCGACGCCAACAAAGCCCAACTGAGCCATGAGGTTTGGAGCTGGCACTACGACAATGGGTTCAAGGTTGTGCAGCTCGGGGACTACATCACTACTGAGAGCAACGTGCGGCAGCTCTGGAGTCTGACGTTTCTGGCTGTGCATCGGGAGAAATTTTGAGCCGAATGGTGGCGTGGAGAAGGTGATTTAGGGTTGGACGGTTGCATCTTTGGCGTAATACCCATACCTTCTCCTGTGTAGATTTATACATAGATTTAGCAGATGAATGTATACAAGACATTAGACTTTTTAGTGGTCTTTGACGTGCCAATTCTCCTTAATAGTCCGGAATAACACTGGAGGACCCACAGAATCTGAGTGGAAAGTAGGATATTTCTCTTTTCGTTGCATTAAAGTGTTGGTACTTATTCTATAGGTCTTTACTTGTTTGAAGCGGTAGTTAGTTAGCGTATACAGGTCTTGAAAATAGTCTAGTAGTTGCCTCGTTTTCTGTTCCACTGTAGAGGGTTATTTTACTTTGGCCTTCGACGGTTCTTACATACGCAAGTATGCAGTTCTCTACCGGATCGGCTTGAGCATCACTATCCAATGAACGCATCATGAAAAGAGCAATCAGAATCATGTATGGATCAAATTATGGGTGTTGCTAGGGTATCAATATGTATGCTAATTCCAAATGCGAAATATCCAACACTGGATGGACTAATCAGTTAATCTTGTCCACTCGTTTCTTTGCAATCTTGATTTTGCCGTCTACGCGTTCCACATCTTCTTCAAATAGACCAAGTAGAGCGTTCTGTTCTACGATCTCGGCATTGATTTGGACACCCATTTCGCGCATTCGGCGTACCACCGTGGTCAAATCTACGAGATCTTCATCTTGCTCTTGGATGATCTGCTTTTGGAGCTGTAGAACGCCCTCGTTGTCTAGCTCTCGTGTCTTGTCGGTCTCTTGTGCTGGTGCTCCAAGCACGCGTCTGCCGGAGGGCTTGGATGCGCCCTTGAACAAGCCGGCCTTCTGCTCAGCTGTGACGGCAGCCGCGGATGTTGATGGTGCTGCCATGGATCCGGAGCCTGATATAGCAGCTTTGACGGCCATGCTGTTCAGCACGCTCTCGAGGCCGTCTCGTTCTTTTCGGAGACCGCTGATCATGTCCTTCCTTCTCCGTATTTCTCCTTCACCGAGCTTCTCGCCCGACCACTCGTCGCTGCTGGCCCCGCTCAGCCGCCCTAATGATTCGTCTAGAGAAGATATGAGTGTTCCTGCGCGAACGAGGCTTCTCTTTGCATTCGCAGCAGCCTCATGCTGTGCTGTCGCGGCCGTAGCCTGTTCGCGCGCCGTCAACCACCTGCGTGCATCTTGCAGCGAGGACTTGAGGTCTGAGTGCTTGTCCAGCCAGTCTGAGCTGTCCCTCACCCTGTCCTTGCCGAACTGGCTCCCTGGAAATCCGGCAGGACTCTTTCCGTTCTTGTCATCCAGGCCGAGGAAACTCCGGTAGACCTTGCTCACTCTCCACCGGCCGTCTTCAGCCGCCTCGATTGATTTCAAGTATTCTTCCAGCCCTGCCCGGCGCTTCTCAATTGCCTCTGGGGAGCCCGCCGTGTTTCCGAGCCCGAGAAAGCCGCCCAACCAAGATTTTGGGGGAAGGGCAGCTGGAGGAGCAGAGCCGGCATCTGACCGCAATGCAGCGTCGAGAGCAGCGAAGTCCGAGTAGCGCTTCTTGACGCTCGTTGTGGCACGAGGAAACGGGTGCTCGATGCGGATTGTGTATTCGGTGAATGGTTTGCCGTGGTCGGGTGTTTGGTCGTGTGCCGAGGGGATGCTGAGCTTGAGGGGAGCCATGGTGGGCGGGAAAGGGTGTGTTGGTTGCGGTGTTGGAGGCGTGGGATGGTGTGCGAGCAGGCAGCGGTGCTGTGGAATGGGCGGTGCCTGGCGTGGTCGCGTGCAGCGTCTTGCTCAGCACACACGTTGAGCTATGCCGCGTGATTCCTGCAACTGCCAAAAGGAGGGCCAGTCTTGGAGATGTGAATGGGAGAGGATAAACAAGAAAAAAGGCATGGCGACAAATCAGTGCCAGGGTCTGCTTGACGTCGTCGGATCCAGCTTCAGCACGCTCGCGCCACGTGCGTCACATGCCAGACTCCACCACCACTCTCAACATCAGCCCTATATCACGACATGTTCATCAACGCGGAAGAGATACTTTTTCCAGATGATTAAAATTTGAAGTCCTGATAAATCAGTCCCGTCGTTACTTTGATGCTGGAGCAAAAGTTCAATTTTAAGGCTTTGTCCTTTGTTTGTCAACGCCCCGTCTCCTCATCATCTTGTCAGTCATGACTAGATTGAAGTAGTAGAATTATCTTCGTCTACCATGCATGACTAGTTATTCAAATGATCTCTCTTAGTCGCATTTCAGCCTTTGAGTTACCTTCGTCCTCTATCATAAAATGCAGTCATGATCCTTGCGAGCCAAGGAAGCGATGCCAACTCTCATTCGTGGACTTGCTGGTGAATCATCCATTCGGAGATTTCTTTCCTCTTTGTACATCTCGCCTTATTGGAGGAAGCAATGTAGAAAGAGCGAGCATGCACACCTTGCGTGACTTGCCCACATCGTGCTCGGTGAATTTCTACCTGCACATTTGAGGGGTACAATGAGCATTAGGAAAAGTCAAGCCTGGACGTACGCTAACAAGACAGGTATATGTAGATTGTTGGTACTTTCGAAATAAGTCTTCTGTCGAGTTCTTCAAATTCACTTCTTGTTTATATTTCAAGTCAATTGATTTCCTACGCGCATCACAATGCAGCTCACCGCCCTTCAGACTATCTTCCTACTCCTGCCGTCGGTTCTTGGAGCTACCATCTATGTGTCTCCAACCGGCTCCGATTCTGCCGCAGGCACCCTAGCTGCTCCACTTCTATCAATCCAATCTGCTGTCGACAAAGCCGTGGCTGGTGACATCATCTACCTTCGTGGTGGAACATACAGTCCAACCAAGAATATCCAGATTAAGAAGTCTGGGACGTCGTCCGCCCTGTATACCCTCAGTGCCTATCAATCCGAAGTCCCAATCATCGATGGTGAAGCACTCCCAAGCACGCCTGCACCTGTCGGTGGCAGCGTTGCCGCAGCAGATCGAGGTATTTTGCATGTCGAAAAGGCAAATTACTGGAAATTCATTGGTCTTGAATTGAAGAATGGTCCGTATGGAGTATACGCCGTTGACTCGAGCAACAACGTCTTTGAGCGTCTTGTAACTCACGATAATTACGAGACTGGTTTCCAGCTCCAAGGATCCAGCGCTAATAACAAGATCCTCTATCTTGATTCGTATGGTAACAGGGATCCAAGAAAGAACGGTGAGAGCGCAGACGGAATTGGCATCAAGGAGGGAACCGGTGAAGGAAACATCTTGAAGGGTGCCAGGCTCTGGAACAATGTCGATGATGGCCTTGATCTTTGGTATGACTCCAATTATAATGCCGCAAATCCCGCTAGGTTAGACTAACTTCTACCACAGGGAATTCAAGTCAAAGGTTACTATCGTTGACACAATCGCTTGGGGCAATGGATTCAACCGCTGGAACTTCCCTGACTTCGCCGGCGATGGTAACGGCTTCAAATTGGGAGGTGGTGATGCCGCAGACAAAGCCGTACGTAAATCATCTCAAATCAGTTCCAGGACAAATTACTGACTCTTTCTAGCCGGCCAACCACGACATTTCAAACTCCATCGCGTTCTCCAATGCCGCAAAGGGTTTCACAGATAACTCACAACCAGGTAACTTCATCATGATTCGCAACACTGCATGGAACAATGCCGATGTCGGGTTCAACGTCAAGACTGCAGTAGCCAGCCTAAGTAACAACATCGCAGCGAAGAACAAGGGGAGCACGACGAACGCCAACCAAGTTAGTTTGAGCAGCAGCCAGAAGCTCAGCGGCAACTCGTGGTCTGCCAGCGCGACATGGTCTGATAGCAGCTTCAAGAGTGTGGATGTCAGTCTCGTGCAGGGCAAACGTGGCGCAGATGGCAAGATTGCCGCGAGCAACTTTTTGTTGCCGGCGAGTGGAGCGGCTATTGGAGCGACCACTCAATGGTCTTGAACTTTGAGGGAGTAGGACTTTCGGAATTAATTCAAGATAGTCGTATATATTTGACGAAGTATGCTGTCTCGAGTCATGATGAACGAATCGAGGACATGAAATCCATAATGAAATCCAATGGCCCCTCATCATTCTTAGCAACCCCGCAAGGAGTGACTGAATTCGAGTGAGCGATCTGAATTCATTCAAATATGGACCGAATAGCAGTATCGGGTTCAAGGATATTACATGTCATACACGGACTTCTGATACTACAAACTTGACTACCCACTCTATAATCACACACATCGAGGAACAATGACAGATCCATCCACAACTCCATCCTCACCGCCCCAATACCAAGACATACCCCCCACAACAGCCAATCTAGACTTCGCGGACCTCATAACTCTCGACCTCTCTCTCTTCGACACCCCATCCGGCAAGCACCAACTCGCCCGACAGCTCGAGCACGCAATCAGCACAATCGGCTTCTTCTACGTCACAAACTTTGGCATCCCCTCCTCACAAGTCGACCAGCAATTCCGCATCGCACAGTCGCTCTTCCAGACCCCCGTCGCCGAGAAGCAGAAGTACCGCGTCGATGCGTCCAAGCAGGGGTTCTTCGGGTGGAAGCCCGCTGCGAGCCGTGAAGCGCAGTTCGGACTGAAAGACAATCTCGAACTGTACGATGACCCCAAGTACAATGCTACGCACGGAGGAGTGCAACGGCCGCCGGTCTTGGAGCAGCATCGAGCGCAGTGCGAGGCGTTTGGGCGCCATATGCATTTTCACGTCGTGTACAGGCTGCTTTATCTGTGTGGCATGGTGATGCAGCTCGCGGACCCGGAGGAGCTGTGGAAGAAGCATGAGTATGATAGCGCGTCGCAGTGCCATCTGCGGTATATGCTGTACCACCCCCGGACGCCGCAGGAGCTCGAGATCATGGAGAAGAATCGTTTGGAGGAGAATGTGTATGGACACACGGACTTTGGAAGTTTAACGTTGCTGATGCGGCAGCCGGTTGCGGGACTGCAGGTTCGTGTTGAGAATGAGGAGGGCACGCAGACGTGGAAGTGGGTGAGGCCACAGAAAAATAGCTTGACGGTGAATGTGGCGGATACATTGTCTTTCTTGACAGGTGGCTATCTAAAGTCTACTGTACATCGTGTGGTGCTGCCGCCGGAGGACCAACGACATGTTCCTAGGTATGGCGTTATCTACTTTAGTGGACCGGCTGATGAGACGATGTTGAGGCCTGTGGATAGTCCGGTACTGGCGAGCAGTGATGGAAGGGACTTGCAAAAGAGGGATCTACCACCAGATACAACAACCGCGGGGGAGTGGGTCAAGGTCCGATTTGGCAGTATTGGAAAGAATTACGAAACGAACAAGGATAATAATGTGAGAATCGGAACAAAAGAAGTTAAGGCGTATGCTTGAAATTACGATGAGGCTGTTCATCGACACAATGCGACTGGTTGCCCTGGTTCACCTCTTTTTGTATTAACGGAGGCGACTCCCAGATAGTGGAAAGAGCTGCTGGGTAGAGAGAACTCCTGAGGGGTTTAGAGCATCACGATGGTCGTAGAATTGATACGTGAAATCTCCGAGGTTCTCTAGGCCTACTTGAGCTCCAATGGTAGAAAAGCGAAGCATGCAAGATTCTAGAAGACTCTCAACATGTTCAAGGGTCAGAAACCTTTCTCGTCTGCGTTGTCAGATGGGACCCTTTAATCCTTGATCTCGGTGTGGTACAAAGGTCATAAAGTTTAGAGACCTTCAGAAAGGAGTGGATTGGCCCTACCTATATACATTGCTGTCGTAAAAAGTCGTGATAGCATTTACACCATGTCGGCTTTTGAAACGGACTGCCAACTCAACCTACCACCCATGTTGGTATTGAGCAATAGAAGGCCCCTCAAATAACCGCAGCTATTATAGCGCACAAAGCGCCGGTTCCTACAATAACAGCGCGTGCCAAATTCAACGTCCCCCATTTATCAATGAGCGCATGCACGGTCTCATCCTGCGCGACGCCAACCTCAATGGCTTTATCCTCGAGAGAAGCAGCTGCGAGCTGATCTCGTTTAGCAAGGAGCTTCTTATTGGTAGGAACGATGAAAGCGAAGGTGAAGGGCACGATGCTGGGGAGCAGTAGAGTAGCGGCGACGTTGAGCTTGAAAGATAAGGATTTGGGGTCGACTAGAGACGGTTAGTGAGAGGCCGATGCACGTGGGCAATTGAGGTCCAGATGGAAGGCTTACGTTGAGAGGCAGCATAGCCCGTGGCAAGAGCACTGGCGATGGCAAGAGGAGGGCCAAAAGCCTGTCCGATGGTGAAGACAGTGGACCATTGCTTTGCAGCGAGGGGTGCGGGCGCTTGCATCACGGCGGGGATGGATACGAAGGAAAGACTGGCATTTTGTCCTGAATGATGGAATTAGCTTTCATTTGTTATCTCCAATGGGTCGCAGAGTTGGTATGTCGACACTGCATATGCCCAAATGAAGATGTAGACTCGCCAAAGAGGTACGCGCTCGCGGTGATGCCAACCGTCTGCGCGATAATAAGCCCAGTTGGGGTTTTCTGGTCGAGTAAGAAGACTGGGGTTGCCATTGTGAATGCTATTAATCTCTAGAGAGGATTTTGAGGGCGTGAATTGAGAGTGTTGGAGCACGATGAAGGTGAGCTCTACATTGCGGTTGCCTGACACTTCGGAAAGCTAGGAAACACGTTACGTCACGGCCAATACTTCCACGACCCGACCGCGTTCATTCCGGTGCGCCCACAACGCTCATAACTCAGCTTCTCTTCAAAGGTCTTCAGGGGAAGCTTGACCGGCGTCGCATGTTTCCGCGTTGGCGATGAAAGGACGCGTCGTTGGATTTGATATCAATGATGCTATCCCTCGCTAGCCGGTTGCCCCTCGTTGCTCGTCTCAAACTCCAAACATGTCGCTTGGTGATGTGAAACCTCACAACCTGAGAAAGACTTCACTTCCTTTCTCAATCTCTCTTCATTCCGATTATTGCAAGTTTCGCTTTGATTTGACCACAGTACCGCCGCCCGATAGCGATTGACCAGCGTGAGATCTTGATTCCACTACTTGCTTAGCATTCTAGTGAGTCCTTGAGATTCTCATTGCTCAAGCACAGAAATTCAGGGGTACCTGGATCATGTTTTGTACTTGACCTACATTATTCCCTACTGTCAACTGAGTCTAATCGATTGCAGCTTTAAGCACGACGGCGACTCTTCACCATGTCACAAACCTCCCAGTAGGCACGACCTTTCAACATGCTCTCGCGCATCTCCAGAATCACGATCTCCTCATCCGCCTCGACCCTGAGCTCGCACATTACGAGTCCCTACCGCCTGATCCTGCCAACCCTCAGGCCAAGCGATAGTAAGTAGGGTTGTTTTCAAGTTTTCATTTAGTAGTGCTCATCATTATTTAGCAAGGTTACCGATCACATGCATACATTGCCAAAGGGTCTATGGGACACAACTGTGACTTTTGAAGCTGAAATCACGAACACTGAAGATGGGATTATATGGGTTATCAAAGCGCCGCTAGGGCTGTTGCAGAGGACAACGTGGAGACTGCTGAAGACGGAAACACTTGCCAAGGAAGATGTGGGAGTAATGGAAGGAGAACGGGGAGAGTGGAGCTTGGTGGAGGATGTCGAGATCAGTGCGAACAGAATCCTGGTGGGTACAGTCAGGGGCAAGTGCGAAGAGAATTGGCGGGGAATCCACGGGAGGTATATCGGACACCTGAAGGATGACCCTGTGCGACCGTAAGAAGGTTTTCCGAGCAGCATTCACGGTGTACTCCATGGCACAACGTGTGTGAATCAGTAGCAAAAAGATGCATCAAGGCTCCCAATCCAGGATAATCAAGGGTGCATGTGATGCTCGAATCGAGTGTAACCTTCCCCTGCAGGATACACCCCACTCCCCAAGTCCACTGTGGGGTACAGTACAGTACTTGGAAGATTGGGTCGAACACTCGACAGCATTCTTGGGCTGCATGACTCAGATTCTTCTCTTGGACAAGCAGAGATAAGGAAATATTGAGCGAGGTACTCGGTCATGTTGCACCAAGAAGCATGAGAAGGCTGCATCTGACCAGCGAATGAGTTCCCGTGGCCACTTCTGCGTCGTGATGCAGGCATCTTATCGCGCCACGCGATCATGCTGCTGTTGCTTTGGCTTGGGCCTGAAAACAGGTTGTTGTCTGCCAAACATTAGAATGGCGACAGTTGCTGATGTTCACGGCCTGGGCTCCTGAGGGAATGTCGAGCAGGAAGGCGAAAAGTGCCTCACACCCGCATTCTGGACGTGTGGGAGTCGAATCGAGCTCAACTCCCGGGACCTGGGTTCTCGCTCCGCTGGGCTAACGGCGGTTTTGCCCAGGCGCGTCGGGGCGACAGGGCCCACGGCTGAGCCGCTCGTCTTCCAGCAGCCCCAGATTGGCGGAATGCTGCAAGCGGCTCCAGTGTTGGGCGGCCTAAGTAGAAAGCGGCTGCTGATGGTTTCGACCCTGCATATGGCAGAATCCATGCGGGTGGAGAACCGAAGGGGAGATACTTGTGCTGCGAGTTCCTCGCCCGCGCAATGCGGATGCTGGATCGCGTTTTGAGGGCGAAAGCGAGGGAGGCCTCACGCGATGCTGTCTCAAGGGTCAAGTGGCCAGCAGCCCCAGGAGGAATGCTGCTGGTGATCTGTCGCGGGGACGAGGGGCACGTGGCACCCTCCTGGTCGGGCCATGGCTCCTGCAATCGATAAGGGCTGCTCCGATAAGACAATCAAGCACCCAGTCCACAGGTGCAGGCCGCGGTGAAGGTAAAGTAACTACTTGGCCACACGCCGCCCTGAGCTGTGCTGGACGTCTTCCTGTCCTCCCTCCAGCTGCGATCGCCGCCAGCAGATGCTCGTTCGAATGCTGACGACTAACGGCCGCCCACCCAAGCGCCGCTGTTCGGCATCGTTGGTCGCATTCACGGGCCATCTCCCCGCTTTCTAGAACTGGCACTATTCCGCTATCAAAAACCGCTCACCCAACCACCAGGTCGCCTCCTGCTCGCTCCCATTTTTGTCGCTGTCTGGCAGGATCCGGGTCTGTTCCTGGATTTCTTCCTTTTCAATCTCACCGGTTGGCATACTCGCATTCCCTCCCATCGTCGCGACGTTCTTGAGCCTATATTCCCGCCCAAAACCGCTTCTCGCCGCGGTCGCGTCCTCAAATCCCGCGCAACGCAATGGAGCCATTATCCATTGACTCTGTCGTGGTGGAGCAGAACGAAATGACTGCTTCAGACCCGTCCACTCCTCCCGTAGAAGCAATCATGATGGAGCGACCGAAACTCAAGGGGAGACAGCGACTCCTGAGTGGTCTGCACCGCATGGGTTCATCCCCGAGCCTAGTAGGCCTAAGCAGATCTCGCTCGCACAGCTTGAGAAGCAGCGGAAAGGCGTCAATGTCCTGCGTGTCACTGGCCTCTCCGGGTTCTCCCTACGGCCATTCAATTGGCAGTTCATACTCTTCGGAACTCTCGAATGGTTTCTCTACAGCTCCCACCTCCGTCGCCAACAGCCCACCCGGCAGCCCGTTCCCCCTGTTCGACGAAAGGGCTCGGCTAAGAATGCGCACCCCAGATATCCCGTCTTCGGTACCCCTTCCTTCGGCAAGACGACCCATATCACGCGATCAAGTCGAGGCGGAAGGCGACTACTTTTCGCGGCCTGTCGTGAAGAAAGTCCAGAAGCGGGCCAACTTCAATCTCTGGGCCGAAATGCCGACAGAAATTTGCATGCAAATCCTCCAGTATTTACAACCAAAAGAAATCGTGCGATGCTCCAAGGTGTCCAAGTCATGGCATGCCATGTGCTTTGATGGCCAACTTTGGGGCAGTCTGGATACTAGCGACTATTATCGCGACATCCCGCCAAATGCGCTGGTAAACATCATCACATCAGCTGGTCCTTTCGTCAAGGACTTGAATCTCAGAGGCTGTGTGCAACTCAGGGAACAATGGAACAAGGATGGATTCATTGAAGCCTGCCAGAATCTAGAGAACTTCTCGCTCGAAGGTTGCCGTATCGATCGAACATCCATTCACTGTTTCCTGTTGCAGAACAGTCGTCTCGTACACGTAAATTTGTCCGGCCTGGCTGGTGCGACCAATGCCGCCATGAAGATTCTAGCTGCGCACTGCCCCAAAGTCGAAGTCTTGAACATCTCTTGGTGTAACAACATTGATAGCCGTGGGCTTAAAAGAGTTGTCGAAGGCTGCCCAAAGCTGCGAGACCTCCGAGCTGGCGAAGTTCGCGGTTGGGACGACCTTGATCTTATGGTCGAGCTCTTTAAGCGAAACACTCTGGAAAGGCTCGTGTTGATGAATTGCGATAGCCTCAACGACGAATCGCTGGCCGCGCTTATTGAGGGCGTTGACGAAGAAGTTGATGTTCTCACTGATCGACCTATAGTGCCTCCTCGAAGGCTGAAGCACCTCGACTTGACCCGCTGTCGAAGTATTACCGATACTGGTGTCAAAACTTTGATCAACAATGTCCCATACCTCGAGGGCCTCCAGGTTTCCAAATGCGGGGGCCTTACCGATGACGCTCTGACTGGGTTGCTCCCCACCGTACCTGTACTTACCCATCTCGACATCGAAGAGCTCGATAGTCTTACAAACGATGTCCTGAAGACGCTTGCAGAGTCTGCCTGTGCACCACACTTGAAGCACCTCTGTATTTCCTATTGCGAGAGCCTGGGAGACTCTGGTATGCTTCCTGTCCTTAAGGCTTGCTCGAAACTGGCTTCTCTGGAAATGGACAACACCCGGATTTCAGATCTCGTTCTTACCGAGGCTGCTGCTAGCATACGCAACCGCAATCGAGCTGCGCGAGCTTTGACAGGCTCAGAAAGGCCGGAAGTGGGTCTCCGCATAGTGGCGTACGATTGTGCAAACGTAACTTGGACTGGCGTCCGCGAAGTCCTTTCCAGAAATGCTGAAATCACACGTCCATCAAACTCTGCGTCCCAAGCGGCCACCTTCCCGCGAGAAATAATCAGTCTCAAGTGCTTTTACAATTGGCAACCCACCGTTGAAGAGCATACCAAGCGAGTTTTGAGAGGAGATTTCGCTGCTGCTGCTCGTCTGGAGCGCAAATGGGCTGATTGGATGATGCTCAACGAGGAGGCAGGCATGGGTGGCGCTGGAGCTCGTCGCCGACGAAGGAGGGCACGAGAAGCGCAGCTTATGCATGCTGACGAAGAAGAGGGCGGCGCTGGTGTCACGGGCGGAGTTGGCCGCCGCCGGCGTGCACGAAGTGGCCCAGGAGGCTGCATTGTGATGTGAACATACATGGAAATCTCTCATCTGGTTCATCTGGTGTTGGATTTGTTGTTTCTTAACGAAATTTGCTAACCTGGTCGCTCGACTGGCTTCTTGTCTCCTCAGACTTGTAGCGGTTCCCCATAGCGAGCTTTCGAGCTTACATTTATATAGCATTTCTCTTATCTTATCAGGCATTATCTGTACATTTATGGTTTGCATGGAATGGAGTTGGCGGTTATTAGGGTATGGGATAGACAGGTTGAGTGATGGTTTCCTCTCTTGAATTCCAGAATTTGCATTGCGCTATATCGAGCGTTCTGGTAGTATGCATCTTCAATAAATTGCATTCACAAAGGAGCCTTTTGGTACCCCAGTACAAAGTGAAAGGGGAGAGATCTCGGTAGACGTTTTGATCAGACTCACCCATAGCTGCTCAATGTGAAAATAATGAGAATATGGCGAGGTTTTGCATACAGAACTACAACAATAACGATGCTAGTAAGGATAGATCTTGAACTCTTTTAGAGGGATCTAAAATCCCTTACCTTAGGATAATTACCTAGCTTAACTATTTTTGTGCCGCAAGATGCCTTCTGAAAGTGACTTGGAGGCTGACTAATACAGGCGCTCGAAGCGCCCTCATATCGCACGTCAACTGGTACGATCAAGACCATTCCAAATCTTTGTATACCATACAACCTGTTCTCCGTAACAAACTCCCGCCAATAGCATGCCACAGAATTCGACGAGATGACAACCTCAGAGAACGGCAGCGACAAACAATCTGTCAATTCTTTCCGGATCACAGGGCTTCCGCCTGATTTCTACTATATCCCCGACTTTCTTTCCACAGAGGAAGAGTCATCTATACTCCAAAAGGTAAGGCCTAGACCTGGAACGTATGTCTTGCCTTATGATTGACGTCATATAGATTCCTGCTCAACGCTGGACTCATCTTTCTCATCGCCGTCTGCAGGCACACCCATCCACACTTACGAAGAACAACACACTACTGGCATCGTCACTCCCGGCATATCTCACGAATCCAGTCATTGAACGATTCAAAGAGTTTGGGGTGTTCAATGAGACCCCGCACCAGCAACCCAACCATGTCTTGATTAATGAGTATAGGCCTGGCGAGGGTATCATGCCACATGAGGATGGAGCAGCCTATGCCCCGGTGGTAGCAACGATTAGCCTAGGTGGGGCATTGTGCTTGAAGATTACGTCTAAGCCAAATGCAAACACAGAGAGCTCAACGCTGGTCCCAACGGACTCCGAAATCGATAGAAATGAGCAGGTTCATTCCGCGGCCGCTCAATACAAGATTCCAACTCGAATATTCCAGGAACCCCGGTCATTGCTCATCACTACTGGCGATGCCTATCGTGACCTTCTACATGGGATTGAGCCGTTGGAGGTAGACGAAGAGCTCAATGCTGAGACTGTTGCGAACTGGACCTTGCTTAGCAACCCGGAGGTCATTGAACAGAACTCTGGACGAAGTGCTAGGTCAACGCGGATTAGCTTGACATATCGGGATGTATTGAGAGTCAGCTCCGCAGCGAACAAAGTCTTCGGAGGTTTTGGAAGGAGGTGAAGAATTCGGAAGAACGGCGTTGGGACAAGGAGCAGCAATGCGGCTCCGATATTGAGGTCATACCTCTTCTCCAAAGCCCTCGGTATCCTATGAGGAGGTGGGCCTATCCGTTCGTCCTAGAAGAAAAATAATTACCCCAAACCTGGTGACCTGCGGAGAATGTTCCGTGTGGGGTAAAAACGCTTGTGGGGAGACGACTGTGGGGAATGGATCCTAGTCCTTGTGGAGTTTGTATGATTTCCTGATGCGGATGTGCAGCAAGCCGAAATAGAGATGGTCATCTTCATCATTGGACAGGGTAGAGGAAGGAGTAAAACCCTATACATGAAAAACTATGCTGAACTCTACGATACTCGCCTCTCGATTTCGCTCTCGCATTCGCTAGAAAGCGACCCAAATATTCTTTTCTTACTTTGGCACCTGCCTGCCACGTTATGGCCATGTAACATCCCAGAATTCAGGGGCCAAAAAGTTACACCAGATTGATGCATCAGCATTTAAACAGGCCTGTTTTAGCACGTCCCTCGACTCCTCCAATTGCAAAAGACTTTTCAAGCTACCCCGCGTGTCAAATCCGAGTTGAAAGAGAAGTTGCTCTATGTAGATGAGGCCAACCCGGCTGTTACATTTAGCCTTACCGATTTTACCTTCCGCACAAGCGAAGCGACAAGACATGCCTGGTCATATGGCAGGCTCTGTATATTCTTTCTGCTTCTAGGGCACTTTTGAGCTAGGATCTCGGTCTTCCATTCATATCCAGGAGCAATGGAACAATTTCCATCTTGTACCCCAGCTAGCTGAATTCCCTTACGAGCGCGATCGGCCGCAATGTATAAAATGCGTATGCCATTCACGTATATGATGGAAGAGAGATTCCCCAGAGCCGTAACGCAACTCACAGCGATCCTTGAGTGATAGCTTAGCAAGCCCAGCAAGCCGCGAAAATGGTGTCCTTCAAGCTCCTCTCTGTCGCCTCCATGGTCGCAGTGGCCTCGGCCCAGACGGCCAACAGCACAATCCGCTACATGCCCTTTGGCGACAGCATCACCGAGATCATCTGCTGGCGCTCGAAGCTGTGGAACAAGCTGCAGGGAACCGAATGGGCGACGGTCAACTTCGTCGGCAGCGGCAAGAACGAGAATAACTGCAAGGACACCAAGTATGACCGCGACAACGAGGGTCACAGCGGTTTCTTGGCCATTGATATCGCCAACAAGAATCAGCTCGATGGGTGGCTGAAGACCAACCCTGCCGATGTTATCACCATGCACTTGGGCACAAACGATATCGTGCAGCAGAACAAGGCCGTCACTGACATCATTGCTGCCTTCACCAAGCTCATCGCAACAATGAGGGCGTCCAACCCCAAGACCAAGATCGTGGTACGTATCCCTCATCTCCCCCTTCAGTCAGCACTGAACCAACGCCTCCGCACAGGTCGCCCAAATCATCCCCATGGGCCTAGGCAACTACAACGCCAAAATTCAGGAGCTGAACAAGGCCATTATCCCCTGGGCAACGGGGCTCAACAAGACCGAGTCGCCCATCTGGGTCGTCGACCAGTACACTGGGTTCAGCGGTACTTCGGATCTGCGCGACGGCGTGCACCCGAATGATGCAGGCGATGTCAAGATGCTGAATGTGTGGTATCCGGCGGTTGTGAGGGCGTTTGAGGCGGCCAAGGCAGAGAAGGCGGCTGCAGCGCTCAAGGAAAGGGAGGTCAAGTTTGTTGCTTAGAGGAGGGGAGGGAGACTGGGTGTATATAGTCTGTGGTGAGGGGAGAGGGAAGGTATATATTTCGATGAAGTAAGATGTATTCCCTTCCGATATGGAGATTGTATGAACTTTGATTCAGTGCGACATATGCTGGGACTTTCATGATAACTACTTGCCTTGGTGCCTTGCTACGTCAGAGTTGATGCGAGATCTGTACGCTCGCTCAAGTACAACGATAAGTTTGGGAAAAATAAAGCGAATATAGCACTGGCTCTAATGAGTGCTGAGAATGACACGAAACTGTGAATGTATGGGATGTGGTTGTCCTACGAGGCAAAGTCCTTTGAACTCAGGCTGAGATCGCAGCACAGTGACACGTATGCACTGAAGCATGTAGTTACAAGAAGAGAAGGTGGGTTCCACGGATGCAATGGACCCTGGAAACCACTGCTTCCGCGGATCGACTTCAGTTGATAGGACTGATGCATGGACACGTTAGTCTTCCCAGAGCAGTGTACCCGGCATGTACTGACACTACGCAGTCCACTCTGCCTGTACCAAACATATCAACTCGCCCTACTTGGAAACAGGCCAATTGGCGGTTACTGTAAATGCTTTTCACGGCGGACTTCGTCCTCAACAAAACCAGTGTGGCTGTTTCGCAGTACATATATATTAATTGATCAGCCACACCTTATAGCCTCCAGCAATCTGTCAACGATATGGTATGCTTTAGCGAATGCCTCGCCATCTTGCGTCAGTCGTCGTATGAAATCGGAATCCGAGAACGCGTACACCTTGAATGTTCATGAGCGGTGTGGAAGATGCAAGTTGCAGGTCGACCTTCCGAATTATTCCTCGGTTAGGAGGGCGTCTCTACGACATGTCGGCTGGTCGGTTCAATTTTCGAATGTTGGACTTAACGTATTTCCGTGTTGTTAGTGTGAATGAGGCAGTGCAAGATTCAAGTGATTTGTCACCTTGAATACCTCGAGATACCAGGTAAAAAGGGCCGTCGTCGGTAATTTTTAAGACCTTCCTAGTTCATGTAGCTCACGACAAGAACGCCCAGCAAGAGACATGATGGATATCAGTAATTGAAACCACGATGCCAAGATTAGTTACAAACCGCGCCGTGGTGAACATGAGGCGTTGCTGGTGTGAGAAGTGGCTGACTTGTATTACTATCCCTTGAACCTGGTCTAGCAAATGATCAACAGCTAGGCCTATAGAAAGATAACGCAGAAGACAACGATTACGATGGTGACCGGGATCGAAAAGGCCTATTACTACGTATGATTGCAGCCGCCTGCAGTAAGATATCGGTGAAACTCGAGTGAAGTGCCCGATGGTAGTCTTGCTTGGAATGTGCTGTACTGTGATTGGGGATGACGCGGACTGCCCAGCGGCCCTCCACCCGTTGCACATGCCGGATCCAAAGCCCCAGTCAAATCTGAAACCGGGAGAAGAGGTGCAGCGGACCACGTCAGGCAAAAAGTGCCATTGGCAAGGCTACGCCGGCCAAGACATCCGCGGCAGCGACAAGCCACCCGCCGGCGATGATTCTTGGTGCTTTGTCAACGGCAGCGGAGGTTGGATACGTTTTGAGAATGTACTGCCACCATTCACTCTAAAAGGGCCGACCAGGAGCATCGAAGCCAGAAGCTTGAGCATGTGAATATGGTGGCATTGGTGTACTTGGAGCGCTTTCAGCACCCAGGATCAAGGCAGAAGGTAGAGAGTATTGTCGTGCAGGAGGATAGAAGAAGGAAAGATGTTGGGCAACTTCAGTGGGACCAAATCACAGTGCATAATCCCAAGACGCAGGTGGGAAATGCAGGGCCGCTGATTGGCCAGACGGGCCTGCTTCCTCTTTGTCTGCGCACAGCCTCCACTACGCGCGCAAGCCAAGTATCACCGCCCATGTTCCCCCTCACTTTGGCACCATGTATCACGATAAGCGTGGGAATAGCCCTATAGGCTGCGCAGCGTACCTGCGACGTCAAGCCTTCTGGCGGTCGTGACGCGTACCTCTTCTACTGGCAGCCGCAGTCATGTTGGCCCAGCCCACCCCGACGGCTCTCCGCCCGGCCGCATGCAGTCAAGTATGGTCCTCGTCCAGAGCGGATCTCATCGACGGACATATCTATCGCTGTTAGCTTAGGCTCTGCAAAGACTGAATCATTGCATCTACGTATTCGTGCAGCGTCAGCCGCGCTCCTTGGTCCCCATCATTGTCTTGGACACTGCCAATCTTGCTTGGTGTCGTCAACTCTACCCCAGCTACCGAAGTATTAAACCAACGCCCTCCCGGGCTGGACCAAATCTACACCACGGACTTCCTTACTTTAGCGGTACCCGAAACGTCACGACTCCCATTGGCCGGTGGCTTGCATCCCGACTGCTGTCACTTAACATACTTTGGTCAGACCTAATCTGTCAGCCGTATTTATATAACCCCTGGCAAGCCTCCCTTTTTGGTTTTGACCTGCCGCCAACCTCAGCGCTTCGTTTTATATCGTCGTTGTCGTGCCGCAAGAACGACAGCATTACAAAAATGAGAGAGACCTCGAGATTATTACTTGGCTCTGCGCTACTTGCGCTAGGTAAGTACGTGGAGATCGATGCATCGCGCTATACTGACTGTCAGAAGTGTCAACCAGCTCAGCTCAAGTTGCTAGCGTATGTCCTTCGACTAACGTCTGCTTCAAACTCAACATACCCGAAAGTACTGCGTCATCAGGTTCAGGAGACATTTTCTTCCAGATTTCAGCACCAAGCACCTATGAATGGGTTGCTCTTGGCCAAGGTCGGGGCATGGCCGGCTCCAACATGTTCGTTGTGTACACTTCGTCTGGCGGGTCCAACGTAACATTATCACCACGAACGACTAGCAGCTACCAAGCCCCAACCCTCAATAGCAACGCAGAAGTGGAGTTGCTCGAGGGATCTGGCGTATCAAATGGACTTATGACAGCGAATGTGAAGTGTATGTGGCATCTGAATAACACATCACAAGGCTGTGCATATTGACTTACTATTCATAGGCTCGAACTGCAACAGCTGGTCTGGCGGCTCGATGGACTTCACTGCTGGAAGTGGAAACTGGATCTACGGCTATCAAGCGTCTGGAGGCCCCAAGAACTCGGACGATCAGTCGGCCAACATCCGGGAGCATAGTGGCAAGGCTTCGTTCTCATGGGACTTCGCGAATGCCAAGGGTGGTGATAGTGTGAACCCTTTGGTGAATGCCGCGCCGTCTAGTACTGGAACTGGAGGCGCCACAGCAACAAGCTGTATCCCTCGCGAGACTTCAGGAACTGCGAGCGCTGCCAGCCCCACACAGACAAATGACGACAACAATGATGACCAAACTACAAGTACTGGATATCCAGGATGGGGATATACTGGACGACCAACAGCACGGCCAACAGCTCGCCCACCACGCAGTAAGTTTACTTTTCATTTCATACTGCCTTGGCTTCCTTCCCAAAGTCTAGGGTTTGCACCTGATAATCAATACTGACGCCAACATAGGAATGAAGCGAGAGGAAGAGCTACCTTATTGCGATGAAGTCTCTAATGGAAACGGAAACGGAAATAGCGACAGCAACGCTGGCTTCACACCCATTTCTGCCGGTGGTGGAGGAAACCAACGGACTATGCTTATCGCTCATGGTGTTCTCGCCTCGCTCGCCTTCGTCATCCTGTTCCCGGCTGGGGCCATCGCTATCCGACTGGCTTCGTTCCCAGGTGTTGTTTGGCTTCATGCGGCATTCCAAGTCTTCGCATACTTGGTCTACATCGCTGGCTTCGGCCTTGGAGTCTACCTGGCCAGCCAAATGAGTTTGACTGACCATTATCATCCTATCATCGGCATAGTCGTCCTCGTCTTAGTCTTCTTCCAGCCGATTTTCGGATTTCTGCACCACTCCCTTTTCAAGAAGTACAGCAGCCGCACGCTTTGGTCGTACGCACACATTTGGGTTGGTCGTATCGCCATCACACTCGGCATCATCAATGGTGGACTTGGTCTTAAGCTTGCGGACTCGATGAATATGAGTTCTCAAGGAGGCATCATTGCGTATGGTGTCATCGCTGGTTTGATGTGGCTAGCATGGGTGGGGGCGATATTCGTTGGTGAGAAGCGGAGGAGCAGGGCAAAGGCAAATGCACCTCCAAAGTATACGGACTCGCCACGGAGTGGTTCTGACAGGGCGGAAGGGGTTCCTATCAACGGGCATTATGCGCCAAAAGAGAGATGAGGGAAGAGAGCGTGTTGTGAGAGTGCAAAATTCTATAGATAGGCAATACCATGAAAGTTCTAATTAATCGCACTGCTATCAAGCGCCTTTGCATTTGACCTTGATGCTTGACGGCGAGGCGATGAGGGACGGAAGCCCACGTGACGACCCCTAGCGGGCGCGCTAAATTAGTCGTGGGGTTCACAATTTGGGCCGTTGCCCGCCGACCAGAGAAGCCATCAACAAACAACGTCGCCTCCTTCCGCCGTGTCGTCTCCCACCACGACTGCGCAAGCCTCACTCTCGCGTTCACGCCCAAAGCCGACTCTTCTCTCGCGCCTCATTTCTCCACCAACAGCACATAGCTCTCCGCCATGGGTGAATCAAGGTACGCTCTCCCGCGAGGGGTTCACGCCTCTGGAACCTTCTTTCCTGGCACTTGCACAGTCGCAGCAGAACCTGGCTAACTCATGCTTCCATGCACACAGACAGGAACTCGTGGCCTGGTTGAACAATCTCCTCCAGCTCAACATCACCAAAGTCGAACAATGCGGGACCGGGTACGTCACACCATTCCGCGCGAGCCTCATCCCCGCCCTCCTGGGACAGATACTGACAGAGCCAACAGAGCAGCGCTGTGCCAGGTCTTTGACAGCATTTTCTGTAAGGGTCCCTGCTACCGCAGATGCCAACTCGCCTGCTGACCACACCACAGATGATGTCCCCATGTCGCGCGTCAAGTTCAACGCCAACACCGAGTATGCATATCTGCAGAATTTCAAGATATTGCAGAGTATGTCGACCCCTGATGTGCCGCAGATATTCCTCAGTACTGATACTAGGCAGACACGTTCGCCAAGCACCAGGTCGACAAGCCCATCCGAGTCGAGTCGCTGGTCAAGTGCAAGATGCAGGACAACCTCGAGTTCCTCCAGTTCGTCAAGCAGTACTGGGACCAGCATTTCCCCGGCCACGACTACGACCCCGTGTCTCGCCGCAAAGGCCAGCCTGGACTCGTCACTGGCCCCGCTACCTCCCGTGCCGCTCCTGCCGCCGCCCGACGAGCCCCCGCCGCCAGTAACACCGCTGCGCCTAGGACACGCACGCCGCTGAGTGCAGGAGGAGGAGCTGCCAGCGCTGCCATGCGCGAGGAGAATTCACAACTCAAGGAGACGGTCACGGGCTTGGAACGCGAGAGGGACTTCTATTTCAGCAAGCTCCGAGACATTGAGCTGCTTATTCAGCAGGCAATGGAGGCCGATCCTGAACTCGAGAAGGACGAGGGTCTGCTCAAGCAGATCCAAAACATCCTCTACTCCACTGAAGAAGGGTTCGAGATCCCACCAGAGGCTGAGGGCCTCGAGGAGGAGACGTTTTAGGTGGACGAAATAAGCCGACCAGATGCTGACGGCGATGCTGCTAGGAATGCTTCTGTGGAGTTTCTGTTTGAGCAGACGGAACGAGCCCCTCCTCCATGAGGAGACACGTTAAGGTGCTCGCAAGACGACTTTTGCATTTGGGAGCGCCAGCTAAGATACCACTTTTCTTTGCGCTGCAGCCCCCTTCTTTTATGTGTTATGAGTCGTGTATATCGTGCTGGAGTATTCGATGTGGAGAAGGTCAGAGATGCTATTGCATGGACGGATTGCACATTCTAGCCGCCCTCCACGACTCGTTTTCTCGAAAGCGTGGCGATGGAGTCTAGTAATAGAAGGAGTTATGACCTTGCCATGCCTGGCCAGCCCTGACCTTGATTAGTCTTTAAACTTCGGTATCTTGCAATCTTTTGATCGACTTGGTATTCAGGGCACGTCTGCATCAACGATCGTAGTCGAGAACTGGTTGAAAAGAGCTTCTGCCAGAACATTTGCCCTTGTTTGCCACTCTTACTTGATATGTGAGGGACACTTCGAGAGAGGCGATGTGCCAAGCGAAGGAAAGCAGGAGATGCATCAAGCTACTGCCGTTCTAAGTCATACAAGCACTAGTTTTGCTCAATATCATGTTGCCAGGTATATGTACCTCCGATCACGTTTGCTCCCGGTGCTCGGTAGCTGTCTGATGCCCCGGTTGGGCAAGAGGCTACCAACGACAGTTTTCAGACTCGTTTCGCATCAAAGTATACACCAATATACATTCAAACATGTACTGAAGGATGAGAAAATGGTGAGAAATTCTGCGTTTGGGGTACACCTGTTAATGTCGGAAGTGGGCCTTGGGATACAGGATGCTAGCCGGATGAACGACGCTAAGGCGCCATGTCCGATGGTCGCCGTAGGATCAGCATGAGCCTGGCTCCACCGCGAAACCGACCGCGTTCTAGCTTGCTCAGATTCCAAGCCATATAAACGAAGCGCTCATGAGATATGACCTCAGACAGCCAAATCCACACCCACGTGCTCCGCACCCCGCATTTCAGCTACCCCTCCTGACTTCATTCTGCAGGGCACATTCACGCGTTACGGGGAGCTATATGTACTGCATTGCGCCGCCAAACATGGCTTTTCAACTCCCTTTTCCCCGCTCAATTGTATACAAAGAGCACTTACTGGATCAATTGTCCCCCCATTGAAGCTGTACAGCTCCTCTAAAGATATTCTCTTTGACCACTCACCATGTCCGGATGGTCTGATCTTCCTGGGGCTCTCAAAGGGAGCTTCGATAAGTTCACAGAGCTCCTTCAGTCCGATGCCCAGCTAAAAGCCTTCACAACATCCAATGCCATTGACAAAGACGCAACATTCGGCATCAAGTCGAGTGATTCTGACAACACTCTCCTCGTCAAAGTCACCAATGGTGGCGCAAAGGCAAGCACTGGCAGTTCGAAAGACGCCCTCTTTACGCTCTCCGCTCTCCCGGAGCAATGGGAACAGTTCTTCAAAGACATCCCTGTCGCGCCCTATCAGAGCTACTGGGGCATGTTTGGCATGAATATCAAACAGAAGGGCATTGCCATCGAAGGCGACCAGACAGCTTTTGCCCACTGGACGCACGTCTGGCGCCGCGTGCTGGAGCTTGCTCATGACGCACATTGTGGTCCCATCAAAGAAGATGAGCAGGCTGAGCCTGAGAACGACTACCTTACTGGTCGGTACATCTACCTCAGCGCCCCGATTTGGGGACGATCCAAGGTCTTCTATGAGTACTCTGGCGAAGGCAAGCAGCCCATTGTCTTCCTTCATACTGCAGGGAGCGATAGTAGGCAGTACCATGGCGTTATGAATGACGCTAGAATGCGCAAGAAGTGTACCATGTATGCTTTCGACTTGCCAGGCCACGGACGAAGTTTCCCTTCCAAGAGCTACGCTGCTGGTGCGCATACGAACACAGAGGATAGCTATGTGGGTATCATCGCGGCGTTCGTCAAGGGCCTGGGATTACGAAGACCGATAATTTGCGGTGCGAGCATGGCCGGCCAGGTGTGTTTGGCTGTTGCGATCCGTCATAAGGAGGTTGGAGCTGGTGGAACGATTCCTCTGCAGGGGTAAGCATCGGAGTCTGTATCTTGAAAGTTAGGAGACTGACATGTGTAGTTCCGAATATCTGAACATGGAGCGAACGTGGCACGACCGCTCCCCATACGTCAACCAGTCCCTATTCAATCCCGAGTGGATCTACGGCGTACGTACACCACGCAGCCAATGCAAATTCTGCTACTGACCTCGATCCAGATGATGTCTCCCACCGCTCCGCTCGCCAACAAACAACTCATCTGGCATCTCTACAGCGCCCAAGCCTACGGCGTACGTCCCCCCCTCATCTCCCTTTCCCCTCCCACCTCTAACACCCCCCAGATCTTCCACGGCGACCTCGACTTCTACTTCGGCGGCTGGGACGGCCGCTCGCGCGTCGCATCCATCGACACGCAAAACTGCCCCGTGTACATGCTGACGGGCGAATACGACTGGTCCAACACACCGGACATGTCGCAGAAGACGGCAGACAAGATCCCGGGAGCCGTGCACAAGGCGATGCCGGACCTGGGCCATTTCCCTGCGACGGAGAATCCGGCCAAGTTTGTGCCGCATTTGATTGAGGCGATTGAGCATATTCAGAAGGTGAGGAGCGAGAATTTGAGTACCATGAGGTTGGGCAATGGGACGGATTAAGAGGGGCTGGGCTTTTCACGGCCCTGGAGGGATGGATGTTCATGTATGGAGCGGGATATGATACTTTAGTGTAGCTACGCGTGCTTTTCGAATATGATGATACGAGATTTATATGTTAAATGCCTGGATAGTGTGCAAACGTCATACAGGATGGGTGTGACTAATTTTCGAAGTCAAAATAGTTGATGTGCTATTATGCACGAGGTCCGCGTGTTTGAGACTCATTGTAAGTTTGACTGAACGGTAAGGCACAATGAGCTCCAAAAACAAATATACACGAGTTGCCCACCTACTAGATCGTCCCTGGCCATCATAAATTGGTAAATATGGACTGAAGTTCGACCAAACGTTGTATACGTTGCATGTTTCTCTATTCCAGTGCCGGATGATCCATATAAACAACGGTCAACGGGTTTGAACGGCTACTAGCATCAGATTCTCCACCAGATGAGTCGGTAGCTAAGCGCGTCTTCTGTATCTTCCGCTTGGGTCGCTCATCACATCCAGGTTCTTCGCGAGCAGTGGATCTGTGAGAGGAGTTGTCTATATCAACTGTGGATTTTCAACCAATACGGCTGGCTTGAACAGTGATTATTCGATACCACGATGACCGAATCGCACTGGACACGAAGTATAGATAATAGAGGGTGGTGGGTTCGAATGCCAGATAAGCAGATGTCTTGCTTGAAGAAGAGTGTGGTCGTGATTGATGGTGCCAATGGTACGAAACGTAAAGAAATCAGCAGAAGAGTTAGAAAATACAGAAGGAGCTCGAGACGCAGAAGAGTGTGTTGGGGGGTACGCACTCTCTCTGCTGTGTTCAAGGCACCGAAGAAAGATAATCAACGTGGTGACTGCAACATAACCCCTAAGGGAACGATCCAACAACGGACCGGAAATTGTGGCTACACTGATACGCAACTACGCCATCGTATTCGATACTCCTACTCCATTGCGCAGGGTGGAGACGGAAAAACCCTCCTGATGTTCTAGCATTTGTGTTACTCAGGTAATGGCAAAGACTGAACAGCATAAACAGATCTGTGCATAAGTGAAAAAGGTATGAAAGGAAACATGTCATATCTTTTCCTCTACCACTGAGAGCTCAGTTCTACCTCGTATCTACCATTTTTTGTCTTGTGACTGAGAGGGCCTTTTAAGAAGCTAGTATTGAGGAATTGGATTTGATCGAGGACAAAGAAGGGTGGTTCTTGCAATGGCCTCGCTGAGGGAAATTGTATGAAGAACGAGAGACGTCAAGGGGGAAAGAGTGCAGAGAGTGCGATTGTATTAGAGAGATAGACTGAGTGGTGGGAAGGTTTATTGTGTATTATTTAAATTCTAAGTAACAGTAGATATCAATCATATATAAAAGCTCAACGCTCAACGCTCAACACTCCTCAATGCAATAAGCTCAACATCAACACACCCAGAACCACTCCAGCCCGACCATACTTCAACCCTCTTCCCACACCACGCCTCACACACCACTCCCCCCTTTCTAGCCCCCCTCTCAATTCACCCTCCACCACACCCCCCACACCCACCCCCACCGCCATCACCACCATCACCACCACCTCCATCCCCCCCAGACCCACACGTCCCACACCCCCCATCCGCATTCCCATGCCCACCACAACTAGCCGCACACCCAGGCGTCCCCTCCCCGCCCGCACACGCCCCCAGACTCGTGCTCGCCGCACACGTCGCAGCCACGCAGCTGCCTCCGCCGCCGCCACACCCGCCGCCGCCCGTGGTGTGCGAGTGTGTGTGTGCAGCCCCTGGGTCCGCGTAGTACGGCACGTACATGGGCATGGGATAGTACATTGGATACCCGTATGCGCCGTAGAGATACGCGTCGTTGTTATTGCGCGACGGCGGTTCCTGGCCCGCCTTGCGTTTCTGGTAGCGCTTGACGACTTTGGCGTACTGCAGGTCCAGGGCCTCGAGTTCGCGGCGGCGCTGGGCGGCGGAGCCTTCCTGGTCCGGGCCCCGGCTCTGGCTTTGGAATAGGTATTGGTTCTGGATCAGGGGGGCCATGGAGAGGGCGTTGTGCGCCGAGACGTGGGGGCCTGTGTGTGGGTTTGTGGGGAAGTTTTTCTCGGAGAGGGTGTCGAGGCTTAGGGAGGAGCGGCGCGAGGAGAACTTGTTGAGGAAGTTTGAGCGGAGGGGTTCGCGCGTGCATTCGCAGTACCAGCAGGAGCACTCGGAGTAGGGCTGGCCGTATTTCTTCTCGTAGGCGGCGGAGGTGTATTGGAAGGCGGTGTGGAGGTCGGATTCGCCGATTTTGTCGTCGTGGTTGAGGAATTTCTTGGTTTCGGCCAGTGTGTAGCGGTAGTAGACTTGAGGGGTGAGTTGATGCGTGTGCTGTTGAATTGTTAGTGACCTGGACTGTGAAATTGTGTCAGGGGAAGAGGTACTTACCCAGGCCAAGTCGACATCTAGGGTGGGTACCACTGTTTTCTTTGGAGAGTCGGCTGCCAGACGGACGAAACGGTGATACTTGACAATAAGTCGTTGGGTAGTCGACATGAGGCTCGGACTATGAAGCCAGTCGAGTTTCTTCATCTTCTGCACAAACGTCCCCTGACGAAGGACAGCGCCAACCAAGTCAATACCAAAGACACTCGAGTTGTCCCAGTAATGGCTCAGCATCTTTCGAACCGCAATACGACTGGATTTTGCAATAAAGTTTGGCTTGGCCTGTGAGGAATTGATAGCGCTAATGAGTAGCGGTGTTCTCATAACGTTCTGAAACTTATCTTTCAGACCCGCAACGGTAAGCTTTCTCACATCCTGCCGCAGTGTGGCTGGCGAAAAGTCAGGACACTTATCGACAACACGGTTAGGGAAGAACGCATCGTGGGTCCTAATATCCTTGCCCGAAGTCGTAGTACCTGGTTCGCCCCAGATATTCAGAATCGTGCCGGGAAGAGTGCGGCGTTTCTCGATGAGGTTTTCGACATCGTTGATAAACTTGCCCACCCGTAATCGTTCGTGTGAGATGGCAAAACCGCAGTTGCCACAGCCTTGTTGGAAGGAGGAGCCAGAGAAGCCAGTATCGAATGTGAGGTATGATTCCAATGCCTCAGGCCCAGAGGTTATGGCAGGCTGAGTCCAAGGAACCCAGTTATTAGATGCACATTCTGGGCAGATGACCTTCTTCAGACTATCGTCCTGGAGTGGATCCCAAGGACGTCTTGTCTTTTGTGCAAACTTTTGCTCGTCCATTTGGATATACTCATACGTCTCATTGTCGATGGCCTCGTAGATGGCCTGCCAAGGGAAGTTTGAGCGCCAGAGTCTGTGTTTATTGAAGCGGATAGAGTCCTCGAGGAAGACGCGCGGGTTTAGCATGTAAGCATGCCATACCATCAAAACATCTAGGGGAGGTAAATATGAGTTGTCAGTGTTGCTGAGGTCTTCGCCTTGTGACGTGAATTTGCCCACTGGCTGTGAGTTAGCAACGAGGCTTATAATCAACTAGGACCAACGTACCATTATTATAAGTGGTTGAATCGAAGTCATCTGTTGTGATTCGGAAAGTCCAGACGCTCGAATTGTTAGAATAGCCTACGCTCAACGAATCCCACCATGCTTCGAACCGATCCACAGCTTTGTTGACGAAGATGGCCCATCTCTTGTCCCGGATACGCTCGGCTAGGGCAATGTCGACCTGGGATGAGCTTTCTGGCTCATGCGCCTCAAATGCCGCACTTGGATCGTCGCTGTGGATCCCTCCCGGCTGCCGGTCCTCGTACGAAGGAAGCGATGAGTCGCCATTTTGGGACTTTGGAGGCGTGCTAGCGGCCTTCTCAAGACTGATGCCGAACAATCCGTCTTGGTTACCAACATCGTGTCGCAGTTTGGCAAAGGCGTGGAGGAGCTTCAGATGAGCGATGCACTCAGCCGGTGTTGGTATTTCCAAGGGACTGGGTTCAAAGTTGAGGTCTTCGATGGCTGGGATGCTTCTGGGTGGCTCTGTTCCCGCGTTGACGTTTGCCGTCGATGGTGGTTGGGAGCTGTAGGGCGGCGGCTCAGAGTAGGCTTCTTCGAATTTTCTCATCGATGCCAGTCTGACTCCATTCATCACCTTCTCTTCCGACGTTCTTTTGGCTTTCGTGTCCGACATGGTTGCTTTGCGTGACAGACTGAGGGACGAAGAAGTCGTGACCCGACATCACATTTTAAAGGTTATTGAATACGACTCCATCATTACCATTTCGCTACACAATACCATATCTAGGACCGCGGTGGACAAGGCTTGTGAGCCTAACCAGCAAGGCTTAATCCGCCCCGTTGTTCCAACTACGTGGCGGAGCTACATCGCCTGACCAACCGCGATGAGCGCTTCTGCCATGTGGCGCTTGACCTGCACCCTCCTAGGAGCCGAGTACCATGAATTTCGACAGAATCAGCCCGGTTCACATTACAACACGATGTGCTTTACAGGAGACGAGGCTGTGCGCTTGTGAGAAATGATACAGCGGGTGCTTGATTAGAACCCGGTGAACCGCATTAGGACTGGGCGCTCGCGGTGAGGGTTGCGGGAGGTACCAATTGGTACTGTCCATACAGCTGAAGGATCTGACCTTACTGCACGCATGAGCAAGACTTGTAGTGTAAGATTTTGCATCGCCCGAATCTTAGGGTGTTGCTCTCTGATAGTAAAAAGGGTATCTAAAATGTAGAACGCCGATATCGTTCATTGGGCAATGTCCGACACTCAGAGCCCATAGACAAATGTAATCTTCTCATCGCCTTCTCTTCCAACATTTGTGGCTTCTTCCAGCCATTCGGCAAGCCAGACTAATTTTGCCCTTGAGTTTGTCATGCCAACTATGCGCCTCAGCCAACGGTGTTGCTGTGGGTGTGGCCCTCGACCTTCCACCCTCTCTTTTTCCCGTTCTTCGTCACTCCACTTGCTCAGAGTCTTCTGACGTGTTTCGTTTTCGATTTTCAGCCTTTGGAGGAAGAGGACATATCCCAACGCTGCCAAGGAGACGGAAGCAAGAGTCCACCAGAAGGGCACTATATAGCCTGATGCAGCATACTTTGGCTTAAAGAGCAGTGCAGAAAAGACACCAGCGAGATTTCCCCAGCCATTGATGCCTAATAGTAGGGCACGTTTGCCAGGCGATGGTGTGTTACCTGATATCCACGCGACGGTGAGTGGTGATGCAACGTAAGTCCCAGAGAGAAGGACAATAAGAGCTACGTAACGCGGAATTGCCCATGATGTTGGGAGAGCAACTACTATGACTAAACCGGTGACCATTGTGGCAAGACCAAATAGGACGGGTATCAATCGAATTCTATGTTTATCGCTGTAGCGAGCGGTGAAGAAGAGTATGATGGCTCCGCAAAGATGAGGAGGCGCAGTTAGGAGGTTGACCAGAGCAGGACTGGAATTCTTGGTTAATGGAGCAAGCACCAATGGTAGGAAGACGGAGAAGGCATAGACTGGGACGGCAGAGAGGACGTTGCAGCCAAGGATATGCCAGATCTTGGTGTTGAGTATCGCAGACAAGACATCATGAGGAGTCAGGCCACGGTCATCGAGCGACTCGCGTCCTCCTGGGACTGCTGACGGTTTCGAGGGTTCGAGAAGTCCGCGAGATTCCTCGTCGTATTCTCTCTCGTCGTCGTGTTCCTCCTGGTGAGTGGCTGGAGACGAGTTCTGCATGTCTCTGTCTCGCAGTATCCTCGAGGAGGCATACTGGCGCTCAGCGGGTGACAGGAACCAGGCTGTCTCGACGCGGTGTGGCAGCCAGAAGTAGCCTGCGAGGGCGACGAAGACAGTCAAGGTGCCCTCTAGGAGGAAGAGAACCTGCCATGGCCGCCAGCTTGTCTTTATGCTGCCATCTCCATCGCTCTTGAAGTGTGAGAACACAATATAGCTTATGATCCCCCCGAGAGCACCTCCAATGGCAGCTTGGCCGTAGAAGACGGAGAGGCGGCGGCCGAACTCGAAGCGCGTGTAGAAGAGGGAGAGGTAGGTGACGGTGACAGGGTAGAAGCCAGCTGGAGCGGTTTAGGACAGGCAGGAACATACAGGGAGAGGGCAGTACCTTCGAGGCAGCCAATGATGATTCGCAGCGTGTACAGCTGCCATCTATGGCGGACCCACGCATGCAGCGCCGTCGAGATGCCCCAGAGCAGCATGCACGAGGGAACCCAGGCGACCATGCCATATCTCCTGCCCAGGGCCGCGCCGACGGGCTGCAGCGTAACAAAGAAGGCGAAGAAGAGGGCGACGGCCGTGTTCACGTCGCCCTTGTTGAGGCCCACGTCGCTCGTGAAGTGTGCCGACTCGGCATTGCCAATCTGGGAGAGGTGAGCAAGTTGGATACGAAGCGGAGGTACGCTAGCCGTCACTCACGTTGGCTTTGTCGAGCGCGTTGAACAGGAAGAGCAGCGCGAGGAAGGGCAGCAGGATGCAGTCGAGCTTGAGGACGGTGCGCCTGTGCAGGGCGATGTCTACGGGCGCGTCGTCGTCGGGAGCCTCGGCCAACATGACTTCTCTTTCTCCTGGGGAAGCCTGCGGAGGCGGAGCTTGGGTGAGCTCAATTGCTCGCGGGCCGGCCATCCTAATACTCTCGCGACGTGTGCCAAGCAGGGTGTGGGGAGGCCTGCATCACACGATCTGCTGCTGCCAGGCACGCTGAGGCTGCTCGTGACCTGCTGCTCGTGTAACAAGACGATGCAGAGTGTTTTGAAGAGCCATGGTGTTATCGGAAAGCTGTAAGACGCAAGTCAATCGTCCCTTGCAGTAGGCCCTGAGAAGCTGCCGATGACGTTGATTGGGGGCGCCGAGGCTCATCTACATGTACGCAATAAGTTTAGTCCATCGACGTCGACAAGTCCACTGCATCGTTTTTCTCGTCCATTTGAGACGTCGAGTATTTAGTGGCAATTGTAAAGGCGATGCGAGACTGAGGTTGCGATAAAATAATAATTCAACTACCAACATTTCGATGAATAATACCTCGATGAACCATGGTCCGAATGAAGGTCACTGACATTACTTAGGTAGATAGCTTACTTATATTTCCTTGTGACTTCAGCTGGTCGTGACTTGTGCTAGAGAATAGGAATTCGAACTTGAGTAGTACTGTGGAAGTTGCTGAAGGGTCACCGTTTCCGAGAATGCTAGGGGGCTCAGCTCACCCAACACCTGAAGTCCTCCAGGGTTCAATATTTCTCACTCGACTCCCTTTGAACTCAAGACGACACCACAAGTTCTTCAGCACCAATAGACATGATACCCACGAGCAATCTTGATCATGCCTACCGCCACACTCCCAACTCTGGTCAAGGACCCACTGCATTTATCACCGCGAAGGTCCACACAATCCAAATACTCCAAACTCTTTATCATCACCTCAACCACTCAATGGCGTCTCGCAGTCAGATGAGGGATATCATTATCTTTTCTTAAATGTATGGAAACCTCCCAGCTGCAGCATTTCTCTCTCATTCTCCATCACCAAACTCACACGCAACACCAGCCATGATGAAGTTCAACATCCTACTATACATTTTCACCCTACTTGGCTTCGCGCTCGTTTTCGCCGCCCCCATCGACTCGCCTTCCCACGCCCTCGTCAGCCTCAACATCACAGCGCCAGCCTCTACCAACCTTTCCCTCGCCGATCTGCTCTACACCAACCTCGCCCATGTCACGTTGTCCTCTCGATATGAAAACTGGGTCACGAAGTCTATTATCGAGAAATTCACCTTCGAGATTACAATGGAGAAGTTTCTGTATTACCGTCAACGGGGCATGCCCCGCAGCCTGAACTGGAAATCGGAAGGTTGCACCGGTGTGCCGGATAAACCCATGAAATATGACTGTAAGTTCTGCGCTTTGAATATCTGTAATCTGTCGAGGTGCTTGGGGGATACATTTGCTTCGACAGAGTAGAGCATTCCAGTTACTCGTGGGGTGATTCGACCAGCTTTCAAGGTAGTTTGTCTGTACCTGTAAGATTCGAAGCCCCTTTGAGATGCTTTTACTCTGCTACTATCACAGTGCAGCAAAAATATTCTCGAATCTTCCCGCTGCACTTTCAGTTCAACAAAACTTCCTTCCGATTACTTCGGAGCCCGCCCGGGACCTATCTTCCTCGCCCGATCATTCACAGCGAGACTAAAATCTCCTAGTCCAAAACTCTTGTTACCGCCACGACTTCGCCTACAGGAACTTCAAAAATCTGGGCATCTGGGACAAAGTACGCCTCCTTACCAGTCTTCTCTCTATTGCATATGTCCATTGAAACTAACTGGTTGGTGCAATGTGTAGAAGTTGAAAAAACGCATCGACAAGAACTTCAAAAACGACATGCTCAGCCAATGCGACAAGGAGAAGGTCTTAAGACGTGTCTTTTGTGTTTTCTGGGCGAAGATATACTACCGGGGCGTTAGGGTTTTCAGCTAGGGATCGGGAAGAAGCTCCTCCGGGAAAGGAGAACCCAGAAATCTCGGCAACAGGCCCAACACTCTACATCGACGCGGACTCTTCGAGATAGTACGGGATAGCGCTGATGGCATACCACGTTAAAGAGAACCCGAACCAGTTATGATGGACTCAGACGAACCCGAAGGATATGACGACGACCAGTCATCACCCACGGCATGGCTCAAACGCTCTATCGACTTCGGCAAACAAGCCATTGAACCAGTTGTGCTTTTGTGTCTTAAGGCCGAAATAAGCGCTAGTGGGGATTCTTTCTTAGGAGGTGGAACTTTTGGTATTGAAGTTATTGCTTAGGAATTGGATATTTCTATCAGCTTTTGTACGGAACTTGGATTCTTGATGTACATAATTCTTTTCATGCACTGGTATTTTGTAGAAAGCAGGAGATAGGGTAACACACAATTATGGTTGAAGTCTTTGAGTGAATAATCATATGCTGAAGTCTAGACGCCAATAGAACGCAAAGAAATAATATGAATGAATAATCATCCATGAAAATACGGAAAACCTCTTACTAAATAGTTTCAAGTGGAATTGTACGGTACTTTGCCATGATTTTCTCATTCTAAATACCCAGTTATACGAAAACACCTACGATGCACCTACTATATTATTATTCAATATTCACCTTGCTCCCTACATATGTCTTGATATAAGACTTCTCATATGATGCCTTGTCTAGAAAAAAGTATATATAAACCGTGATTACTTCCTTAAATACTCCCTTTCTCTCAACCTCATCTACTACTACTCCCGTAACGCAACACCAGCTTCACCTACGAAGAACTTCCTCCGCCATGAGATTCCAACCTACCATGATGCTTAGCATCGCCCTCGCTAGTCTGACCAACATCGCCAGCTCTGCCCCTTTCGACCCACTAGAAGGAAATTTGACGAAGCTCTGGACCGAAGAAATGCCGTTCACGTCTCTACAATGGGCTGCAAGACTCGCGGCCGACTATTATGTGTTTTCTGCGGACATAGAGGAGTTCCGCGTTGCTCGTGCGGCGCGAAAACCAGATTATCTCATTTGGGACTCTGATGCCTGCACTTGGCTGATAGACAAGCCCATGGGCTATGACTGTACGTCCTCTCCCACATGCTTGGGCGACCAGTCGTTCGAAAGCTCTCCATCAACACATGCGCTAACCCAGCTGCCACGTAGTCAAAATCTGCTGCGAGCGCTACGACTTCGGCCTCTACAACATGGATTACCAAGGCCGCCTCACAGATGAGGTTGCAAAGCTGAAACTGGAAAGGGCCATTCGACACATCTTCAAGATGGACATGCTGGGCCAGTGCAACAAGTTGAAGCACCGCCGGGGCATATGCAGAACCTGGGCGCGGTCCTACTCCTTCACCATGACTCTACCGCTGTTCAAGCCTTTGTATATGAGGTATGACCCACCGAAGCGTGGATTTAAGGCCGAATTTGTGCCTGGATCTAGGTCTGAATGGTGAGAGGGTTGGGTTTGCGTTCTATGTGGCGTAAGGGACAGTGGAAGGGACAGGAAATTGTGTTTTGTTTAGTTGCTGATTTTGAGTTTGACCTCACTCCTTTGGTTCATCATTTGCGTTGTTCTGTATGAATCAGACAGATGGAAATGGTGCATGCTCTCTCGTTCACATCGCAGCTCTACCATGATATGGAGTGTAGCGAATTGTTTCCATCACTGTAACTTGCACAATCATGTTGTACATTTCTCACACTTCATAATTCTACATCAAAGTCATAACCACCGCCAGCCCACACAGCGCGCTCGCCGCAATCCCCACACGCACTCTCCCTCCATCACCCGTCCTAGGCCTCTCATCTGGGGTGTTGTCCACGACCTCATCCGGCGGCGGCGTCTGCCGCTCCGGCATCGCGGGATTACTATCCATATCCTCACTCTCCGCCTGCTCCCTGCTAATCGTCACCGTCGCCAACTCGCCCTTGACCCTCGACAGCTTCCCCTGCTTTACAAGCGTCGGCACACAAATACGGATGGCCCGCCTGTCAAACGTATCGGCCGTGCGTCGTACACTCTCCTCATTTGTGGCCCGGCAGTCCGGCGTCATCCCCGCCAGAATGCCGTCGTAGCACCGCATTTCGGGCGTGAAGCCTACGTATCCCGCTTGGCCGGGCGATACGGGGAAGACTTTGGATGTGCCCTGGAAGACCCAGTCGGTGAGCGACATGCGTAGCCGCGCGGCGTCGTGCCTGTATCCCGTGCCCTCAAGAGTGCCCTTCAACATAGAGTAGAGAGCTGTCGTGTTGGTGATTTCCGTGAGGTTGGTTGTCGCGTTGACGTTTATGCGGCCGGATGCTGTGATCCAACAGGTATCATTGGTGCTTGGGCAGAATACTCCAGTGCTGACACGGTGGGTGGTGGCCGAGGGCAGCGTATAGTTGTAGCGTTCGGGATCTTTGGGCACAAAGGAACTGCATATGAAGTTGTAGTCTACATTGGAGTTATTCTGCGCCGCGATGGCGAGCACAAAACTAGAAACGAGGGTTGGAATTTGGAGACGCATTGATGGTGTGAATTAATTTGCCATTGTTACTGCTGGGCGTGCTGAGTCCTTATACGTACCTAGGTACTTACGGTAATAAGCCCCCAAGCGATCATGGCAATGCCCTTGGAGATGTACATAAAATTGCTTAGGCGGCCAGCCTTGCCTTGGAAAACGAGGCTTTGCAGGCGATTGCAACGTCGGCCAAGAAGTCAAGACGGAAGTGATCCTGCGAGAGAGCTCCACAGAATACCAAGATGGCTGTAGCGTAGCTGCGCCACAACTGCACAGGGTACATACGAGAAGTGGTGCACCCAAAAGTAGGTGCAAAAACGCCCAAAGAGTGTATCATGCCACCCAGTGGAGGCCATATCAATTATGGGTCAATCATGTTCGCAGACCTAACGAGGTATGCACTTCCCCTTTAGCGATCAAAATGTGTAACTTTTAGTGCACGCGAGGGAGCAGGGAAGCAATTTTTTTTTCGAGACGTCAAGTCGAACAGGTGTTGTGTAGTTCGTCTATAGACCTGGGTATGCGCCTAAGAGCGGCGGTTAATACTAGGCTACCACCAGCTAATGCTAGGTGTATTTTGCCTCTCTACTCTATTATTCTGCTCCCTTATCTAACAGTAGCTATGAAGTCACGTGACACTTTCCTCTGTCTATTCCAACGTGGCAATTGTTCTTGACATCCAATCAGTCACTTAATCACTCTAATTTTACACATTTCACATGGTACATTGCGATTCTTTCAGACCTTGGTCTCCCTAATAAACCTGGTGGCATAACAGAACTTATTGTTTGATGCATCTTTATAGCAGTAATACATCGTACTATATGAACCTCTAAAAGCCCTCTACGAGTATGTTTACCGGGAAAAATAAGATACTAATTCGCTCCTATCGAATACGTATTGTCTGCATCCCGGCGGCCGCGAACCAATACTTATCAGTGATCAGACCAACGCCGACTCTTCTAAGATACCCGAACGACGTTGGACAATCTCCACCTTGCAGCAACACCACGCCATAGGCGCATTCGGACCCACGAAACGAGCATATCCTTGCGCAAAGAACTTCTATTACAGAGGTTCTATTGTCACCGGCCTGCTGGTCTCGAAATCGTGTTTCTTTGGGATAGCTGTCGTACCATACCATTCCAGAGGGATATGCATCAAGATTGATTCCTGCCGGTGACCCTTGGGTCCACATACGCCACCGCGATGGGAAGCGTTCCTTGGGGCGCTGCCCTGGCTTGAGAACTAGCCGTTTGACTTGCGCTTTGATCACCAGTTCATTCATATTGCGTTCGCCTAATTCATTCACAGAAATTACTGAAGCATCGATCTCGCAGACCTCGACCGCCGAGAGGAAATCAGCGATGTATGCCAGTTGGCTTTGGCGTTGCTCACTAAGTGGCGAACACCACCTCATAAACTGTACTGGCCCCTCGATGCTCGCCCAGGACCAAGATGGCAGAGACTTACTCTTAGACTTGTGCTGACGTGTAGCTGCCCATAGAAGACTCCTTGGGTCCTGAATGAAATGGCCAGATTGATACTTTGGCGTTGTTTGGCTTCCAAGATTCTTCATCCACACCTGGGCGATACCCTCGATTGCCACTAGCCTGTCCTTCTCGTACGTGAGCTTGCAAGCAGAGTAATGCTCCACAAAATCTACCCAGGATGCCTCTAAATCTTGCTCAAGATGTCTCATTCTATGTTTTCTCCATGCAGAGTGCATCTGTGGTGCAGCCGTGAAACCTAAAGGTTTTGGTTCGCTCGTATGGGGGCATTCCCAATGGGCCGAACCTCTGGAAAGATGTAATAATCGTGTTGAAAGAACAAGCTCCTGTTGAACCCATCCTCGGGAACTGACCTGACTTGTCGTTAACGTTTCCTGGAAACCTTGTGGGAATCCTAGGTATATCTTCTCGTTCTCAGTGGTTGGCTCCGAGGAGTTCAGTCTCAATTCGACAATGCCGCTTCCGTCGGCAGGTGAGAGAAACCCACAAGAGGAACTTTCCGCTGAATGCGCGACGATAGTGCAGACAGCATCTCGAAATATTCCCCCCATGAGTGGCGCCTGACTTTCCCAGTCAATTAGGTTATCCTGGATGATACATAGAGCATCGATCCACAAATACGTAAAGCCCATTTTGATAGTCAGAAGAATGGCGTCTTTGAATGTCTTAGGTAGGCTATCGTATGGAATACCCTGTCGATAGACCTCAATATTGGTTTTCGTTGTTTTAGATTGATCCAAATTCCCCCATCTATGACTTAGAGTGCAATATAATGCTTTTTCACCGGGCTTCGTTTCGTGCAGGCGAACAATTGGAGTCTCATCGTTGGCTGACCCATGTAATTCAAGCACACGTCGTGGAAGAATATGTGGATGAGGTTCTTCTTTGGCATCTGCCAATGTACTTGGGGTGCTACATTGTCGGCGACCGTAAATACAATCGTTTAAAACCCTTGCGGCAACCGGAAGTGTGATCTTTTCTACATCTATAAATTCTGTCGACCATTGTTTTGATGCTGTGTATGATGTATCTACAGCTGATGTCAATAATTTGCATTACAGTGTAGGTAGAGCTTGACCAAACCTGGGTGTACATAGAGCCTCAGTTCGCCCAGTTTGAGGTTGAGTGCGCGAACCCAGACTTTTCCTGATGCTTCGTGGAGCTGTAACATGACGTTTTGATATCGACCTTTCGCTCCTTTATGGATGTACTGTTTTATGGCATTGTGAAGGCGATCCCGCACCAACCCACACATGCGGCAAGAAACAGAGGACTTGATCAGAGAGTCAAAATGAGAATGCATTAGATAGCGCCACTTGATGTCTGCCAATGATAAGTGGCGGCATCGTCTACATAAATCAATCGCTTGTGGCTTGCGTGATTGTCGCATTTTGTAGGCAATTAGGGAATGTCCAAGGTCGACCAACAATCGCGTCGGGCATTCGTTAAAAGTCAAGGAGTGGATGCGAGAAAAGGTTGACGGGCAATGCATATAAATATTGACGGCCGGTGGGCTGTGCAAAGTACTTGGCTTCGTGACAATTCTCAGCCGTGTGTCTGAATCTGGGTTGAGGAAGCGAGTCCTTCAGCCTTGTGTTGTCCCATGAATATCCGTCAACGGCGTGAGAGTTGCCATATATTTACACGTATTTCGAGAGGAGGAGGCAGTAGACACCGCACCAGGTTGGTTAGAAAACAAATCGGACGTGGTTGTTAGCTGGCTGTCAAGGAGAGCAATCATTCACTCAGGCGATTCGAAGCTGTCGTGCAACGCCGATCAATTGTCTATGAGCACATATCCGCTATTTGTACACCATGAATCCTTTCTTTCCGTTCGCTGGACATTTCCCATGCCTCGCTTACAACTTGCTGATGAAGAGGCGGGCGGCGAAGAGGCGCACACGCTGGGGCAAGATGTACTTGGAGAAGACGTAGATGAGCGTCGGGAGGAGGACGAAGGCGAAGGTGGTCTCGTTGACGAAGAAGAAGGGGATGAGCTGGGGCATCGCCGACTTGAGGACGGTCTACACCAAGGACTGGGTTAGTGTTCTGCCAGGCCTCACTGCCATCGCCGTGTCCTTACCATCTGCTGTGGTCCGGCCTCGATCTTCTTGTTCTGGCTCGCGATGAGCGCCGGGCGTGCCATGGCCGAGGGGCGGGCGGCCATGGGGGCGCGGAAGGCAGCCCTGGTGAAGGGACGGAGGAAGCGGGCGTTCATGCTGGGCTATCTGCGGTCTGCGGGTCAGCGCGCGAACTCGGCGGGCCAATTGGCGATATGGCGGGTCGGACGGGGGAATTGACGCACTGGACGAGGGTTCGGGAGCCCGGGGAGATGAGCGGCGATGGAGATGCGGGTGCGGAGAGGGTTCGTGGTGTTGAAGCAGCTGTCGGCAAAAGCTCAAAGCTGCACGCCGGGAAGATCCGTGTCACGTGAACGAGAATGCTTGGCGGCCCTCCATCGTCCCTGCACATATCAGACTGCCTGTCTCCACTTCCCAAAGGTACCAGAGTTTTCGTTGTCTCCTGCGACTATATACCTCGTCAAAGCAAAGCCTTTGTCGTCTCCCTCAATGCGCCGGGTCCTTCTTCGCAGAGCCGCTTGATCGCTCATTTCGTCTCCGGCTCCCCCACGTGGGTATTGCCTTTACCCCGAAATGGCATTGTCACAAGAGCCTCATGCTAATATAGGCGCATCAACAATAATATCATCGAGTCCAAGCAGCTGCTAATTTTGTACCTCAACATCGTGAAGTCTGCCTTGCCGTCGAGAGAGGTGGTGACGACTCCTTTCATGCTATCTCACAATTGGAACTAGCCCTTCCATTGAGCCGTGTCGGGTGATGGGCAGCCCAGAGTACGTCTCGAGCTATAAAGTGACTCCACCGCTCAAATGCAGACTGCAGCGTTTACTGACACTCATTGCGAAGATGCATATCAACAAGATCCTTCTTCTGGGCGTATGTACAAATCCCTCGTCGTTGAATAAGTATGCTAACCCTCTGCAGAACTGGGACTTGTGTCTGACCATCACCAACGCCCTCATTTCTTCAGAGCAATCTGATTCACGACAGTATGAAGTGACGGTCCTGACGTATCCTGCACAAAGTCTGTCTTTGCCACCGCACGTATCTCCTTCCATGATACAGCACAAAAAGTCGGACTTCTCTCCGCAATCATTACAAACAGCCTTTGCGGGATATGATCTTGTCATAAGTACCATGTCTGGCGGAGACTCTGAGCTGCAAAAACGAATCGTTGATGCTGTAATCTCTGCCAAAGTAAGACGCTTCATCCCTCACGAGTTCGCACACGATACCTTGAACAAAGGAATCCAGTCGCGGATTACAAAATATGCAGGCCGAGGAAAAGTGATAGAGTACCTTCGAACAATCACGCAGACAGACCCCGAATTTGAGTGGGCTGCAATTGCTACTGGCTACACGCTCGACACCAACTTGATTAGTGGTGACCTTGGACTCGACTTCACATGGTACAGTGCTACTATTCATGGCATCGGGACAGAATCTTTTGCAGCATCGAGCCTGGAAAGAGTTGGAACCGCCATTGCAAGTGTGATACTACACTGGGAGGAAGTTAAGAACCAGTACATCTACTCAGCAGGAATGTTAACATCAGCCAACGAGGTTTTGCGATCCGCTGAGAAAATCACTGGTCAGCGATGGACCGTCGGGAACTACGACGTAGAAGAATGTATACGAGAAGGTGAGGCAAGAATCCAACGAGGCTTTCCGGACTCTGGTATGTTTTTACTGGAACGAAGCATCCTCTATGACGAGCAATTAGATGCATCGGCGCCTTTCAGGTTACGCAGTGCAAACAATATCTTGCAACTTGAACCAGAGGTAGTCGAAGCCGTCGTCGTGAAAGCCTATCACGACCTAAAACACCACGGGAAGCCAGGCTGCGGTTGCTCTTCTTGATCTGCTGGAATTCTGATGGGATGAATGGAGGCACCAGAGCTCATCCATGTTCACATATCACGGTAGGAATGACGAAGTTCTATTGCATCATGCATCAGCTTGCAAATTTTCAGCGATATTCACCAGTGGGTGATCGAGCACTATTCCGGGGTATTGGCAACAAGGCTTCGCTTTACATTACAGCAAACGCGCATCCCGATCAGAACCGAGGGAAATTGCACTGGTTTGTGACAACTCACCTTCATTTCGATGGGTCATCATCCGGACGATGCCTAGACCTCCCATTCGGTTCATTCGGTTCAACTAAGAGACCATCATGGAAAACCAAATGCACATCCGAGTGGTAACTCACAGTGCATATGTATCATGCGAACCACACTCGGGTACCCGGACCCTACGGTTCCCGCCTCAGGCTAAGAACGCGCAGATCAGGCAGGACTTAGCTTGACTCGAATACCATGCAATGGAACCTCACCACGAACTCGTCTAGAATACCCGCAGACACCTGAAAGGCTTGGTCGATGAGCCGAAACCGGATCCTCTCCAGGGCTTTTAGCCTTACGCATGATCTGGGTTGCGGAAGGCAGATCGTGCAAGGTCAACGACCCTGGGGCCTGAGGCGTCAGGCCAAGAGCAGCGTTCGTGGATCTTGTCAATGTTCCGGCGCCTCTGCCGCTCAGCCCTATCGGTGGTGACAGCTCGTGGTACTGAGCTTAAGATCGCGCTGTGGATCATTGCTTTGGATGCCCTCAAGAATAAAGGTTTTAGTAATTTGCCCGTGGTCAGTTGTCCTGTGGATATGGATGCAATTATGTGGCAGCGCAGCCTTCAGCTCAACTTTCGACCCACTCAATGGACCATGGTTTCGCTTCTCCGCCTATACCGAGGTTCTGGTAAGCTCTCTCTCATCCCTACCGCGCTTGTCTGCGACATGGGCGCGTTTCAAGGGTACATCGTCAGGTATCAGATTCTTGGCCCTGAAGCTGAGGCTGTGTAACATGTTCGAAGCGTTTGAGCCTGTCAGATCGCTTAATTCGATCCCAAGAAGTGGCTGATCGCTCTCGGATTCGGGACTTCATGCGGGCGAACCGTAATCGCCTGAAGGGAATACGGCGCGGAACTGTGTGAAGAACTTTCCGAAGACACTCGCTGCTCCGCCCGAGGACTACCGATTGCCGGTTTGGGAGTTCAGTTACCTCTGCATGCGCGATAATCAATGTGTGAGAAGAGAGCGAAGGACAATCTTGGGCGATGGATTGGCTGAAGCAAAAGTCTATAGACATAAGAAATCTACCTACATGGAGGAGGTGAAGGTGGGAGGGGGAAGAAACAAACGCTGAGCCTATCCGAATGCAGGAAGTCGTAACTTCGTGAGGCCGCACCGCCCGCTGTCCCCCTTGCGGCGTGCGAGCCCAGTGGTGAATCAAGATAAACAACGCTGGAAAACAGGGGATAGGAAAACGCGGGGAAAAGCACCAAGGCAAGCAGAGACCGTAGCCTTGCGCCGTCGCAACACACAAAGGAAAACACCCAACCTTTTCGTTCCGTGATATCCATGCACCGCCTGCCTGCCAACCCCGCATCAACGCCAACCGAGGCCTTGGAGAGAAAGGAAATACCCGTGTTCCCAGGGAGAAAAAGGAAAAGCCGTACAGCATTGTCATGTACACCATATCGACATGTGCTGATAGATTTGAAATTCATCCCAACACTCCCTGTTGAAAGAGAGATCAGAAAACTCGTAAGCTCATGCGCTGCTGTGATGTCTTCAAATCATGCTCGCGATAGAATTCAGCGCCGTGGTGGTAGTCCGTATACCCACGAGCTCAGGCTCACTGACTTGATGCGCGAGGTTATGCGAATTGGGGAAACCCGAAGGCCCACCGGAGAAACTTGACAGACTCTGCAGCGGAGTCGTGAAGAGCCCGACAACAGGCTCATGTTTGCTCACAGGCTCGAGACGGGACTCAGGGAATGAGCTTTGCGTTGGCGTCCTGAGCGAGTGCATTGTCGCCGTTGCAGAGGTAGGCGTCGGGTATGCCGTGCTGCAGCTCGGATACCCGATTGTGCTGAGCTGGGGAGTATCAGTGGGTGTTGACACGGGCAAGGCCATGGAAGACGAGTGCGGCATGCCAAAGGTCTGCAGCGATGCGCTGCCCGGCAGAGGCGTGGGGGTGGAATGCCTGTGGGAAGCCGCGTTCTGCGCGAGTTCCTGCTTGATTGGGTACGAGGACGAGGTGGCAGAGGCAGATGACGCTGCGCGCACCCGTCCGGCCTGGGTTTCACGGCGCCGTTTAGGGCCATCTTTGACTTTTGGGTGTGTGTGGCACTAAGGAAACGGTTATTGTTAGCAAACTGTGCTCGAGCGTTGTGACACCTGCCTCTACGCGAAGCCAATGACTGCGCAGAGGGAGTACGGCGGGATTGGCCAAAGCGGCGAGCCCGAGGAATGCAGAGGACCAGAAATGGGTAACGAACCTTGTATGCGTGCCTAAACCACGTTGTTCCTTTCTTCTTGCTACTCACGAGGGCAATCCACTCGCCGCAACTCCCACACAGACCCTCCCAGACATCCAAGTTGCCTTCGGTTCGTCGAGTATCCTGCGGTCCCTGGAATGCAGCGCCGGTTGCTGCACTAACGCCATGTGTAAACGACTTGTCGTACCAGAACGCGCTGTTCTTGAGTACAAGCCAGCGCCCAGGCTTGCAAAGGCCGCACCACCCTTCACGTTTGTTGCCATGACCGCGCACCCATCGCGGTGTGTACAAGTCGCCTGTAAAGCGAAGATCCTGTTCGTGTGGAACGAGGTCCGGATCGGATGGGTTCATGTCGGATTCAGGAGGGTTTGAACCTTCTTCATGGAGCGAAGAGTACAGATCCGGTGGATCAGAAAGATCCGCAAAGTGAGATGAACAGCCTCCATGTCGGTCTGCGTTGCTTTGAAGGAGTCGGAAAAGCCCCTGAGAGGGAAGTGGTCGCGGTACTTCGAGATGATACTGCGGGTCTTGAGGTGTATAGAGTGTGGGATTGCTGGAGTGCAGAGAGTGATTCTGGGAGTAGAGTACGTTTTGTGTTGCCAGGCCAAAGTTGTTGTATGCGCTTGGTGGATATGCTGGCATCGAGTGATGTGGGTTCAGACGAGGACCATACGGGGCGTATCGGTCAGGAACTTGCACGAGGCTGCGCGAGCTCGTTGGAGTTGAAGTTGGTGCATGTCCAGTTGACCATCTCTTGAAACGGCTGCTGTCGAGTGTGTACGGCGATGAGCGGACGTTGGTATGCGGTGCAGGCGACGCGCGCGACCGACTTCCGCCTCGCACTACGCCATCGTGTTGCGGTCGGCGCGGTGAAGCGAGCGGCGAAAGCAAGCTTGTGGTAGGCTCCGAGTGGTTCCATGCATCATACTCAGACGCATATGAAACTGCCTCGGAAGAACCCATATCTTCGTAAGTTGACACCTCAGGAAGCACGCCTCCGGTGCTCGATATGGAGAATGAGGATTCTGACATACGACGAGATGAATGAGGGTTGAACTGAGGCATGCCCTCGGGTTCATGAGATCCCATCCCAGGATACTGGCGCAAGTCAATGATGGGAGTGTTCTCGTCTTGACCCATCATTCCCTGGTTGAATTCTGTCACATCTGGGTCTAGAGACGGGAAGGACTCCAACTCTTCACATACTTTTTGACCCCATGGACCTTCCGAACCGTTAGTATTCCATGTTCACACAAGTGGAGATGAAGCTTACTCGTATCGATGACACCTGGGAAATAATCGGTCGTCGGAAGCGTCGGAGCACCAGCCATGCTATTGCTATACGTTGCATTGCTCAAAGCCGGTGACTGAGATGTAGCAATACCTGATCGTGCAAGTAGGTGACCCGATTCTTCTCTGCTTCCCATGATAGGACCCCGCGGTACGGAATAGTACGGGTTGTGGGACTGTGGTACCGCCCACGTGGGTTGAGGTGGCGATGGCCGTGACATTTGTTGAACGTTCTGTGGTTGCTGCTGTCCCTGGAGAGGAACGTTTCCGTATGGATACATCATCTGTGTGCCTGGAGTGGGTGAGGAGTGTCCCATGGTATATGATCTATTAGGTGATGGACGATATCTATACCAGTTAGTGGGCTGAAGTGAAGAAGACAACCGTCTGGATCGATCGAGGTGCTTACTGCTGTATCGCATTAAATTCCATCTTTAGCTTCTTTAGCTATATACAGTGGCCTTGGCGATGGTCCGTAGGATGTCTGGATTGAAAGAACTGTAAGCGACTGAATAGGCAGTCCATGAAGTCACAAACGGCTAAGAGCAACACCCCAGCTACGGCCCGCCACGGGACATGCTGTCAAGTAAAGCAAGGGAGAGTGACTGTGCACAGCGGACTTACATCTGCCACGAAAAGAGAGACTTGCAGTTAAAGGAATGTGGCAAGGTGATAGCGTTTGTGCGACTGCGGCTGAGGGGTGTGTGGCAACAAAAGGAACCGACCGAGAAACTAAATAAATGAGTGTACGGAGAACAAAAGTTCCCAACGCAGCCAGCGCGGATGGAGCCCGCTCCAAGAGAAATGAATGAATGTAAAGATAGTTGGGCAGGATCCTAAAGAGTGACGAGGCCAAATAGAAAGAAAGGCGGCTGGTTGGAGGGTCCGTTAGACTATATGGCGAAACCACGGGGTTTGGAGGTTCCGAGAGCGACAGCGAAGAGAAATGATCTCTGAGAGATTGACGCAACAGAACCAGTTGGGCTCAGGTTTGAGAGAAGTGTCGCGAGGCGCCTTGGCTGCAGGTGATCTGGAACGACGACAGCAGAAGCGTTCACCCAAAAAGAGCACCTGGCGGGGATGGTGTAGTGGAGGGTGGACCAAGCGCAAGGCTGCTGGGATGTTCAAGGTGATTAGACACATTCGGGACAGTCGCACCACTCAACGACTCCATCTTGCTCTCGGCTTGCTGGAACGAGCATCGTGAGGAAGGGCAGCAAGTGTCCCCCGCGGCTGAGGCAGCGGTGTGGACATGGGCGAAGCGCTGCCATTAGCGACTATGAATTCCATGTGCAGGGAGCATCTGGTCGAGAAGATCAGACGAGCAAGGAATCCAACGCTCTTTGCGACCTGAAGTCGAGTTTCAGCGCCCAATCGGGACGGTGGGCGTTGTTTTGGGGGAGGATGGAGTGATGGGAGAGGCCGTCAGTGAATGTACATGACGGCCAGGGTATCAACCCGAATAGTGCGTTTTGGACACAATTCGGCGAATACGAAGCGAGCGTCTTCGTCCGGTTCAGGACGAGTCTCGAGGAACGAAGCAAGGTGATTGGGGATCGTGTCTGCATTACCGCCTCGGTCGACGGATGCGGTATCAAAAGGGCTGACTAACGGGTCGCTTACACTGCTTGGCATCTGGCCCCACTCGTCTTTACCGCGACGCGACAAGGTTGAAACACAACTCAAACCCGCAGGAGCCTCAGGAGAGCGCCAAACCAACATCCTCGCAACGCCTACCGCACCATTGACACCATTTTCGAGAACTACGGGGCTGATTCGCCGATGTCCGTAGCTGCCCCAGTTGCACGGCGGAGCTGCAGCCGGTTATCCATTCGTCGCCAACGCTGTGCTCTTTTGTCTATGGCACGGGCCTGGCCACTACCGAACAGAGCGTGGGCGATCGCATCGTTAAGACCGAAGGCCCGAGGTGTCCTTGTTCGATGCCATCACCAGTGGCGTCCTCGAAAGCGTGCCAACAGTATGGTTTCGCATTCCGCATCATCGAGTCAGGTTGACATCTGACAGCCGTGGATCGTCAAGTTAGTCTGACATGTGACCTCACCTCCTCACATATCTATTCACTGTGATATGTCTCGAATCCTCAACCAAGGTATCGCGAGATCCTGCAAGCCTGCACTCTCGGAGACACTACCTCTTCCATTCAACGTCCCTCATGACCCACGGACCAGTAGTTTTGCGCCCATGGCAGCCGTAGGTTTGTACCACCCACCTAAACATACATTTGTCAGGGGTAGGACGATCCCGTCGGATGCCACATCTTCCTGAATACCCAGGCCGTTTCGACTACGCCAAATCCGCAAAGCATAAGAGCATCGAGAGAAAGGGTGAGGTCGCGAAGTCTTCTAATCAGCCACCGTCATGCCTCAGGCTTCGTTTGTGCGGGTAACAAGTTTCTGCAAATTGTTCATGCTGTCACTCACTCTGAGGCCCAGGACTTGACCGGATGATGCTTTCCGAAAAGCTCTAGGCGAGCCCCGCGAAACATTGTTCCCAGTTACATGTCATTCTTGTGAGAGGCTCGGGATGAGCACTGCCATTGTGCTCCCTTGCCTTGAGCTGGACGCAAGTGATATCTGATCAGGACTAGGGGCCTTGCTCCCCCACATTCAATTTGCGCGTGCTTGTGCAAGGTCTTATCGCACCACGAACTCCACGTGTTCTGTTGTACCAAAACGTCCTCCACAATCCAGGTCGCTGCAGTATGCTCTCAAAGAGGCAAGGCCAGATTCCAATAACGCTATTGTTGTCTAAAGACGGCAATTGACCGAAGGTGGCCTATGCCGAGCATACCTAGCTATCTTTCTGAGTACCTGAGTAGTCCCACTCTCAGCAGTGATGGCATTCTCAACCATCGGAGCTAGAACAATTGCGCGGCATATCACTAGCCCCAACACCATCGATGATACAACTATTTCAGATTCTTCCCGTTGATATGCCTAGGGAACGTGTATCTGAGCGGTTCTCAGCGCACTACTTGTTTGGTTTGGGGATCTTCGACGTCGACACACAGTTTCGAGATCTTAGCACCGCAACCTGAGCAATCCAAACTTGCAATTCTCCAAAGACCCGGATGGCCAGATTTGCACGATGGAATTTGCAAAGCTGCTGAATGGACAATCATCTGGTCCTTCAGGAACACGCAACGCAGCCACCCCGCGCCAATGATTTCGCTCGCCCTTACTCTGCCTTCGGCGTCAATCAGGTACCGACGTTTGCGAATGCAGAATGCCTGGCGCCTAGAACAAGCAAGCATTCCGACAACTCTCTCTCTATTCTTGATCATCACGAGGATCGTGTAGTGAAACATGATCTTCTTGAAATCTGTTGGCATGTCTTAGCGGTTATCGTTTGCCATGAGACTTGAACAACTTGGACCATAGTCGCACAGCCGATTCTCGAGCACCTGACCCCAGATTCAGCATGTTCCCTGCTCAGAAAGCCACGTCCGGAATCGAAGAAGTAAGGTTTACGTACCGAATTTAGTGCACCTCGCAGACCGGAATCGTAAGACAACTCCTTCTCGGTGGACCTGGTCAGCCCTACGCCTCACCATTTGATGAGCAAGAGGGGTTGTGGAGGCGTTTTGCGTGACATTGGACGAGGGTGACCCATGTTCTACGCCTTGAGATCAGACATACTACGTAGCTCAGCTTACGGAACAAGACGCGCGGACAGCAACACCAACACTATCTACCAACATGTTTGCAAGCGTTTGGCATGGCTGTGGTACCGAGTCTGGATCGCGATGAACGTGGCACCACCTCTGCATCTCAGACACGACATTTCGAGCAAGAAGTGCTTCTAGAAGGGGCCACAGTTGAAATCACTGGTTTGAGAGCGGTGTGCCTCGGTGATTGATGTAGGAGCGATGTAAAAGCACAGTGAAGTGGAAGTATCATCCTAGCATTGTGCAATATCATTGCGACCACCATCGGCGGCCCCGCGCACTACTGAAGCATCGCCGAGAATGCATTTCCCCTCGATAATCTGTATCGAAACCTTATTCTGATGACGCTATGTCGACGCCCTGAACGCCTACCCCCAACATTTTACTTGGTCGATGCAGTCTCTGTGGCACCGCATCGGCCAACGGCTCAGATCTTCCCAATCTTGATCTCACATCCGCCGCTAACCGTGTCGAACGTCAGGTTACTCCCACCATTTCCTTTCCTTGCTTCGACATGGTTCTTTCCGGGTTCGTCGTTCTCGTTGATCAGTTCCAGGTCCTTGCCCTGCAGGTGAAGAGCGCCGCTCAAAGAAGTGCCGTCGACGACGCCAACCCACTCTTCTGGATATGTGATGTCGAGACCACCAGAAGTGCTCTTGTGAGTGCTGATCAGGCCGTTCAAAGGCACGTTCTTTGCCTTGTACGGTGTCCGCAATGTCAGGCTTGTTTGGCCAGAATGCGTATGACTGAAGATTTCAGACTGGTAGTCGCCTGACTTGAAAGGCAAGATATCTGCTGTCACAAACCCAGCTATCGAATTGATTTCTGTCCTTGATCCGTGGATGAAGGTTCCGTCTACGGATCCAACCGTACTGTTGATGTACGTCTGGTAGTTCCGTTCTGGTATATGTTTACGATTGACATCTGCACGAATGCTACCGGAGAGTGTGTCAATCATGAATACAGCTGCTGCCAAGTCATCCTGCGCAGCTTCCTTTGGCTCAACGTTGATGTTGACAGATCCACTCTTAGTCTTGACGGACAGGAGATGCTGAAGCGAATACATTCCGCTGATGGAGCCTGATATCGTCTTGAGATACGTCTCTTTAGAGTTGAGAGCCGCCGAGTCCAAAGTCCCCGTGGTGAGCGAAATTGAAGTCGATTTCGTCACGGTCAGATCTGCACCGCCGTGAATCTGCATGCCCATGTGTGTCGAGGCAACATTCAGGGTTTCCACGGTCGCGCCCGCCGCCACGTAGAGAACAACTGACATCCCGAGGCAAGCAGACCCTCTGCGGATACCGTCGAACCCGTCTGGAAATGACGGATCCCCTATTGAGATTCCCGTTGCGGTTTGGGAGTGCCGAACACTGTTCACATCCACGGAGGGCGATACTGCGTACGACAGCTTTCCTTGAATTGTTCCCGGTGCTTGGCCAGCAGGTGCCGGCGCAAGATGTATCCAGCCTGATACACGTTTGTAAGATCCATCCAGCTGATGCACTGCCTCTTGTATATTCAACTCCTTTGGCGTACCGAAATCGTACTCTTCCGTTTTGACATTGTACTCCTTTCCACATCGCGATGGCCACCGGATGGGGAAGGTCTGCTTTGACTCTGGAGCCGCTGGCTGAGGTGATGAGTTTGCTGGAGCTGGCCACGGGACTGTGATGAGGTGTGGTTCATCGGAATCGGAATCATCGTCGATGAAACCCTGCGGATGGGACGATACCTCTGCATCTGACGGTTGAGCAAAAGTCGGCGGCTTCGATGTTCCAGTTCCAGCACCAGCTGACTGTGCTGAAGACGGTGGCGATGTGGTTACTGCCTGCATTCCCATTAGCTCAGTCCGTCCACACTATTCAACTGGGTTCTACATACCTGTGTCTGCCCTCTCACCAAGGCCGTTGAGAAAAGCGCCGCCAACATAGTCGACAAAACAATGATAGCCAATATCGCCGCTGTCCACCTTATCCACGTCCTCTTCAAACATTGTTCTCTCAGACTCTTCCGCCTATACTGCTCCTCCTTGTACGCCGCATCCCGGGCCTCCCTCCCATCAAATGAGAGCAGTCTCGCACCCTCCTCACCACTCAGCCTGCTCGTATACAAGCCCGGCGTTGTGGCTTCTAGATAAGTTGGCGGCGGCTCTTGACCGACAAAGGTCTCGAGAAGTGGTGTCGAGGAATCATTATATGGCGATGTGTGTGGCGACACTACGATCTGAGGTCGTGGAGTCCGGTTGTTCGCTGTTGCCGTGTCGATGAACATATCCTCGATTTCCTTATTATCGACTAGATTTCGAGAGAAGAGAGTAGACGCAACTCTCTTGAACACAACGTAAAGGGAATTATAAAACTAAGTATAACACGGCGCAACCAGGCGAAAGAACAATATCAGCCCCCTCTCAAAGGCAAGCAGTGGAGTCAAGCAGGTAAAACAAGTGGAGCAAAGCAACGAAGAGCGAGCACTGAACGCATCAGGCAGCACAAGGCTCCGTTTATCATTCCAAGCTCAGGCACGGCAGAAGCTTGATCTGCGGCGTGGATTCCTTATTCACGGCGAGAAAATAGAGCTTCTGCTACATAGTTCAGCGTCGTTTCGGTGCTGGAAACGCGGCTTGTTTGACCATTGGGCTTGGCGGGGATGGTCGTGCGGAACGAGGGGGTCGAGGAACATCGATTGAGCAGCGTGCACAAAATCAGACGTGCTGATTATACAGTCCTCGCCTTCTTCTCACGCACATATCTGTAAAGCCATTGGAGGTTGCGAGCTTGACATTGGTATAACATGTTGGTTGAGGCGTTAATGTTGATGTGCAGGGAGACAAGACCCAGGAGGCAATGCATCGACCAACATGAACTCTGTCGCAGGATACAGCACGCTAGTCCCCAACCAGACAATCACATCCCATTCAAGCAACTCTCCCGTTCAGAACATGCGTTGAGCCAAACATGGAAACAATGTACTGTACTATCTCTCAAGCCTTGAAGAGTACCTAGGTACTTAGTAAACAATTTGCCTCTTGCTACATTAACATTCAAATCCAAGTCGACTTCTCGAGTAAATATTCACCCAGATCCAGTTCTCCCACTTCCACCTGCACAATCCAGCGTCCAGAAAACCATGCACACCTACTTATCCTGATTCTCAGATATGAAAACGTACAACTACGGATCTTTTCCCGCGGTGTAGATGTTTATACACACAGCGCTAACCCTACCGGCTATGCGTGCATGCAAGCCGCTCTTTGCGTGTAGCCAGCGTGTCACACTCATCCACCTCAGCAGGACCTGAATTGACAGTCGGGTAGTTTATATATCAGTAGCTGTTATTTTGATGATGATGATAGAAGTAGCCTGGAGGGTATCAGCGCATGTGGTGACATTCCGTGGTAATTTTCTGTAAATTCATATTCTGATAGGCAGGGTTTGCAGACAACACTTAGGAACAAGAACAAAAAAAGCAACATAAAAAATTATACAACACCACTCACATCCTCATAATCGATGCAAGCAGCTCAATTGTCTTGTATAGCCTGTTATATCCTTTCCCCCTCTCCCTAGACCCTTGGTCCTCGCTGCAGAAATAGGACGAAAACAATTAAAACAAATAAGAAAATGCCACATCCTCCTCACACAGCCTGCCACACCCCTCACTCCCCAAAGCCTCATTCTGCGCCGTCATACGCTCCCCCATAAAGCGTCCTCCATCGCCAACTCTCTCCCTCAACCTACCCCACTCCCACTTCGACTTCGACTTCGACTTCGCCATCGTTCCCGAAATGACACTCCCAGACGCCTTCATCATCTTTATGCACACCGTATCCCCTACACATCCACTCGCGACGCAAGAGTTGCCAGAGTCCTTGTTTCCGTGATCAAGGGCATGCGCGAGTAGTATGCAGTATGTGAATGAGAGTACGGCGCGCATCTTAACCTTTTTTTTTTGTAAAAATAAAATAAATTCAAGCCCAAGGCGCTGGATGATGCGCCGGACTGCGCGACGCTGCGGCCGTATGTACTTATAATAGGTATTGCTACTCCAACGCATATGAAAAACCACAGTTGCTTCCCTGAGACGGCGAAACCACGGTTCTTGATAAGGGCTGTGATTTTAGGCTGCAGGAAATGGCGAATACATAGAATTGAGGTGCAGGTCGTGGCGTGGAGGAGAAAGGGTCCTGGGGAACGAGGGTCGATGGAGCATCTGGGCTGGATTGATAGTAGGAAGGCGGAGAGAGCATTTGTGTCTATGGAGAGGAGTAAGTAAGTAAGTAAGTAAGTAAGTAAGAAGGGAGAGGGGCCATGGATGGATTTGAGAATAAATTGGTCTGGTGGAGTTTGAGAAAGATTTTTGGGGACTGCGAAAGCACCCATTGAGGAGCTGGAAGGATAATAGTACTAGGGCTGTTGGATTTCTGGAGGACGTTAGATAGAGAAGTGTGCTTAAGAATTCGATGCAAGAGAAAGCTGCAATTTCGTTCCGTGATATTGCAACCATTTTTATGCTCAAGAGTTGCTTAAATCCGTTCTGAAGTGTGCCACGCTCCTCCCCCCTAGACACATCCCACCCTACCCTCGCACAAAAACCCACACACCCATCCTCCTCCCAACACCACTCGAAAACCACACACCACCCAATCCATACCTACATATCACCGCCGTATCTCCATCCCCTCTTGTGTCAATGAGCTGAGCCTCGTCCCGTCCAAAGCCACCCCGTCGCCCGACCTCGCATCGTATCCGCTTACCAGGGTAAATAGCACACGGCCAATCCCGCGCGCAGCGTCGAGATGAAAAGGCGTGGCAATGGACAGGGATGCCGCGTTTCCCACGGACCTGGTTGACCGTTGGGGAGAAAACCAGGTCGTTTAGGGGTCGGCTGTAGAGTGAGTGTGGTAGGCGTACTGTTTACGTATAAAGGCTGGGTCGCCGGGTGGGTGGGTATTGAGGAGGTACACACACGCCTTTATTCTTATCAGCGGGCAGACATCATGGTTTCGGCTTTGCGAATCGCAGTGCGCGTGGTGTTGGTGGTATGCTGTGTGCTTGGAGCGAGTGCTGCGCCGGTGGACGATGCGAGGACAGGTGGATGTCGCAGTGTGATTGTGCGCAAGGAGTGGTATGTCAAGAGTTCATTGGCGTTTCCCACATGTCCAGCTTACAGATTTGTGCAAGGCGTACTCTGAGTAAATCACAGCGGCTGCAGTATCTCAAGTCTGTGCAATGTCTGCTGCAGAAGCCTGCGATTACGCCCTCGATTGTGGTGCCAGGTGCTGTGTCTCGGTATGATGACCTTGTCGCCACGCACATTAATCAAACCATGTCTATCCATTTTGTTGTAAGTATGCCTGAATACACGGGTGCGACGAAATCTAATAGCGGGCGAAGGGTCAATTCTTGCCATGGCATCGCCTCTTCACGGCGCAGTATGAGAAGATGTTGCGCGATGAATGTGGATATACAGGAGCACAACCGTACTGGGACTGGACGCTCGATACTCCCGCATCCAAGTTTGTCAAGTCTCCGCTGTTCGATTCTATATATGGATTTGGTGGCAATGGGCCCTTGATTCCAGTCAATGAGACCAACAACGAAGTGCCGGGTCGTACAGGAGGAGGGTGCGTTTCAGACGGGCCTTTCAAGAACATGACAGTGCATCTTGGTCCTTTTGCGTCGCTGGAGAGGAATGATCAGTGTTTGAAGCGAGACCTGGCGCCAGAGTATGCAGCGAAGTATCTTGCGCGAGGGATGGTTGACAAAGTTTTGGGGCAGCCTGACTATGGCTGGTTTCATAGGACGTTGGAAGGTGGAACGGCATGGAATGAAAGCCAAGTCCACGCTGGCGGACAGTGAGTCTCAGATGATGGAACACATATTACCACTCTGACGATGAATCGCAGCTTTGGGGTTGGTGGATCCTATGGTCAGATGGGCGATCCTTTTGCCTCGCCGGCGGATCCCATATTTTGGATGCATCATGGAAATTTGGATCGACTTTGGTGGTCGTGGCAGCGGAAGGATCTTGCCAAACGGCTGCAAGATGTATCAGGCCCGATTATCATTCAGGACTGGAACAATGCAGCGGGTGGAAATGTGACGCTGGATTTCGCAATGAACATGGGATACAATGGCGTGAATGCGAGGATCCGGGACATGATGGACATCAGGAAACTGTGTTATACATATGATAGCTTGTACTAGTAGATGGGTTGCAGACTATGGATATGTTCTGGACTCGGTGGTTGACATGTGATGTGGTGTCGGAGTGGAATGGACGAGAGCGGACCCCCGAGATTTGCTTGGCGCTTGACGTAGGAGGCCAGTTAGCGAGGGAGTGAAGGCGGGCGTGTCCTTTCAACATTAAAACACCCAGGCCTCGACTGCCATTCACCGCCATGATAGACCGCGCCCTCTACACGCGATAGCACGCAGCCTTGCCCGACCACATGGCGTCTCTCCAGAGTGTGCAGGCGCTCTCCGGGCCGCATTGCGTGCTGCTGGCCGTGCAATATGCCACCGAGGCCAACGTGCCCGGCCTTCGAGCTCTGACAGCCCTGCGTGATGCCGACCTGCCCCTCGAATTGACGCTGAGCATTCTCCTGACCTACTTGCCCGAGGAACTAGCGCCCTCGTCGTACACGGAGCTCCTCGACGACCTTGCGACCGACTCAAGAAACCCCGGCGACGACCCCGCGGCCCATGTGCACACCTCGCCGGTAGACCAATTGTCAAACGCGCGGGCCAAGAAGAGACGCAGTGCGCTGGAACTGCTGCCAGTTATCCACCCGCTCTACGCTGCCGAAGCCGACCTCGACCTCCTGAGCCACTTCCTCATCCATCGCGCCCATCGCATCGATGCCCAGACGGGCCTACTCGACTCCATCTTTCCCCTCGTCTCGCCCTTTCTGCAACATTCCGAGTACCTGCGCGCGTGGTTCATCTCCACGGTCCTGCCCCTCCTCAGACTGAGCTACGAATACTATCCCCAGAACCCCGCCCCCTCGCTCGACGAATTCGCACAGCTCAAGGGCAAGCGTGCCATAGACTACCAGCTCTCCAACGCGACGAGTGCAGGCGAAAAGGATGGACAAGATATTGCGCGCGATCTACAGAGCGTTGTGGCCCCGTGGCTCTGTGGGGCGAATGACCGCAAGAGACGGAGAATCGCATCCGAGGGTCGGAGGGCGTCAATTGCACAAGAGCAGACCCACGAGCCAGATGACTGGGACTGTTTATTCCAGTGGCTATTGCATACATCGAGAGACCATTTGGAGTTGGTCAACACCGCGATGAACGAGTGGGACGGGCCAGAAGACATGGATTTGGGAGGCTATGAAGAAGGTCGAGACTATGTTGGCGATGAACAGCAACGGAGACTCGAGATCAAGTTCGCGCAGACTGCCCTTGCATGTCTCTATTTGATTGAAAAGAACGATTCCGACTCTTTGCAAACGGCACACTCCCTTCTGAGAAGATTATGTGACCTACTCAACCTCGATCCACCCCCTGACCTCAACGTTGGTCTGGACTCCTTACCCACATACGACCTCAAGAATCCTATTCTTCAAGATTCTACAACATCCCTCTTACGCGAAGAACGCCTTCTGGAAGCTGAAAATGTCATCTCCAATCCTGGGCGAGACAGCGTTCGCATCGCTGAGCTTGTCACCTTTTCCGCAGCTGTCCTTCTGAGCCTCCAGCATCCCGTGTCCATTCGGGAGGTGGCAGAAATGTCTCTCAGGGATGACTATTCTGAAGAATGTTCATTACTACAGAAAATTCTCCATAACCTCGTTAATGGCTCCAAGAAGGATAAAAGCCAATGGGAGACGATAAGATCAAAACTAATGTGGCTATGGAATTGGGGAACAAATAAACACGACAACGACCGCCACGCTCAAGGAATCTTTGGCATGCTGGAGCGCAAGACGGTTGAAACAGAAATTCTCAAAGCACTCTTGGAGAGCAGCCAATTCCCCTTGGTGGTCCAGCTCTATCTCAAACCCGACTTTGGCCAGCAACCTCTCCTTGCGTCCGACGTGGAGCAAGTGGTTTTAACATCAGCCATGAACCACTATGACAACGCAAGCAATGGAAATCGTACCAGAGGCGGGATGAAGCGAGCAGCCGATATCATCACCGCCTTTGCTCCTCACTTTCCAAAGTCACCTCGCTTCCAACGAATGCAGGCACTGCTCGCGGCTACACATGCTATGTCGTTCTACTCATTGATACTACAGCATGGAGTTCCGTTCCAACCCGTCAACATTAGAGTCAGCTCGAATCCTCTCTCTTTGATCCAGAAATTACTATCCCAGAACAGAGGGAGCTACACCAAGCTAGACGATCTCATCTCCATCGGACAGAACCTCGCCATCGCAATGCCATCGACCATCATGGACGAAGAAGCCGGAGCAGCTCCACTCGAAATCTCCATCATCGACCGCAAAAAGGCAGCTGCAGAGCGCCGAGTCATCGGCCTAGCCATCGACGCCGCCCTAGAAGAAGACGACTTTGAAACCGCATACTCCTACGTCGTCAACCGCCTCACACCACCCACCCCCTCCCCCACCCCATCCTCCTCCCACATCTTCTCCCTCCACCCCCTCGACCCCGACTCCGACGACACAGACGCCGAAGACATCGCCTGGCGCGCCGCCGTCCGCGCAGGCCGCCACACCGCCTCCCCCTCCCACTCCACATGGTCGTCGACCAAGCACTCGCAACCCGCGCTCCGCCGTCTAGAGCAGCGCATGGAGCTCCTCTCGCAAGCACTGCTGCTCGCCCCGCCGGCGCACCTCGAAGACGTGCTCAAAGTGTGGCAGCGCTGCGAAGCCGAGATGACGGACCTGCTGGCGCGCGAAACCGCCGCGGAGCAGCGCTTCAACGACGCCGCCGACCGCAAGCTGCCCGGCGCGTTTGATCTGCATGCCGTGGCTGTGCAGCCGCAGCGCCGCGAGGCCGGGCGCGGAGCCCAGGAGGAGGCGCCCATGGGCTTGTTCGATGTCGCGCGGGGTGCGGCGGCGGCGTTTTCGAAATCTGCGTTTCCGCTTAGGGGCACTGCTGCGGCGCATACTTCCTCGTCTTCATCGTCGGCGAGGCATGGCACGGGTGGAGATGCGGGTCCGGGGTCGAGTTTGTCCGGCCGCGCGAGTTTCGAAGGGGGGAGCGATGCCGCGAGTACGTATAGCCATGATGAGCGGGAGCGGGTGCGCAAGAGGGACTTTGTTGCGAGTGCGGCGAGTGGGGCGCTGGCGAGTGGGAGTGGGGCGTTGGCGACGGGGTTGGGGTGGATGTTGGGTATGTCTTCTTTCTTTTTCTTTTACTTTCCCCTTGTCTTCAGTGTGAGATGCAATGTGCTAACGAAGAACAGGTGCTAAGCCGGTTACTGAGAGAGATAGAGAGAGGGAGAGGGAGTGAGATGGTTGATTTGGGTGGAGAAGTTGGATTGGCTTGGGCACTTGTGTACGTCAGTAGTCTTGGATAATGATTGTTGGATCTTGGATCCTGGGTCTTTCTTGGTGAAACGTTGATTATACCACAATGAATGACGTTTGTCGACAAGGTCAATCAAGACATGTTGGATATTCCTGAGCAGGGTTGGGTACAAGAGGTAGACGAATATCACATACTCAATCAGAATCATAAATAGGCAAGTCTTCACCAGCCAGTCCTACCTTTTGGCGTTTGTGAAAACCTTAAACACAACATGGGACATGGCCAAAGCCAGAACCCTAATTCAAGTCGCCTGCACACACAGCAAACACACAAACATCACAAAAAAGTTCCATTTCAATCGCCCTCTCTTCTCTACACTCTACATCCCCAAAACACCATTTACCATCTGGATATCTACATTACTGCCTCCCCTTCCTTCCAAGCAGCCCGCCGCCCAGCCCGCCTGCCGTGGCCCCGACCTACTCCAGCCCAACCAACCAATCAATCAATATACAGAGATGCCGCCTTCGCCGCAAAAATTTACAAGGGGAACATAAGAAAACAAGGGAAATGGGGATGGGTGTGGAGATGGTGATGATGTAGTAATCAAAAGAAAAACTCCGTCGCTGATGCTACGATAAGCAATGTGTCTCTGTCCGTCTGTCTCTTTCAGTGCAGTGCGAATGTGATGCCGTTTCTGTTGCTGTTGCTGTGTGCTGAATTGTTTCGGGGCGTGTCTAAATTAAACCAACTTTTTCAACGAGGGTATCTTTCGCGCTGTTCAAAAATGCGTTTTGGGGTTCGGTGTGAGGGAGACGGCGGTGGCGTAAAATATTTGAATCGAATCAAGAATCGTAGGTTCTAAGGGGGAGTGGTGTGGCGTTGATCTGGTCGGAGTGGTTTCGATAGCGATGCGAGGAATGTGGGTGGGGTTTGAGACAGGACAACATTCCGGAGTATATTCAAACGAATATGATCTTTCTTTCCTTCGTTCTTCACTTCCTCCTCTTGCACTGCTTTTGATTTCTTTAGGCGAGGGGAGGCACCATGTTGAGGACTCGGGTCACTTCGTTTGGTGCCATTTGGCTATTTTGCATGCTGCGAACCTGGCTACCTTTACGAAGTCGCTGCAGGCCGATTGCAAGTTTCCAGCTCTCGCTTTCGTCAATGAAGAACACATACTTCTTACCATCAGCATCGCGGACGCACGCGCGGAGGATGTGCAGATGTTTGGAAGGTTGTGAGCCAGTCTAAACTCGTCAGAATGATATCAAGAGAGAGTGGGTATTGCATTTCAGCAACGAAGAGAAGAGCATACCTCGATCAGCTTCAACGTCCAAGCCTTCACATCCCATTCACGCTGCGGAATGTTCCTCACATCATCATCGATGAAGAGACCCTCGGACTGAATCTTCAGGATCAAACCATCCGTCACCTTGCCCACATTGGACACCAGTTGAGCCACAGGCTTCGGAAACAGGTCATTGAAGAGATACACAGCTTTGATGACAATCTTGTTTGGATCGTTGGTCGAGTATGGGCCTCGCTGTGATGCCGGCGGGCTCGTCCGTGCTGTCGACTGCGAGGGTGCGTATGAGGACTCGGAGTACTGAGATGAAACATGAGAGCGTGCACTGGAGCGCTGGAAGTTTTGTGCGTCTTCTGTGCCAATGTGCGATTTGACTGATGGCTTCTCATAGTTCTTCTTGGATGTCACCGTAGCCTTGATTGGCGAAGATTGTGTAGAGGTAACAGATGGAGCCGGCTGGCTTCTTGCACCTGCATATGGGTCCAATCTCTCCCCACCACCAATGCCACCGTAGGTGGTCGACCGGCGGCCTGTGATTTCAGGAATGGCGGCGGCAGCGGCAGCAGCAAGTTCTGCAGCTTTGATCCTTTCGGAATCAGCTTTGATGCGAGCCTCGCGGGCCTCACGATCCTTCTGAGCGCGTTCTCTCGCAGCCTTGAGACGCTCAGCCCTTTCAGCATCATTCTTGGCTTTCAATGCGGCGGCTTCTGCTTCTGCAAGAGCTTTGGCAGCGGCAACTTCAGCAGCGGCCTTTTCCTCTGCCTCTCTGCGAGCGGCTTCTTCTGCTGCCTTGGCCCGCTGTTCTGCCTCAAGTTTTTCTCGGATCTCCTTCTCGATCTGAGCACGGGCTTCGGCTTCGCGAGCCTCTTTCTCGGCTTGCTCCTTCTCTCGAAGCTCTTGCTGTTTGCGAGCTTTTTCTTTGGCGAGACGTTCACGGGCCTCTCTTTCACGCTGCTCTCGTTCTCGTTGCCGCATCTTCTCCCACTTCTCTTTTTCGGCTTTGGCGCGAGCCAGTTTGGCAGCCTCTTCTTTGGCCTTTTCTTCCTCTTCTCGCTGCTTCCTGGCCTCCTCTGCTCGTTTCAGCTCCTCCCATGCTCGCATACGCTCCTCCTCGTCCTTCCTGCGGCGCTCTTCGTCCTCTTTCCTTCTGCGCTCCTCCTCAACTCGTCTCCGTTCTTCCTCTTCACGTCTTCGCTTATCTTCTTCGGCTTTTCGACGGGCTTCCTCCTGTTGTTTCCGTTCCTCCTCCTGTCTCTTCTTTAGCTCCTCCTGTTTCTTCCACTCCTCTTCTTGCCTCCGCTTTTCCTCTTGCCTTCGCTTCTCTTCTTGCCTCTGCTTCTCCTCTTCCTGCCTCTTCTTCTCTTCCTGTCTCTTCTTCTCTTCGTCTTGTTTTCTTTGCTCCTCTTCCTCTTGCTTCTTCTTTTCCTCGGCGTGCTTTCGCTCCTCCTCGGCACGCTCCTCCTCGTCGTCATCCCATGGGGAGCTGTTATCTTGTGGAGGTGGTGATGAGGCCCCGTATTGCTGGTATCCACCCCAACCGCCTTGGGGCCCTTGCGGCTGAGGACCAGCACCAGGGAAGCCTCCGTTCGGCTGAGGTGGAGGTGCTCGTTGGTAACCTGCGCCTGGACCTGGACCAGCAGTACCAGCACCAGCACCAGCACCGCCCTGAGGGCCGTTGCCGGGCCCGCTTCCGCTAAAACGTCCTCCGCCTTGTGTGAGCTGGCCAAATGCCCATCCAGCTGCGCCCACAATGACGACGAGCAGGATGACACCATTTCCGCCCGAGGAGACACTTTGGCTGACGAGGTGGAAGTATTGCTTGACTTGGGGCTCGATGATCTTCCAGACAGCAATGGTGGCTATGGTGCTGGCCACACCAGCGAGGAAGGAATTGCGCTGGACCTGCATGCTAGGCAGATAGACGAATCCTCCTCCTGCGGAATGGGGTGGGATGATGAATATGTCGTAGTTCCCCGGGGGCAGCCCGCCACTGCCTCCGGGAGCATGGCTACCTCCCGTGGTCTTTGGATTGGCGCCATGCGGGGGCGGCGGTGGAGGAGGGCCGTCCATGGCGGAGGGTGCCCGCGAGGGCGGGCGTGGGAGTTATGGCGAGCTTCGTTGGGGGCGAGGATGAAGCCTGAGCGAGTGTCTACAGGCAACTGCGGGATGCGGCGGACGGAGGAAGGAGCGAGGGGGTGCAACGAGGAAAAAGCATCAGCAGAGCTGTCTGGGGTGCAGGGGCCGGTGGAGCTGATGGGGAAGGTATGGCGGGTGCGGTTGAGTTGAGATTTGGCCCGCAGACTGCAATTGAGAGCTGCCAGGAGTCGTCGACACACTCACGAGGCCAGCAGGGTCATGGATTTTCTGGATGCAGCGGTGCAGTTGCTGTCGGTGGCTTTGTTTACGGTCCAAGCGTTGCCCACTGATTTGGTTGGCTAATAGCGGCTGCGCCCGCGGCTGCATGGCCCACCACACCTTGCCCGACCTGACCCTGCCCACACAAACACTCCCTGCGTCTCGCCATCCCAGCGTCGTTCAGATTTGCGTGCAATCAAAGTGTATTGTCTGATTGCGCCCTTCTAATTCGCCGACCTCCCCTCCTTTCCTCGATGGTGGGTGTGCAGGCGGGGGGCAGCATCAGAGTCGGTTGTCCACTCGACGCGACCCAAACAACACGTCACGCGTGCCAACTCGGAGCGAAGGTTTTTAGCATGCAGCGCCCCCCAACGCCGGTCACGCTTCAGCCTGTGACGGTCTGTGATTTCGAGTAAGCTCTATGCATGAGCACGCGTCAATTCGCTATTCGACCGCCTTCTCGCAATTGTGGGCTCCCCACGCTTTTGGCAAGGCCGCGGAACTGTTTGTGTGCGACGGAAGCTGGTCTGTAGCTGTCAGCCAAAATGTGAAGTTGCTAGCGTACCCTGCAACCGTTGACAAAACCGTTTGGATCCTGCAGCACCTGGATGATACCTAGATTTGGTGTCACCGTGGGGTTCCGTCTCTTCAGGGATGAGAGAGGCATCTTTCTGGCGCACTCGTTCTCATCGATTGCAGCCTGATACCAAGGTTGCACACCGACTGCCCCACAAATACTCGCTTGCGCATGCACTCAAGCCTTCATCCACCTCCACAAAAGAGGGAGACGGCTGACTGTCAGAATCATTTCAAGAAAGGCTATTACAATGAACCAGAATGATGAAATTTCATTCATATCTGAATCTTCCTGGACCACTCAAGTGTAGCTCATCATCCTACAGCACGCGGGTGACACCTGACGAAACAATGCTTGGAACCATACACTGCTTCTTATTTCATAATTTTTCTTCCATTAACTACCTCTAAAGTTACGTTGAAAGAGACGTCTGAATCATCTTGGTTCGTGCTAGCACTGGGAATATGGGGAAATGTAGTCTTCTGGTCCAGGCATCCTGGTATCGCTCTCGTCATTCCATGGTCCGTGCTCTGGCATTCCGCTTCCACCTCTACAACCTCGATGCCAATCACCATGTCCCTTTTCTATGAATGCAACTTTTCTCTTATGCCCAAAATTTTATTCTAAGACAAATATTTTCTGCTATTTCCTGACTCATTTTGCTACTGTGTTTTCAGGAATATGTGCTAGGCAATCATTAGTCATAAATCCCACTTCTCTGTCCCACACCTGGGCATCATGTCTACCTACGGATACACTCCTCTAGATCTAGAGACCGGAGAAATAAGACTCGTCCGGCTCCATCCTGGAAAAATTGATGATCTTGTTACTATCTCCATATTCTCAGCCTTTTTGTCGGCACCGAGGAGAGGACCTACGTGGCCTAAAAGTCAACCAGGTGACCTAAAGGACCTACCTGAAGGCTGGTCAGCATGGGAAAATCTTGAAGGTCACCAAGTATATTACAACGCGAAAGAGCAACGCTCCACTTGGGACTTTCCTTCTGAAACGACTGAGCGAGAGCAGCGCAGTTCAAATACTAATGAGGAGAATTTACCTAATACTGGGGCATGGGAAGCGCTCTCTTACACCTGGGGTTCCGAGATATCCAAAGCAACGGTAGAAGTGATACCGCTTGAGACAACTACCGCAAAGTCGTCTCATTCGACGAAGCTTCTGATCCGCGGGAACCTGCTAGAGGCACTGCGTCATCTCCGTTACCCGGACAAACCACGCACTCTATGGGTAGACGCTATCAGTATCAACCAAGATGATCTTCTCGAGCGCAGCCAACAAGTAAACCGGATGGGAAGCATATACACATATGCGCAGCGAGTAGTTGTCTGGCTTGGGTCTAGTTCACACGATTCAACTCTAGCTATCCGCACCTTGGAGTACTTAGGACAACAAGTCGAATACACTAGGAATCACTTGTGGCTCCCGGCACCAAACTGCAGGGAGCCAAATTGGTGGAGGGCAGACAAGAGCACCCCTTTTGTCTATGATCTTGAGACGTGGCAAGCAATTGCATCACTGTTGACTAGATCCTGGTTTGCCAGACTCTGGGTTCTCCAAGAAATCCAGCTCGGCAACTCTCGATCGTATCTTCAATGCGGCCAGGACACAATACTGTGGACTCATATTCGACGGGCGATACTGGCGATTCGAAGTCATGTTCCTGCAGTTCACGCCCAGTTGCAAGGTGCGCTTCAGCGCCTATACCATTTATGTGTAGACTATCATGGTCAGAACTCAATTGTTCTTCTTGAGTATGCCCGCAACTCAGAGTGCAGTGAGCCAAGAGACAAAGTCTTCGCCCTGCTAGGTTTATTTCCTTATGCTTTCAGCCGCAATATCAAGCCCCAGTACACCCTTCCCGTTCAAGAGGTATACAAGCAGGCTTTCTTTGCTTACGTGGAAGGCACAAGTAGCTTAGATCCGTTCCTCTACGCAGGGAATAGGAGTTCGCCTTCTTGGCTGCCGGATTGGTCTGCGCGTACTGGTGTCCACGGACTACCGTCTGCGTCTGTTGCGAGTGGGCATTCCGCTGCTCAAGTGACTCCTGTTGGCAAAAATACGCTGGAGGTTACAGGTGTTCTCCATGATACCATTGAGGACGTATTGACAGACCTGCCGCAAGACCATTCTAGATTTATAGCAACCGCAGCAAGATTCTTTGGTGTTGATGCACAACCTAACAGCATATATCAAACAGGCACTTCCAACCTAGAAGCCTTCGCTTGGGTACTCACCTGCGGCGAACTCCAGGAGCAATGGGACGACGCAGACATCCACCCCAGCATGGCCGAAACTCTTCGCATAATCGCCTCCTCACAAGACGCCTCACAAGAAACCTCCCGCGACATCGGCCCCTTCTGGAAAAACCAACTTCTCCGCATCAGAGACAAAACCTTCTTCAAAACTCGAAACGGCTTCTTCGGCGTAGGCAAAGGCACATCCCAACCCAACGACAAAGTCTGCGTCCTCCTCGGCTGCCCTCTGCCCGTCATCCTCCGCGAAACGTCCCCGAACGAGCACCAACTCGTCGGCTGCGCATACGTACACGGCATCATGGACGCGGAAACGCTCCTCGGCCCTTTACCCCGCGATTTCAAAGTCGTGCGCCAGCTCCCCTGGAACGCCGCACGCTCCGATGTCGTTCACCGCACGTTCATCAATATCCACACAAAGGATGTCACGACGCAGGATCCGCGGCTGGGCCCGTTGCCGGAGCAGTGGGTCGAGGTGTCTGTTACTGCTGAGATGTGGCCGTTCAAAGTGCTGCAGGCGTTTGAGAATAGGGTGACTGGGGAGGTGGTGAATTCGGATCCGAGGATGGGGGTGGAGGAGTTGAGGGGGAGAGGGGTGGTTTTGGAGAAGTTTGTTGTTGTGTAGGGTTCTGGGGAAGATGATGGAGGGTGGATTTGGAAGGACGGGGTATTGTGCGATGGTGGTGTGAATGGAAGGTTATTACGATGTATATAGTACGTACAGATAACATTTATATCTATGACGGCTTCGAAAATGAGGTGAATCTTCGATTTCTCGAGATTAGATGCAGATCCACATCCAAAAGCTGAACTCGGAATTAGAATCACAATCAATTCATCTTCCCGTGAAGAAAGATTCGTCTCGAACTGGCTTCACAACTTTCAGATGCCTGAATCCCGGGAACAGCGGAGGTATATTCGATGTACAGTCGAGTATAAACTTGGATCTATAACAGCTGATAGTGGTTCTATGATGATCACGTGCTCTGGCGTGGCGCTAAATTTCTGTACCGCGACACCTATTCGCCAACTTCACCGCTCGCGACGCTAACTTTCCGAACTTTCCATCTCAAAGTCCTCTATCCCCAGTGTCCTTGAAACATCGCCTGCAGTTTCTTAAATGGTGCTCTCATAATGTATGAGGCGTCTTGGTCGTTCTTTCTTTGTCCAATTGCGTAACCGACTTCCTTGATGTCTCTGTTTGCTTGCGCTCAGCATTCAGCCCCCGGGTTCGCATTTAGAGCCAATGCATCTTCTGTGCGAACACCTCATATCTGGGGAAAATGGAGTTGCCTTGCCCCCATATTCGTGCGACATGCTTCGGGGCCACCAAAACCAGCCGGCCCAACAAATCATTCTTCGCCTTCGGATCCGCAACAAGTTGATATGGCAGCTCGGAAGAAACAGATGGAATTACTCCAAGAAATCAGCTCGTCACTGAATCGCTTGAAGAAAGGCAATCAACAAAGAGCACAGGCCTCGCGTAAAAGCGCACCTGCAACGTTAGCCAAAACTTCTCCGATCAAGAAGATATCAGCAACTGAATCGCGTCCGGAGTCTGAACCTAGCAAGGAGAATTTCATAGAAATTGATGATGAAGAGTTGGCGATTCAAGCACGAATTATCAAGAATCGAAGAAAACTTCTTTGGCCGGGGATCTGGACTTTCTTCGCTATCGCTGGCACCTACGGGACGTTGGCTTACCTAGATGTAAAGTTCAACCAAGACGTCATTTCCGGAACAACTGAACTTCCTGAACGTACAGTCTTACCTCAAACGTGGTATCTCACACCGACTGTCGTAAAAGACGGGTTGATCGCGGGATGGCAGGAGCTCGACAAATTGACAATAGGTATCGTCATTGCTTCAGTTGCCATCCATTTCATGAAGCGGAGCCCTCTGCCATTCTGGGAGAAGCTTATTCATATCACTGGCGAGAAGAAGTACACAACTTTCACATACCCATTTGTACACAGCACCTGGAGTCATGTTGGCAATAACATGTTCGCGTTGTGCTGGTTCCTCCCGGCCGTCGTGCATTACCTGGATGGCGATGTTTTCCATGCGGCGGCAGTCTTCATCACCGTCCCACTCCTTACAAGTTACCTGCAGCATTTTGTTTTCCGGTGGGGAGCGACGAAAGGCTTACCGCTGAACATGGGTGCAAGCGGATCTATTGCAGCGATATTCGGTGCATTCTGTATGGCATATTCAGATGAGAAAGTCTGGACACCTCCGTTTATCGTTGTGCGACTCGATGCGAAATATTGGGCAGCTTTATTTGCAGCAACGCAATTCATTGCGATGGTGCAAGTACCGAAAGGAGGGAATCGACCAGCTTTCGCTGTAGGCAGCTTCCAGCCACTACTATTTTCATTAACTAACAGGCATAGGTGCATCTTTTCAGTTTGGGTCTCGGTGCCGCGTATATCTACTTTGATGCGAAAGACAATATCTGGAAGCCATTGATCGAACAATTCTCGAAAGACAACCCAGTTCCTGTCAAAGAATAGCCTCTCCACGCTCTCAAACTTTACCACAACAAACCTCGGGTATCACACGCCACAGTTGTCGACGGCACATCCATACCGAACGCCCCACTTTGTGCCGGTTGAGCCGCATCAATCCCCGTCTCACCAATGAAGACGCAACATTGCCGCCTGCGCCTCACTCATCGTTACGTTTGTGGCGCATTCGCCGTGTGCCAAAGCAAGATTCCCTGCTCGCATCCCATGGTGGTAAACTTATTTTTGCGTTCGCAGCCCTGGCCTACGGATGCCACGGCCGTGGTGGTCGAATGGGATGATCCGGAAGTGGGCCGGCGCCAGGAACCCAGCCTGCAGCGACGTCACCCTCCGGAGAGGGTTGCGAGGATAAATAAAGAGCCTTTGTTCGTGTTTGCGTCGCGTTGGAATCACCACACACTATTTACCTAGACATAATCTTCGAATAATTGAAATCGTTGCATACCTCATACTGCGAATCTAAATCACAATACCATCTCCACCAATACAAACGAACACGAAACCACCACAACCCTCGCGCACAACCCTCCACCACCAACAACCCCAGCCCCCCGCGCAAAAAATGCCCTCAAGCACAGTCCGTCTCCCCCCCTCCCTCCTCCCCCACCTCAACTAACACCGCCCCCCACCAGACAACAATCCTCCTCTACTTCCTCGCCATCTGGGTGCCCTTTGTGCCCGTCGCGCTGCGCCGCGGCTGCAGCGCCGACCTCTTCATCAACATCTGCTTGTGCGTGCTGGGCTGGATCCCGGGCGTTATACATGCGTGGTATATTATTAGTAAGACGGAGAAGCATCCGGGGAGTATGGGGAGGGCGGATGGGCGGGTACATTAGGGGATGAAGGGAGGAGGGAGGGAGTGATACCAATTTATTCATATTTTTTTGTTTGCTTTTAAAGAGATTTTCGAATGCATGTGCATGTGTTGGCTTTTTAGGGCCGGAGGTTGTTGTCTATGCATACTATTTCCAGAATCTTGCGGAATGGGACGCGACACGATGACATGGAGCTGAAAACTTCAAAGAAGCAGGACCACGTAGGTTTGCTCAATTTCCTTGTCTTTTGCATCTTCTGGTGCGCGCAAGACAGACTAGTCTAACTGGGTCTGAAGGTTGCGAGAAGACTGTGCTGCAATGCATTACACTCTGTAGGAAAAATTGTACCTAAGGTTGCGAGATCTGATTCTCATTCAAGATGAGAATCGTATAAACACTGGGACATGTATGTCTACCTGCCCTTCTCGCCCTCTCTGTATTTCTCTCGAGGTCAGTACGAGTATTCACAGATTGTGCAGTACAGTATGAAACAGGACGACATGTGCAGAATGCGATACGTGGTGAGATGATGATATTTGTGCTGGGTTTTGTAAAGGGGTGAGTTGGAGGTGTATGGTGGGGTGGAAATTGGCTAAGTGGTTGGGTTGCTGGGTATGGCTTGGTGGAGGGGAATGGGAGGAATGGGATGGAGAGTCGGCGATGGATGGAGCTGTGGAGCCTTAGGAGGAGTGATAGTAAAACGTCCGCCCTGGTAAGTCACTATAACGATGAGAGATGAGGACTACCTAGGTAAGAAAGCTCTCATGCTCAAAAAAAATTCTGGTTCCGTGTTGGACTTGGAGGTATCATCGATGTCAAGCATCATCCTTCCTGGTAGAATGCGCATTTCCCTCAGCACTGTGCGTGTGGATGGTAAGCAGAGAATCGATCAACTGCTTCAACGAACTGCCGGTTGAGATGGTCCCGAGAACCTGGCACACTCTCTGCCGATCGAGACTATAGTCCGCTTTTGGAATACACAGGCACGAAAGGTGCAAATATCTCTTGTTCCAGGACACAAATTGACCCATGGAGGCCGGTAAGTGAGGTCGGTAGGGGACTCCGAGATGGAAAAGTTTAACATTATGGGAGTTCAGCTTCCGACGCTCTGGAGACGACGAGCATACGAAGGTTTCCTGGGTTTGCAGGAAAATCGACGACCAGTGGGTTCCCCGAACAGTCTGTGCATCAGTTTCTGGTGCTTACAGCTTCCTTTCTGGATTATTATGCACGACCTGGATGCGTTTCGGCACTGGGGTTCAAGCTGGGGTGACAGGTGTGGAGAAGTCTGGGCGTGTGACCCCACAAAACCTCGCCCTTCGATAAAACCTCAGACGAGAAACTCAAGCGGCGAGCGGAAGAGCCAATCGAAGCCTAGATCTATTTCCAAACCTGCCTTGCCATGCGGAGAGCTTGAATCGTGCTGCGGGCCGACTCGACAGGGCACAATTGGTTGGCCAATCAGCATCTGAGCTCGAGCTCAATGAGCCGAACACCTTCACTGAAAAATTCGGGGGACGTTCCGTAGAACAGTCGAACCCTGTCTGGTCTTGCCGCCAGCTAGTGCGTCCGTGATCATCTTGAAAAGCATCAAATACTTCCCCAGATGGAGATCCCCAGACCAAGCTGCTGCACTCCGCATCCTCAGCAACACCTCCGACATGTCGAACATTAATGAAAAGGACGCGAAGCCGGCCGTCGAGCACATCGACGCCGACCTGCAGGACACACAGCACGTCGCCGCCCATGCGACTGACCATGAAGACCACGAGGACACCATCTGGCAGTCTTTGAGACGGAACCCGTGGGCCTTCTTCTGGTGCCTGTACGCCTGCTGGACCATCGTTCTCGTCGCCTTTGAGACACAGGCTGCCGGTGCCGTCGTCGGTATTCCGCAGTTCAGGAAAGATTTTGGATTTGAATTTCCCAAGGGGTCAGGCAAATATGTTCTACATGCGGGATGGCAATCTGCCTTCAGCGGCGCTCCTTCTGCATCGTAAGTACAATATCCAAAGATTACTACTACCACATTCTGACAACGAGTAGAAAGGTTGTCGCGTGTTTAGTCACAGGCCAGATTGCTGACTGGATCGGTCGCCGGTACACTCTCCTGATCGCTTTGATCATCTCCTTCGTCGCCATCGCTGTCGAATTTGTTGCGACTACGAATGCCGTCTTCTTCGCGGGCAAATTGATCAATGGACTGTCGATTGGTATCATCGCCACTATGATGGTCGGCTATGTTGGCGAAATCGCCCCTCTCAAATTGCGCGGTATCCTCACCTGCTTCTTGGGTGTCTCATATGGTGTCGGTCCTCTCACTGCCTTCATCATCATCAAGTACACTGGTGCTGTTCACACACGATGGGCATACCGCACGATTTTCTGCTCGCAGTGGGGTTTCGCAGCTGTTGCAGCAATGGTCTGGCCCTTTATGCCCGAGTAAGTAGAAGTTTTACAGACCCAGTCAACATCTCACTGATCATGTTCCAGGTCGCCCTGGTGGCTTGTCTCCAAAGGGCAAAATGATAAGGCTCTCAAGGCCTTGCACAAGCTCGGCTATACTGGCGAGCGTGGTCAGCAACGTCTTGCCCTTGTCCAGGTCACCCTCGACGAAGTCAAGAAGGAGACAGCTGGTGTCACTTACGCCGAATGCTTCCGCAAGTCCAACCTTCGTCGGACAATTATCAGTATCATGCCTATGTGCATCCAATCTCTATCGGGAATTGCTTTCGTTGCCGGCTATTTCACTTATTATCTCCAATTGGCCGGGTACTCGACAGATCAGAGTTTCCGCGTCCAGATTGCTCAGCCCACTCTGTCCATTGTTGGCAACTTGACCGCAGCGGCCATCCTTGATAGAGTCGGTCGCCGCGGCCTTACCTTCTACGGCCTGATTATTTTGACTTCGTTCCTGCTCATTACTGGTGGGTTGGGTACAAACACTCATGATCGTGGCATGGTCAAAGGCACAGTTGCGTTCATCCTCATTTACTCCTGGTGGTACAACGTCACGATTGGCTCTACCGCATTCGCCCTGCTTTCTGAGGTCTCAACCTCTCGTCTCCGATACAAGACCGTTGCGATCGGCCTCGCCCTGTCCTCCTGCATCAACGTCATGTGGCAGTTCACCATCCCATATATGTTTAACCCTGACCGAGCCAACCTTGGTGCAAAGATTGCGTTCATTTTCGGCGGAACATGCTGTCTATGTATCGTCTATCTCTTCTTCTATCAGCCTGAGACCACGGGCCGCAGTTTCCAGGAACTTGATGAGATGTTCGCGAAGGGCGTCCCGGCTAGGAAGTTCAAGTCTTATGTGTCAACAACGCAGCAGCGAAATGATGCTGCGGCTGTAGCAATGACAGGCAAGGAAGTTTAAAGGAATCCATAGAATAATAAGTAGTCCCACAGTCTAGGGGCCTGGGTAGTCATCGACATAGTAGGAGAATCACGCCGTCGGAGGAGAGAGTTAGTAGAAAGATATTTGATTACGTAGATGTTTTGGATCAAATGCGATTCAGTCTTGATCGCTTTTCTTCTTCATTGAGGGTGTGTGCAAATGGATTGATGTGCTGAGAAGCAAGATAACCATAAAATGAAAGATCATAAGAAGGAATGTGAATGACATGTCTCCTCGTAGTGTTGTAGATAGCGATAGAATCGCTGTTTTCAATTCCTTGGAAATGGTGGAACTCAAAGATGATCAGTTGGCTGCTTCCAAATGGGGTTGGCGAACGGACTGATAGGCTGCTAGGTATGGAACTGGTCTTGATTACCGAATAGTTTAAATACAAAATGAAACAACTCGAATTATTCAAGCGCCGCTCCATGCCTACATACACAGCAAAACTGATGATGATTGAACTCTTATTGTAGGTCGTTTTCAATCAAAAACCTCCTAATCTCCTCACCAATGCGGTGAGGATGTTCTTCTTGTGGAAAATGACCAGAGGGCCCGAGCCCAATAACCTTGGGATTGCCCATCCATTCGGCCACATCTTTGACCCTATGCGGCGGCACCAACATACCTGGATCGACCCAGAACATTAACTTAGGGACTTGATTATTTCCCGCCTTCATCCATTCCCAATATTGCCAAATCATCTTACCCACGTCTGGCGCATGACCTTCAAGCGGAATCTCGTTCGGCATCCGCCATTGGGGTTCGCGGTCAGCGGGATTCGCAAATGGGCGACGGTAGTGTTCCATCACAGCCTCTGAGACTCCCTTTGAAGTTCCATGCTTCTTAAGAATGACTTCGACGAAATAGTTCTCCTGCAGAACGAGCTGATGTCCAGTATCTGGGTCACGCATCTTCATGAGGCGTTCATCCCAGCCTACGAAGTCCTTTGGTGTTAAGGTGGCGAATATAAACTCCATAAAAACTAGTCCAGCCACGCGTTGCTCATTTTTGCGTGCCCAATCGAATCCTAAAGCAGAGCCCCAGTCGTGAATAACAAAGACAATTTTTTCATCTTTTGGTACTACAGCTTCCATGAACTCTCTAAAGTACTCAACATGTTCTCGTATGTAATATCCGTTCGAGGGCATCTTGCCTGAATTGCCAAAGCCTATAAGATCAGGCGCAACGCAACGGGCAATAGGCGAAACGTGCGGAATAATATTACGCCAAAGGTAGGACGACGTTGGGTTCCCGTGCACGAAGACAACAGTTGTTTTGGCTTTGGTGGGGGGAGTCCCGGTGTCAACATAAGCCATAGACGAATTGAGGGTTTTGACATGTTTCTTCTCAAACGGAAAATCTGGAGATATGTCCTCTGCCGCCATGCCGATATTTTGAGAGTCGTGGAAGCGTCGTGGAAGCGTAGACTAGATGGATGCGAGTAACGGGCAAATTGGAAGCCAGATATGTCTTGTAAGGTGGAAAGTATGGTTGTGAGTTGAAGAACTAATATACACTGCCAAGTGCATTATTCGGCCGTAGCAGCTGAATGTCTCAAGCATGATTACTCATATACCGCTTCATCACTACCTAGGTAAAAGAGATCACCGCTTCCCATTCGTTCACTCAACTATAGAGCAGGAGTTTAGTAAACACAATTTTAAGGGAGAGTAGTCGTATTTCCCGCTAGAATTACCTTGTCTAGGATATCCAGTGGGAGTGGATTGTCCAATCTTGTAGAGCTCCAAGTCCCCCAGCATTATGTTACTTTTTGAAAATAGCCGGATTCAAGGAGAGATTTATTGGAATATCACCAGACTCATTTCAGTTAACATCTTTACTGGACCGTGGTGTTTCTTAGCCGCTAAAGCTAGCTAGCAAGTAAAGAAACTTCCAATGCGACTGAGTAAAACTCTTCTAACCGCATTAAATACGAGTTGCTACTGAAACGTGTAGTTGTGCATGGTTTATTACAATTCAGCAGCCTTGTCATCACATTGTCCTGCAATGCAATTCATAGCAGGTACTTGTTCAGGAACGAGCTAACTATATTGTAGGCCCTCTCGAATTCTGCCTTGCAGTGTGCATCTTTCAAGTTGCCGCTAATGTTTTTATCAGTACCATCAATCTTTTGTCGATATCCAAAGATGCAAGCTTACCGCGCCGCCATCCAGCCGTGAGGCATGTCCATGAAGGCCTCGATGTACTTGTCCACCTCTAGTCTGTCCGCAAATTCCTTTCAAGCCTACTGGTCCCCATGTTGGGATGGGATGTTGCAGAAGGGAATTGTATGGAAGTCTCATCGTTTGGGAAAAGGAAGGAAGGATGTGCGCCTGCAGCAGCAATGAACGGCGTAAAAGCACCGGATTGGTTTGGAATCACCCATGAGGACACAAATTCAGCACCCTTTCAGATCGATTGAATATATGTCCGGATATGACAAAAGATAACCCAAAGCTAATGTGGTTTTCTCTCACATTCACTATTCCCTTCATGGTTTTTGAACAAGAACTTACCTTGTAATCTCAACAGAAACCTAGTGCACCCCACTTACCAATCTTCCCATCACTCTTCTCCGTAATGTCTTTAGTAACCGCAGGGATCGCTCCTTCGGTAGCCGAAAATGACGCTGGCCCCTGGATGAAAGCACTGAACGCCTTCATCTTCTCGTTCGTGTCTGGCGGGACCGACAAGTGATCCTGAAACTTGCCCTCCAAGAAGTCAGGCATGAAGACTTGACCTCCAAGAAGTCAGGCATGAAGACTTGGGTATTGGTTGCCTGGGCGAGCAAGTCGGCGCCCTGCGGAATCTGGGGGCAAAAGGCGAAGATGTCGTAAACGACAAGAATCGCCGAAGTAGCATTGATACGGAAGATCTTCACCGTAACCGACTTATCTAAGACATAGGTATGCGTCTAGACGCATTCAAGATTTTTGAATATTGGCCTACATGTATGAGTAATTATTAAACTAGTCGGGCCGGTTTGCCAGCTTCAGTTAAGGTAACATGAATCCACATTTGGTATTAAATTTGTCTAACCAAGGACCCCCCCCGTAGGGACAAGCGCTTCATTAATTAATAGATCTACAAATACAAACTAAATTCAGACACGCTGAACTCAAAAATGATTAGTCGACAATCAACTTTACTGATTACAATCGGTACCTCTCAGCCGCGGTGCAATCGTTGCATCATCGCATCTTCGATGTGTTTCTGGAAGTGGACTAGCCATTTGGCTCGGTTTAGGTACTGATACATCCGTTTCTTAGGCGGTAGTCTCTCATCTCTAAGACAGTAGGGATAGTATCCTAGAGTTGCGGGGACTCTACTATAAATAAGGGAATCGAAGTAAATCGGAAAGCTATCAAGATCCTAGAGATGGTAGAGACAGTAGAAGTTCCATTTATTTTTAGGAAAGAGCTACTTATTGCATTTAAAGCATAACTTAGCAAAGCTGTGTTCACTGCATTAGTTCTACTTATAGCAGGTGTATATGTGTCTCTAGTCGTATGTGCTAGAAGTCTCGCCGTCGTCTTAAGACTCCCTTTTTACCTTTAGACAGAGGCACTTGTCTCGTTCTAAGCTAGGCCTAAACTCGACTTTCGAAGTCTTCTTAAGCAGTACTATTAAGTCGCGCAGAACTAAAACGCCTAAGGGGCTTCGCAAAGTAGCCTCCTTAAAGAGATTAGTCGCTAGGCAATCTCTCTTAAGCATTATAAACTAGCATTAGTCGAAAATTCTATAATAGTATTGTGGAAGATTGTCTAGCCTATAGGGCTGCTCTTTCTACTATTTCTAAAGAGCGTTGTCTATTAACTAACACTTCTTGCGTTGTAGCTCTTGAACTAGACCTTTCGAATCCGTGTTCTTTTTATTTTGCAACGCTTTAATTGCTTCTTTAACCTCGAGGTATTCTTGACTTCTTTAGAGCTTGTATTTCTTCTTAGCAGGAAGTCATTAAGCAAGATTTAGAGTGTAAGGAATGCTTAGCTTAAGGAAAGCGTCGCTTACATATTCCTCTCTCGTTCCTAAGGAAAGTGTTCTAGTTATTAACTTGGCTTTCGCTTGATTGGTAGCTTTAGCTGTATATCTTTGAGTTCTTATAAGCTGCAGCTCTTATTTGGTTAGATTTAGAGTAGTACTTGTCTACAAAAAGCTACATTAGCATTGTAAAAGGATTAGGGATATTAGCGTATCTACTGATTAAGAACAAATCGTTGGCTCTCTAGTGGTGTATAGTTAGGGCTCTGGGAAACCAGCATGGACGCCCGCGTCAATAAGTCTCCTATGAAAAGCATTTGCTTTCTCAATGTAACCACCCCTGACCCGGCTGGCACTCGAGATATTCAACAGTTTATAAATCTGGAGTTGCTTCTGTTACGCACCTCAGTCAACTTCTAATGATGAACCGTATTCGTATTGTAGATCACAAAATCTGAGAGATTGTCGATCCTGGTGCGTACGATTACTGCTTCTGGCTGAGCTGCGCTCGGAACCATCCCGAGGGCGGGGAAGGATGGCTGACTCTTCCCAATCTGGTACCTCCACACCTCCACATTCCGGAACCCCAAATCTTTTGAGGAAACAAAAGTTCATGATGCCGCAAATACTCCTCGCTGATTCTGTACATTCTCGAACCCGCATCGACTCGACACAATGGCGAACACCTTGAACACGTATCCCACGAAGCCCCGGATTTTCATCCTGACGGACATCACGAATGAGCCGGACGATGCGCAGTCTTTTTGTCGCTACTTGACCTACTCCAATCAATTTGATACAGAAGGTATCGTGCCAACAACTTCGACATGGTTACGCAACAAGGTCGCGCCAGAAGCTTTGCACGACATTGTCGATGGCTACGCCGAGGTCGTGAAAAACCTCAATGCCCACACTCATCCGGACAACCTATACCCAACGCCGGAACATATCCGTTCTTTGATCAAACCTGGTGCCCCAGTTTATGGCATGGAAGCTGTTGGCGATGATATTCCACTCAGCGAAGGGTCAGAGTTACTTCTTCAAGCTCTCAACAAGGACGATGAGCGCCCGCTGTGGGTACTGGTTTGGGGTGGCACCAATGTCCTCGCATCGGTACTACACAGGATTCGCTCACAACCAGACGCCGCCAAATTGAGATCTAAGCTGCGCGTGTACACGATTTCCGACCAGGATGATACTGGTGCGTGGCTCCGCCAACAGTACCCGGACCTCTTCTATATTTGCTCCGTGCACGGCTGGAACCAATATATGTCGGCGGCCTGGATTGGGATCAGCGGTGATATACCAGCAGATAGGGGCGGGGCTGATCGATCAATGGTAGAGAAAGAGTGGATCAAGAACAACCTGCAGATCGGGCCATTGGGTGCCAAGTATCCAGATGTCATGTATGCGATGGAAGGCGACACACCGACATTCCTTTACATGATACAGAATGGCCTGGGGGTACCAGAGCAGCCGAGCTGGGGAAGCTGGGGCGGCCGATATCTGAGTGTGAATGTCAGCCCAAAGGGTCTCGCGCCGCGAGGACACTTTGCCGATTGTGATGATGAGGTAGTTGGGCTGGACGGGAACAAGCATAAATCTAACAGAGCTACCGTATGGCGGTGGAGGAACGCATTCCAGACCGACTTTGCTGCACGGATGCAATGGACCTTGACCTCAGACTTCAGCAAAGTCAATCATCAGCCCGTCGTAGAAATTGATGGGAACAAAGGGCTTGCTCCAATCTACGTTGATGTCGAAGCAGGGACAACAGCCACGTTCGATGCCAGCAAGAGCTACGATCCCGACGGCGACGAGCTCTCATTCAAATGGTGGCAGTACCGCGAGCCAAGCGCAATCCAAACATATCATCCTTGGGAGGTCGTAGACGTGGAGATCAAACCCCAGCGGGACGGAAGAAAAGCAGAGATCAGCATTCCCCCACCAGAGAAGTCGTGCGCAGTCATCCGATCAGATCCCTTCCGCATGACGGAAAGAGGATCACCCCTGCATGTCATCGTGGAGGTGACGGATAATGGTACTCCGGCGCTCACGACGTACCGCAGAATTGTCATTACGCCCGTGCAGAAGGCAAAATAGATACAAAGAAAGCCATGGTTGGAGCTGCATGGTGCTGTAAAACAGTTTCAATCAAAATAGAATTCACACCAAATGACAAACACGCTTTCTCGTCGTGCTGGGATCAAGCACATGTATCAATAGGAGTAAAATGTTCTGTAGCTTGGGCAGCAGTGTGAAATGCTCGATCCTATGTGAGAGTGGTTAAACTTGCCGGATGTGTGAGCAGACGATCTGTTACTTGTTCTCGGAAGGTCGCACAATCTCACTGGTTTTTCGTTTTCTCGGTGGAACAGGAACATAGTCTGAAGTAGGTCTGGAATCTTGACTATTCTTTGAACACACGGCATTGAACACACGGCATTGAACACACGTATAGTGTCTTGATCTCAGAGGAGATTAGGCTCAATTTAGATACTGTTGCCCAGCCAGGGTTCTACAAGATCGAGAGACGGGCCTCAAAAACTTCCACTATGACATCGACATCCACAAGAAATATTAGAAAAGACGTGGTCTGTTCAGGTTCTTGTGCCTTCTCGCTTGTGACGCTTGCAGTTTACAGAAGACTACGAAGTAGAGAGAGCGTTGAGGCGCTATCAACGGGCCGATCGCCACCACACTTCCAGCGCCTACCCATCAACAAGGAATTGCAAAAACACACAACAGCAGGGATTCGCAAACGTCCGGCTAGGCCTCTCCAATCCACAAATAAACGCCGCCTAACAAACTAAAGATAGACAAAAACATACAATAGCAGGGATTCTCTTCTGTAGTCGCACCAAAGCGGCGCTAGCGCGGCAGCCTTGTTTCACCAAGCTCTTAGAAGCTCAAGCTTCTCTTGCTCAAGCTTTCTGTCAGACATGTGTCATTCTTGTATCAGTTACTGGCTCTAGAACACTGTTTCTTGCCAGTTCCTGAACGGGGCTGAAAAAACCTTGGCGGACATTTGGCAGCAAGGCACAGATGACAAGACGCGAAATAAAAAGGCTATCTGGTCGGTCGTATATGGTATTTAAACAATCGTACATGGTCTTCTTACTGGCATTTATGGCATTTTATAAGGAAAATAAGAATCTCTTGCGAGGTCATGACTTTGACAGCCGTTTCATGAACCCATGGTGCTGTCTCTGCCTCGAACCTACACCGGTCCCGAGTGCGAGTGCGAAAGCGAACGAGCGGAGACTGAGCATCCCGCGTTTTGATGTTGGACGCGTTGTTCTTGATGCTTATGGCGTCTGTGTGAAACATTTTAGTTCTAGATAGATTTCTGGGGACCTCGAGTTTGACGGACAAAAAATCTCATATCTTCCGCATGTCGTTTTCTGATCCTCAGGTGAAACGATTTCGACACGAAGAGGAAGGTGTGTGATGGCTCTGAGGTCCATATATGACTGCTTGAGATATAGTTTGGAAAGTGGCCGTAGATCTTGCTGTCACCCCTTCTGGATTACGCCAACATGGCTTCAGGCAAGACACGCAGGTTCTTGGTCCTGCTGTTAACTCTCCAGTGGTACTCTGGCTTTTATCTCATCAAGCTCCCAAACAGCCTTTGCGTTGCAGCTGAACCTGTCAATCCACCCACCATAGTAAGAAGAGAAGATGATCTTGCAGATTTTGGGCAGACAGTACCCATCTTGGGACGAGTAAGTAATATCTTCCCCAAGGTCTTATATAATACTAGTTTTCTTCGTAGCTACACCACCATATCTATCGAGATAACTGACTAGAATATAGATGGAACGCACCGACCAAGACTTCAAAGACGGCCTAGCCCTCGACCTCTTCTCACCGCGCAACCGTACCCTTATAGTGCAGAAAAACGCGTTCCCACTGCCAGGAAACTTTGTCAGTCATAGTACAGGCGAACCCTTCATCGCTTTGTCAGATTATTCCTGGCGCATCAAGGTCAATGACAGCGCAAATGATTTGATTGCTAAGATCGAATTGCCGTACGATCCTGAGAAAGTTCAACAAAGGGGCTGTAACGTGGCTAACACATACGTGGGCACCCTCTCCAATGATGGCAAGAGTTGGATCATAGACGAGAGCAAGCGAAATGTCCATATGTAAGACCTCATATTATGATCCACCTTTTGTTGGCTGTGCGCTAATGTTTAATGTGTCAAAAGGACCGAAAATAAAACACGCATCATCAAACTAACATCCTTGGACGGCGAGTACATCCTCCTGGGCCGTCAAACAGTCGATACAGCGAACATCTTCGTACAGTATGGTTTTGGTGCTACGCGAACTGTGAATCTGACTGGTGGAACGGGAGTTCAACAAGCAGAGTTTGTAGATGGACTCCGACTTTCTGTAGAGTCTGAGAAAGAGATGCGAATTAATGGGGATCTGCAATTTGGCATCGATTCGAAAGCACTTCCTACAGGGATGCGGTCATTGAGTAGGTTCATTTCATCGTTCGGACTCTGTGGTGTCGGGAGCTAACAAACGTAAATAGATTCATTCGCCTGGGTCATCAACAGCAGCCTGCCAAATCAGCGCCTCAAACGCGCCTCTTTGAGCTTTCCAGGTATGGAAGTCCTCTCCCCAGTCCATATGCTGCTTTCTTGACTACCTTTGGAGTGTTTATGCTAATAACCTTGCTCAGTAAATACTGCTCTTCTTTCACTTTCCAACAATAGCGCTAGTGCCTATCCAGCTAGCCTCGTCATTGCCAAGCGCGATCTTAATGCTTCTCGTACAGCAACCTTTGAGCGCATAAGTAAAGGTGAGCATACAATTAGGTGTAAGCCTGAGTGCCTCTTAGAAACTTCGGGCTTGCAGCAACTAGATGGAGAGTACGCAATCTTAGTGAATGATAAAGTTCAGGGAGAACCCAATGCTGAAAAAGAAGTTGCCCAGGAGGCATCCTTAAGTCCGGCGGCGTCGAATCTCGGTGCAACAATATATGTAAGCTGGGTATTAGTAGGTCTTTGTGTTTACATCGTGCTCTAAATACAATATCAATCTTGAATTACGGGTTTCCTTTCTTCACACTCATAAAAGTTTGGCATTCCACAGAGATTCTAAATATGAATTTCAACCATTCGAAAAACGATGCTTCAATATTCTCAATCTTCTTCCTAGAAACATCGCAAAAGGTGAGACCAGTGATACTGTAGCGGACGATCTGGCATCCTACTGAATACGCTGAGGAAAATTAGGCCTGTAGACGCGACTACGACATAGCCAATTCAAGGCACAGAGCATTCTTGGGACGGGGGCGGTTTGGCTACGACCTAGTGCAACCTCGACTCGCGAACCTTGGAAGCTTCCAAACTCAACAAAGGACTCGGGATTTCGAATTCCCTGTGTTTCCTTGCTCGGACCGATCCCCTAAGGTTTCGGCTTCAGGACGGCTCTGCGTGGGGCTCCGCAGTTTTAACGCGTGTCGAAACCACGAACGCACTGACCCCAGGCCAAGGGACACCCCGTGGGCGAAAGGGCGTGTCTGTATGGCGCGACGCAACGGCGCTGAGAGCACCAGCAATAGCAACTCAGGCAATGATCGGGATCCACTCCAGCAGCAACGAACAGGACGCGCGGCCTAGGGGTCAGCGACTGCACGGAAAATGTCCGTATGATGATGATGCTGCGTTGGTCGTATACGCGGCGTTCTTCTAATTCTAGAGATGCAGAAGTAAGGGACATGGTTAGGTGTGACAGCTGCCATCAAGGTTCCCTCTGTCCGCCAAGGACGACAAGACAGATCAAGCCTAGGCGGATATGCTTAGCATGGTATGAATTCCACCACGTATCAGGAGACTCCGTTGACCATTACAGCGGAGGCTCCAGACGCTCTTCTCGTTGAATTGATTGAATTGATCTGCTGAGTACTATCTCCCAGCAAGACTAGGCCCACTGACACATGAAGCTCGAACAAGCAAGAAGATATTTGACCATCTGAATGGTGAAATGGTATAATGCACTTTTCCACTGTCAATATTCTGGAATGTACTCGATTCCCGATTCCTCAAGCCATCACTCGTCAGTATCTCAATGTCTCCGGCGGATCTAGGAACGGATTTTCAGGCTCCCGCACTTCTGGAATATTCTGAAGTCTTGGTATCAGTACTGCTGATTTGTGACAAGAGCTGCTAACACTCACCGAGTCCTGTATCATGTCCGATTTTTTCCGGCTGTTCTTCTTCTTCTTCCATACAACGATCAATATTGAAAGTAGCAACGCGACCCCAGCTTACAGTTGTTAGCGCCAGTTAAAGATACGACCTATTTGCACTTACAGATTGCGCCCAAGGTGATGAGAACAACTTTCGCCGTTTGCGATAATGCTGGAGTACTCTGCGGTCTTGAAGTACCCCCTTGTGTCTGCGAACTTTCTCCCGCTGCTGTTGTTGATGGAGCCACAGCTGAGGTCGTTGTGGGGATGTCAGAGACCGTTACTACAACAGTCTGTGGCGCCGCGGAAACGAAGACGGACTTGGTGGCTGGTGGCGTCTCCGCTTCCTCTTCTTCAGGCAACCGTCTTGTTGTCGTAACTGTGATGAATACAGTTGGTTGCGCGCTTTCGGTCTTGCTTGTGTTGATTCTTGTTATTGTGCGCGTCGGCGAGCTAGCTCGGGTGGTAGTAACTGGCGATGGAGATCTGGTCCTTTCAAAGGGCTCACTCGCAACTGCACGGGGACTTCGTGACTGTCTGCTGAATATACTATCATGACTAACAGAAGGCTCGATTCTCGGAAGTAATTGAAGTGGTGCTGGCCGTTGTCTTCGGTGAAGGATTCGTGACATCTGCTGAAGGGATTTGATGAGCGCTCCGAGGGAATTCAACCACCTGATAGTCATGAGAAAGACCGACCTAGTTCGCAAAAGAAGCATTCGTCGCTCGGCGTCTCTAGGTCCGGTCACAGATCCGAGCTATCAGGTGAAACGGACACAAAGAATGACCAGCCCCCAAGTCACATTCCTGCCACCACTTTCATATTCATCCGAGATAAATGCCTGCAATCCTAATGATAAGGTTTTAGCGCTGCGAATCTAAGCCCTGTCGCATACCTGTAAGGCAGATATGTGTGTCGCCAGCTTGCATGAGACGTTACTTGTTCACCAGATGTTTCACGCTTGCAACTTCAACGACACTAGTTCTGCACGCATTATGCCTGTTTCCACGTCCCATGCACATACAGGGCGGCCTTAGACGTATTTGTAGTTTTGAGATTCATTTGTACTAGTGTCCGACGGAAGCGGTGGACCATCCTGTCTACCAATTCGTTGAGAGTATTCATACTCTACCTAGGAAGTCGCTATCCTCTCATCCTGTCTCCAACACATCTGCAGAAAATCTTTCCACAAATCTTTTGTAGCCCAATTCTGGCCTTCTTTGATCCGGTCAACTGCTCCTTTCACCGTCTTTTGACATCTTCCCTGTGTTACAAACCTCGATCGACATTACTTCACAACTGTACACGTGCAAATGTACGAACGACAATTCCAGAATCCACGGCACATCTCGCGTCGTTTCACAACTCTCGAAGGATGGCACGAAGTAGGAGAAGGGGTCTTTGCTCTGGGGCAAAGGTCTCTGATCTTCAGTCTTGCGGATCAATTCGATCTGGAGCGAGACAATTCCGATAATATCTCCTCCATAGCACTAAGCAGGGCGAGGTCACGGGAAAGCAGCGGAGAGGTGACTCCGTACGGCGAAGATACATCAAAAGAGGACCAAAGGTATGATGAGCCTAGAGTCTCGCCACAGCCAGAGAAGCCATACCATGTGTACACTTCGAGCCAAAAATGGAGGGTTGTGGTATTAGTTGGTGCAGCGGGCTTGTTCTCTGGCTTAAGCTCGAATATCTATTTTCCGGCACTGGACGTGATTGCGAAAGTAAGACTTTGTCTCTCGCGAGAAGGGGATAATAAGCACGAGCTAATGATAGTCAGGACTTACGCGTCAGAACCCAAGATGTCAATCTTACAATCACCTCATACCTCATCATCCAGGGCATATCTCCGCTGCTTTGGGGTTCGCTATCTGATATCCTTGGTCGACGGCCGGTCTACATCTACTCATTTCTAGTCTACATCATGGCCAACATTGTCCTCAGCTTTTCTCCGAACTTTGCTGTCCTTCTAGTATTCAGGGGCATCCAAGCTGCAGGGTCTGCCTCGACAGTCAGTATCGGTAATGGAGTCATTCAGGACATCACACCTAGCTCTGAAAGGGGAGGATTTCTGAGCTTCTATCAGGCTATTCGGAATTTCAGTATCGCTGGCGGTCCTGTCCTTGGGGGCATTCTCACAAAGTTCCTCGGGTTTCGGTCCATCTTTGTCTTCCTGCTCATCCTCTCCAGCATCACCATTCTAGCTATCGTTTTGTTTCTCCCCGAGACACTACGAAGCATTGCAGGCGATGGATCAGTCTACCTTACTGGTATTCATCGACCCCTCTTCCGCACACTGAGGAAGAGATCAGACGATTTCGAGGACAGTGAAACATCTTATGTACGGCCTCCAATTCAGCTCAGAACATTTCTTGAGCCACTTCTGCTGCTGAAACAGAAGAATATTGTTTTGAACTTGATCTTCGGCGGTGTTATATACGCAATTTGGAGTATGGTGACGAGCTCAACGACAACTTTGTTCAAACAATTATTTCTCCTAGACGAACTTCAATTGGGACTCGTCTTCATTCCTAATGGTACGTATGTCGACGACTATTGTCTTGTACTCTTTTTCTCCTCACTCCACTCCAGCATCTACTGATTTCATGCACGAGTCACTTACATAATCTGTCACAGGTTTGGGAACCATTTTCGGAAGCGCCGTGATCGGCATCCTGATGAACCGCTCCTACAAGCAAGCTGAAGCCGACTACCTCGCTCAACAGGATACTTCCTTTAATCTTGGTGTGTCTAAGAATTCACTTCCCGTGGATTTTCCCATAGAAAGAGCTAGACTCAAGCACATCCCTTGGATCACAATCCTGTTCGTCTTCAGTACGATCGGATACGGCTTCTCACTCAGTAGCACATCATTGGTACAGAAGCCCGGTTGGATGGCAGTCCCCCTAATCCTCCAGTTCGTGATTGCAGCGACGAGTAATGCGGTATTTGCGGTCAGTCAGACACTTGTTTCGGATCTCTGCCCTGGGAAGGGCGCAAGTAGCACTGCTATCAATAATCTGTTCCGATGCTCCTTGGGCGCCGTGGGAGTAGCCTTTGTTGATACAATGATCAGTGCAATGGGTGTTGGGCCAGCGTTTGCAGGGCTAGGACTTATTACCATAATCATGTGTCCTTTGTACGTGATTCAATGGTACTGGCGATGACATTATGAGTTCGTTATTTGTTTTTTGACTATTTTCGCGTTAGATCAGTGTGAATATTTCGCGCTGTGTTGAATGAGTAGGTCTCCAAGCTCCTACCTTGTGGGGGCTCAATGAGCTTCGACAGGCCCTGCATTCAATGTTTACTTGAATTTTATGGAGTACCTTGGTAGATGTTAGTAAACAGTCCATGATCCTTGGGCATTTTTATTCCTAGTCTGCTCTTTGAGTGTGGGGCTACTCACACAGGTGAAGAAGTGAAGTATGCCAATGGAGACTTGAAGCTGGGTAACGAAATGGTCGGAGCTGAGTCGCAAGAAGGGCCATGGATTAGGTCATGCTCAAGCACTCTCAACCCTTTTTCCGACCAATGTGAAGATGAAGAAAGCTCTAACTCTCATACAAACGATCTATTTGGGTATATATACAGCTTCCGTAAGCTGCTTTATTGTTTCTGGCCCTCTCTCTTTTCTTTCCAGAGTAACCACGCAAGCGCCATGGAGACTTTCAAAAAACATCCAATCCAGAGACCGCCCATGAAACCTGCATCCGACTTGGTCAAGTACGCCCCAGATATCGCACCTACAAGAAGAAGGGCGGCTCCGAGGAATCGACGATTTCGGTCCGCATTCTGCGGAAGTGGAGCTGTGAAGAGCTGAGCATCGCTCATCAGGTCGCAGTACAGACTCGTCAAGACAACGGTGGGCATCGCATTATATTTCAGCACCCGGCTCGCTACGATCTGGCCCGCGCTCTGGAACGCGAGAAGGGCGATGGGGGCAAAGTCGGCTCCAGGGAAAGAACTAGGGATTGTGAAAGTGAGGAACTCGTCGTCATGAGCGGTGATGACGACAGGTGGATGATTGGGAACAACGGATGCTGTTGCAATGATCGCGACGATGGCGACGAGCAGCGCTTGTATAGCAAAGTTGGTAATGAGGACCCATCTCCGTTGCGGGCCGAAGAAGCGATGAAATGCTGAGAAGAACAATGCCCCGAGTGCGAAACAAACAACCGCCGCAAGTGACTTGGTCCATGAATATCGCGGCGCCGAGTCAGGTTGTCCATTCACGCCCAATCCAATGAAAATCGTATTTCCTGAAGAAATGTTAGTAAGCCGATGGACGTATGGTCTGATCATGGCGCTTACCAGTTTGCATACTGACGAAACAACCATACATGTTGAACGCCATGCTATCGATCAGACCAGAGCAGTAGAAACATCCAAGGAGAATGAGATCTGCCCATTTGGGATCAACCTGAGCGTTGAGTCGTCGCCGAATCTGCATCCCTCCTTTCAAAGGCCCGCCTTCTTCCATTGCTTCGCTGTCCGCACCCATATTTTCCTGACGCTATGAGCCTCCTGGGGATGATTGGTCGAATATTTGTGAGATAGGTATGCCTTGCGGAATCGTGGGTACGTCCATGTGTAAGTATATGTACTCCCAAGCCATGATGAATCACCTTCAGCCACCGCTTCGAAAATTTTCAGCCACAATCAGGAGAAAAAGCATGTTATCGCACGCCAATACCAGATTCCGCTCCGCGCGCGGATTATCGTGATGTTGCAATGTGCGCTAATTGAAGGTAATTGGACTAGAGCTCGGCCGCGACGAACCGAAATCGGATGTCCGGCTTGGTTTTGCATCTCTTTTCAGTGTCTCCGGGGTTGGCCAAGAAAGGCGTCTTGACTCAAGTCTTTCCATCGGGAAGCATCCAGCGTCGAATACTCGAAGAACATCAGGCGTCGCATACTTGGGAGAACACCAAGCATCCGATACTTAAAAAGAGGAGCCCCGCTGTCTTAATCATAAGATCAATGTCTGCGAAAGTAGGCAGGTGAACCTTTCTTGTTGTTTAATTCTTGAGTAAGCCGGGCGTTTGACGTCAGAGAGAGAAACTGGGCTGACTCATGAACTCGGATACTCCAGGCTACACGTGGTAGTCATTTCTGGGAATGGTTGAGAGCTGTGTATTAAGATTTATTCTGAAATGTCTTTCGAAAGGCGCAAATACACGTGTACTGATTGAATTATCGCTCCACTGCCCAACACGTGGTCGAATCCCACATACCTGGTCCTGCCCTTGCAGGGTCCTAGCCGGCCGGTATAATTGACGAACATCAGAAGTCGAACACATGAGCTACAACAAGCATAATACCGAGGGCGATATGTTACAAGGTCAAGCAAATAACAGTTTATTTCTTTCCTTCGAGTAGACAAAAATCTACAATCGAGGCATTCTCTCAACCTTGTCTAATTGTACATCCTGCAACTTCCTTCAAACTCACCGAGAAAAATAACTCCCTCCCTTGAGCAATATTCTCTAGTCGTTTGGGAATTATGTACACCAGATTACTAGCAAGTTTATGGTCTAGAAAACACCCGACGGAAGCATTGCCGACCAGTGCTCAGATAATGACTCGGCCACCAAGGAAGATGAACAAAATTCCCATCCAAATGCAGCTCTGATCAAGTTCGCGCTCTTCGTCGATGGTATGCTTCAACTATTCGAAGGTAGGAACACAATGTCCTTCGCGGGATTCTTATCTAGATGTACCAGCAAGCTGCAAGGAATGGATTGGGCACAGAGTTTACAAGTGGTTAAACGAATTATGCGATCTTGCGGACTGATGAAGTTTGGGAGACATGTATAGAGTTGCCCAAGCCTGCCCGTGCCGCTTTTATGCAGGTACCTCACGCTACGGATAATGTACCTCACGCTGCGGATAATGTACCTCACGCTGCGGATGATGTATCTCACGCCCCATTATAAACGTGATCAACGTAGCAGGCGATAGATTCAAAATAATTGTAAGGCGGACCATGTTTGGAAAGTGCTGCCGGTTAGCCTCGTGAAAGGGGTTGTGAGCGCTATGATTGGCTTGAACGACTGGAGTTGCCCGATTAGGTGCAATGATGCTGCAGTCTTCTTCAGCCGCACCAGTTACTCGTCTCAGTACATTACTAAATGCTTCTGCAAGTTTCATCTTAGTATTAGCTACATCGAATTCTCTCTGCGATTTCCTATCGTTGTTCTGAAACGGCCTTTCTAGACTGTTTGTTCCCCGTTCATCATCTAGGGCATCGCTCAAAAGGATCCTCCTACCGCTACATATCAACTTGACAATCACATCCTAATATTCCGAAAGATGTTCTCATATAATTACATCGTACCCACTGGCCCATCCGGATATAATAATTACAGTAATCAACAGCCATCGAACAGTACATCTACCCCTCAGCAAACAGTAGGAGCAGCACAATCATATTATGGCACTCCTCAGCCTCAATACACACAAATAGTGCCAGGAACAGCAACATTGGCATTGAGTCAGTTAGTACCGGCTCAGACCGTGGTGCATCTTGCACGCGAGAATATCCGGCTTTCTCAGTTCTACATCGATGTTGAACAATGGGTGACTCCGCCTCTCCCAAACCATGAAACACGATACATCTCGTCAGTCTCAGACTTTGAGAAATGGATGAACGAGGTCTATCATCCCAAAATGCGGACTTTAGAAAGTATGCGAGCTGGAGTAGAAGCCTTTCAGCAGAGGTTGGAGGCATTCGCAGAAGAGTCTTGTCGGTTAGGCACTGCGGCTCACACATGTAAGTTAGATCCTTCTTCGTTCAAGCGTCGGAATCATCCTGATCTCAAAACATGTTATTCTCCAGTCGAGCTAATTCCCTTCTCTAGTTTTGACTGAGCATCTTGAGATCGGCGATGTCTTTGACCTTCTTGTTCTCATCGAAAGACGATTGGAGGAGATATACCAGGAGCTTCTTACAATGGACGAGCTTAAGATTGAGATCGAGTCTAACACAAACGCTTCCGACTGCTACAGCAATAGCAAGACGAAGTACGCACAACAATGGGAGGCATACAAAGACACCACGAAGAAGACTGCGCGGAGAAATTTCCATCAAGCACGGAGCCTACGAAAAAGGGCCCACGCCGACAAGCTCACACACTACGTCACCACAGCAGACAAAATCGACACCCCACCGTACGAAGCAATCATGAACGCAATCGCCGCCATCCCGGCCATCAATTCTCAGCAAGATGTCGATGTACTATCACGCACGCAGACTGTCCTTGTATGCGCGAGAGACCAAGGAACCTACATAGACGGCATCCGCTTTGCCGCATACAGCGACATGATGGTACAGGAAGAAGTGCACGCGCCAATGGTCGACGCAGAATACTCGCAGCAAAGCGCTCTTCTCCAGCGCCAACAACAAATCATCACCGACATGCCCCAACAAGCGGCAACCCAGCGCAAGGCTGTCGAGGATCACTACATCGAGTGGGGCGCAAAGCCAATCCTCAAGCTCCTCGATGCGTACCACGGAACAAATCAGCTTCAAACTGCCATGACCACCTACAATCCTGCTCCGTACAATGCAGTCCAACCGAATGACCCTGCTGCACCTGGTAACGTCACTCAGGTTGCTCCGGCCCCCAAGTTTCAGATGCCATATAGTTGGTATTCGAATATGATGACGCAACAGCATGTGGTAAGTTTTCTTTGAAACTTTTATGCTGTCTCTCCGGTGGGATGGAGCTGACTTATGATAGACAAATATGCAGGTGATGAATAACATCGCGGGCGGCAGTACGAATTTCCATTTGGCGAACTCGTCGGGCTACAAAATCTGGTGATTGGACACTTACCGTACTGTTTGCGTGAAAGGCGGCGATAGCGATAGCAGAATTGGCTTTGTTGGATGTTGGATGTTGAAGTTAGATCTAGAGGTTTGCACGCCGCATGATACACACAGGGACAAGCGTTTAGCAGTTGTTACTGGACACGAATCATTCTTGCATTGTTCTTCGAGCGATTTTGAACCGTCATCATCCCAAAATTTTGCTCAGCTACTCGGGGTTTGAACGAGCGGAATTTCGCTCCTTGTTTTGTCATTTGCCCTGGAAAGATTTACAGTCCCCATATTTGAGAGATTTTCGTTACAAATCCACCCAGACTGAGTTCAATTCGTTTTTTCTTTGAGCAAGAGATGGAACGGCCTTCCGTTGAAGCTAACCATGGCATTAGAAATAACTTTTCGAGAGATTCGCGATAGCTTACTGTACTAAGAGTAGATCCACCCACTCCATATCGGCATCGGTAGTATCATGGATCGTGAGTTCGAACCTGCGGAACAAGTTTGCTAAGAGCAAATACATCTCGCACCAAGCTAACCTAGTTTCTTGCATTAACAAGGTATGCAGTACATTGATTCGATTGTTACTTACTGCTTTCCAAGGCATTGCCTTGTCCCATTCTGGAAGGTAGCGAGATATTTGTCAAGTCTAGCAGCGTCTGGCTGCAGCCAACGATCAGGGTCGAAGGTATTTGGATCAGTCCAAACAGATGGATGGCGATTCAATAAATGGCTTGAGAAGTTGAACGCGATCTGCAGTTCGATAAGTGTGTGAGACAGTTGAGCATGAATAAGAATCCTACATTGCCTGGGACATGGTCTCCATAGAGAGTGTATCCTTCCTCGGGAACGAGACGCGGGAGTCGTCCTGGTAAAGGATTGCTGATACGTAGTATCTCCTTTATCACGGCATTCTTGCAATATATCAGCTTGAGACTCATCAAAAGAGGACTAAAAACTCACTATGTACGGCAAAGACTTTACACTCTCGTAAGTGATAGCATCCGAGTTATGGATTGATGGAAACGCGGTTTGAAGTTCACGCTCAAGTCGCTGAAGAACTTCTGGGTGGCGGCAGATTTGCCAGATACCAATAATCAGGGCATCTGAAGTGGTGTCGTTTCCAGCCGAGAGCAACATGATCATCTCTTCAGTCAGTTGGTCAGGAGTCGGTACAATGTGACCTTTTGCAGCGGTAGAATCGACAAGCATGTCAATGACCACCGATTTCATATGGTCAGGCTCACGTGCAGAGGCAGTGCTCTTCTGGCGCTCAAGGTAGCTATGCACAAGCGCGGTACATTTCTTGCGAGTATGTTAGTACATCGGACGACATTGACAGATAACACCCTACCTCTTTGAAAACCATGATAGGGATGGGAAAGACAGCTTTCATAATCCAATCAGGCATGGAGAGCATGAACTTTGTCAATTCCGGAAATGCAGTCGCGGTCCAACCCATTTCGAATGCCTCTTTGATGTATCTCACGAAATCATTGCGGAATTCTGGATCGTCCATGGAGCCAACTTCTTGTCCGAAAAGAATCTTGGAGATAATATCCATGGTGAACGCCTTTGACGCAGCATTGATATTGACTGGCGTTGACGATTTGGCAAATTCAGAAAAACGACCCAGCAATTTGTCAACTTGCTGCTTAATGAACGGAGAAAGCTCTTGCACGCGTTGAGGTGAGAACGCAGGCGTTAGAACCTGTCGTCGAATGCGATGTGCACCCGGGTCCGTTTCACCGATAGAGCTGCCCGGAAACGTGATAAAGTTGTAGAACTTTGCGTCTTTGACGAACTTTGAACCGACTCTGGTAACATCTTGAAAGACCTCTGGGTCGTTGATGTGGAGATCGTCAGGCCCAATACGGATCACGGGGCCATGCTTCTGATGGAGTCGCTCGATTTCAAACAGCAGCTGACCCGGTTGGTGGAAATTCCAGTACCACTCATACCAAGCTGCGGACGCAGCTGCGACCTTGGAGCCTGGGTACCTGGAAAGGGGATGGAAGAATATTCGATAAATTGCCCGGGAGGTCCAGTAGGCGAGGTAAATCCCACCCAAGGCAGATAGAATCTTAAGTGCACCCATTGTGTTTCGTTTGGAACGAGAGCAGCCGCGGATGGATGTTCTCACCAAACTGCCTACCTAGGTAGGTACCATAGGTGTGAGGTGCTGCCTAAATTCCTCGCAGAAGTGAAGTTCCAGCTGGGGCTACACAGCTAGAGCTGAGTTGGTACTCTCTTCGGTCTCCGAGATGTGCACTATAGACGCTAGGGCCTCTAGCAAATACGGATAATATTAGGATCACGTTTGCGACAGGCGAGGCAGACCTTGGCGCAATGCAGGGCCGTTGTGGCACCGAATGTGAGCGCTGCACTGCCCTCGCAGGTACAGGCTTGATTCAAGGTGGCGCGGCGCTGATGCAGAGCATTTTATTTCATATTGAGGGCCAAAAGCGAAACCAGGATTCTGGGAAATGCGTTGCAAATTTAGAATTTAGCAATAGCATTTAGGATGGAGCAGGCACACTGATCTCTAAAGTTTCTTGGGCAGCAACAGTTGGTGTGTCCGTTTGCAGTATCTTGAACATGATTGGCCTACACTCGCTCCTGTTTCTGGCCTTCACGTCGTGCGCACAGTCGATGCACCTTGGCGCAAGACAGACGCCAGAAACTCCGATCGCTGCATGTACCTTGCTCAAAGAACACCTGGGCAACGCCACAACTTTCGCAACAGACGGAAGCGCATACACAAGTCAGAGAACAGCACACTGGTAAGATTGGCCCAAATTCTCCGAGTCTGAACCTAACTTGAAGCAGGTCGCAGACTGCGTGGAAGAAGCCAGCATGCATAGTGGCGCCAAATAGTAGAGAAGATGTGATCGAGGTCATGAGCATTTTACGATCCACAAACACAACATTTTCCATTCGTGGTGGAGGACATTCACCATTATCAGGATGGGCCAATATCGATGGCGGAGTGCTCGTTGCCATGCGAAATTTGGCTGATGTCGTCTATGATGATGCCACAGAAACTGTACGCCTAGGATTCGGCAGCACATGGAACGAAGTATACCAATATCTAGAAACCCACGGAAGAGGGGCCGTTGGGGGACGTGCTGCTACAGTAGGAATGGGCTATCTTTTGGGTGGTATGTATAACTTCAACAGAAGTCTTTACAACAGAAGTACTCACCAGCGTTTCAGGTGGATTATCGCATCTGTCTAACGCATATGGATTTGGCTCTGATAACGTGGTGTCTTTTGAGCTTGTGCTTGCCAACGCAACTCTGGTTACCGTATCAGCGACGTCTAACCCGAACCTGTTTTATGCACTCAAAGCTGGAGCAAATAACTACGGTACGATACTCTGACTTCACTTCTTGATCAAGTCTAAGTTGTTACAGGCGTCATAACCCATGTCACTTTAAAGACATACCCTCTTGGCAAAGTATGGGGAGGAACAATAGTTTACTATGGCGAGTTTCGCGATCAACTCATGGAAGCATTCGCAACCTATCAACAATCAGGCCAACTGGACAAAAAGTCAGCTGTTCTTTCGTATCTCGCAATCAACAACGCCACCGCATATGTCAGTCTTGCGTATCTAGAACCGGTAGACCGACCAGAAGTTTTTGCACCCTTTTACAATATCAGCGGAGCAATGATTGTAGCCGATACGACGGCCATCCGGGACTCTTTCAGTAGTCTCTTTTCTGAAGACATCAATCGGGTTGTACCTAGGTGCGTGATATGCGGTTTGCTCCCTGCACTTGACCCACTAACTCAAACACAGGTGGACGTTCGCAGCCACGACTTTCTACCTCGACAGCAAAACATATAAAGACGCAGCAGAGATTGCTCAAGAAGCAACTAAGAAGCTTGCGAACGTTAACGGGGCAACTATGGTTCTCATGCCGCAACCTATATCCCGTTCCATGGTTCAGGCATCTCGTGCGAGCGGCCAGTCTCCCTTCACAGTGACTGACCGAGAACAAATGTGTAAGTATGGAATCAACTCAAATTCGAACAAGTACTGACACCTCTTTAGGGTTCTGCATTAACATGGGTTGGAATCTAGAGTCAGACGATGAAGCAGTTGGAAACATCTTAATGGAAACACTAGACGCAATCGATACAATGACCAAGCAAAGGGGGTTGTACGATCGCTTCATCTTCCCTAATGATGCGTATCACCGCCAAGACCCACTGAGGAGTTTTGGTCAAAATGCATACAGGAAGATGCGAGGCATTGCCAACACCTATGATCCAGATAGGATTTTTCAAAGGCAAGTTCCAGGTGGCTTCAAGTTGTGGACTGCGTCTGGCTACTAGCGACCTTGTTTTGTATATCCTACATGTATTATTATGTCTGAATTCGTACTAGCAGCTGGAAATGTGACGGCCTTGTTCCTGTTTCTTGAATCGCACATGTTCTTGCTTCTTTCAGCAACTATTCACCAATATCATCATTTAGCTTCCCAAGCAATAAAATCACGCTAGAGTCATCCCACATTTTACCCCATTTTGTATGTGCTCAATGACGGGGATCACATTTGTTGAGGGCAGATGAACATGGGACGCCCTTTAGCCGGTAAGCATGCGGCGACGGCGTGGGTTCCTATAAACCATCACCCGACCGACGTTGACTATGCATTCACTCGCCAAAAGCCACGAAAGCGAACCATTAAATTCTCAGTCTACGCACATCTAAATGCTTTAACATTTGAGAATCTACGTAAAGAACAACTTAAAAGCCCACTTTCCAACTGCTGTCCTGAGGAAGCATTGCTATCTCTCGACGGCGTCAGTGGCGTGATTTTGATTCTAGGAAAGGGCCGTTGAAAGGACTGATGTGCTTGAGCTCTAGCTGTAATATTACCTACATGCTGTTAGCTTTCATGCAAGCAGAAGAACGGAATATGCTAACAGGTACTTAAGAGGTCGTTTTAAAGGCACAGACGAGTCTTACACGTGCCTCGTACGTGCCTTCAACACGACCTCCCATATGCTTCTATCATGCTTTCAAATTACCCATGTAGCCTCCTTCGCGTGTTTGAAAACAGTACATTTTACTGCGCTTAACTATACAAGGTCATATAGGAACATGTTAACAAATCTCCCTTTACACCCTAGCTCACCCCCTTCTTCTTCCCATTATGGATTTTCAGGCGTTGTGGGGCTACGGTCCTGAAAAGTGATTGCTTCCAATGTCCCGACGCAAGGGATACTGGCGTCACAATTAAACCCCGAAATGGCTGCCTAGGTCTTGGCATTGGTGCACCTGCGCCCTTCAGAAGCGCTTCAGCTTCACTCTTTGCTCTGAGGCACGCTCTTATTCCTTCTACCAGCACCTTGTGTTCAGAGTCGCAGAATACGACATCCGCAGCCATGGGCGGACAACTCGGATTCATCCTCACCCAACTCACCTTCAAACCGAAGGCCCTCGCTTCAGATGTTAAGCTCGATGGTCAAACCGCCGTTATAACCGGCTCAAATGTTGGAATCGGACTGGAAACAGCGCGACAGCTAGCTTCCCATGGCGTATCTCGGATCATTCTTGCTGTACGAGACACGAACAAAGGCACTGCTGCAAAGGATGATCTGTCAAAGTCGAACGCTGCATGCGACTTCCAAGTATGGCAGCTAGACTTGGAATCGTCTGACAGTATCTTGTCATTCTCAGAGCGTGTCAAGACTCTGGATCGTGTTGATATAGCAATCCTCAATGCGGGCGTGAAGCAAATGAAGTGGACGACGACACCATACGGCCATGAAACGAACGTTCAAGTCAACCACACCGGCACAGCACTTCTCTCAATTCTTCTGTTGCCGATCCTCAAGTCTACTGCGAAGCAAACCGGATCCCCTAGTCGGCTCACATTCACCTCGTCCGAAGGACACTTCTGGACCCCGTTCAAAGAGAAAGCCTCACCAAACATCTTGGAACGGGTAGATCAAAAGGACTCATTCGTCGAGGGCATCGAGCGATACTACACGTCGAAACTCCTCAATCTACTGTGGTACCGGGAGCTAGCTTCAAAAGTTGATGCAAAGGAGATCATTATCAACGGTGCAAACCCTGGATTCATCGACAGCCAATTCCACCGCCACGACTCTTCGGCTGTCTTCAACTTTCTCCGAAAGAATCTCTCTTGGTCTTCTGAGCAGGGCGGCTACTTCATGACGGATGCTGTGGCCTCAAAGAAGGCCGATTCACATGGTGCATACATCCAAGAGCAGAAGATTACGCCGTGAGTACCCTTCACCCGAACCTGTATTTTACTAACTTTATAAAGTCCTTCAAAATTCGTTCTTTCAAAGCAGGGTCAAGAGACCCAGAAGAGGATATGGGACGAGACCATAGCACTCATCAAGAAGGAGAACCCGAATGCTAACCTTGAGATCTGAGCGATCAATCGCGAGGCAACGGTTTGTCTTTCCAGTGATAGGCAGCGGGCGAGGAGAGCGAATTCAGCGATTTCTCTGGCTGAATCTCCGCATGGGCACTCTCCTATCACGTAACGATTCCCCATAGTGATAATTCAATTGGTGCTCGCGTAAACCATCAAATCCTGGCAATCAGAACAACGCCACTTTTCGACGTGCTTTCTCCGCCCCGGTTTCGAATATTCTAGACTTATAAATATAAACCTGGGATATACTAGGGATCCTTCATGTCTGCCTTACTTCTTAGGCAAAATTCCCGTTCCTTGGCCATCAGGCCGGCTACCCCGACTCAGAGTTGACTGGCATGCGTATGATTCGTACCACCACGCGCATTCCACAGACCTGGCGCAATGCAACATAAAGTGTTTAGCACGTTGCTGACCATTTATACTGACCTATTGCATATGAACCAACTCCCCGGAGCTGAGGTGCATATTTCGGACCCCGACATAAAGGCGGAGCGGCCAGCTTCCTCCGGCCTTCGCTCTACCTCCGGGCCAAAGCTGGTATCTAAATGGGTATTTGCGCTGCTTGCCCCGCCCAGGTCGTAATATTGCCTGCTTGCCACGTTCAACACCCAGCGTTTGGGGTCTTCGAAGCAGAATTTGATTCCCAGTGGTGTTTTGCTGCATCTTCGACTTGAAAATCACATGACATTATGGCCATACCACCAAATCCTGTGGGCAGAGCAGTTGTCATTATTGCTGCGGTTTTCACGGCGGTTGACTTGGGCTTCATCATATTGCGGTTATGGGCGAGACGGTTGAAGCGTGTCTCGCTCGACGTGAGCGACTACCTCATCGTCACAGCATGGGTATGTGTTTTTTCTAGCTTTCTTAAATCTATGCATCGTGCTAACTCTACAATAAAGCTCATCGCAGTCGGAGACATGATCCGAAAGATCATCGCTGCTAATTGGGGCGTCGGAACCCACTTCAATGATCTTATGGCCGTATCTGGGCCTTCAGTTATCATTCCCATCAGCAAGGTAAGATACCACTATGTGCTTAACATGATCCGAAATTAACTGAGGGCAGATAACATTTTCTGGTTTCTTCCTTTGGCTCGCCATTGTGACCTTCACCAAGCTTTCCATCCTTTTCCTCTACCGCAGCCTCTTCCGATGCATCGAAAGCTTCGTTTTGGTTGTTCATATCATGATGGGTGTAGTTTTGGTCTACTGGATTGGGTTCTCGCTGGGCACTGTCTTCCAGTGTAACCCCATTGCATTCAACTGGGACAAAACTATCCCCGGGGGAACGTGCATGGTAGCAAAGACAGGATTTCTGGTCTCAGGATCAGTGAACTTGGCCATCGACGTGATCCTCGTAGTTATGCCGGCACCGGTAGTCTGGCGGATGCAGCACATAACGCTAATGAAGAAGCTGGGAATAATTGCAATGTTCAGCCTTGGTCTTATGTAAGTACACATACCAAGCACTTGAAAACTCTTGACTGACAAGGGCAGTATCTGCTTTCTTGCGGCATTCCGCTTCAAGTATGTTATTGCAACTGACCCAATGGACTTCACATACGACGGAGAAATTGCAGGGATACCGGGAGAGTTAGAGCTGTACCTCGGTATAATGGGCGCTTGTCTTCCACTGATATCTCCGCCACTACTCGCGATTCGAGAAAAGGTTTCAATAGGATACTCCTCGATCACAGGAAGGAAGCGCGCTGGATACAGTGATGCAAGCTCAGAAACCGAGTCACTGCCAAAGGAGAAGACCGACCCAAAACAACAGTCGTGGGAGAGTATGGTTCTCAAGTCATGGCACGATTCTGCAAACGATGGTGGGGTTGAGGTTCGCCCTGCGCAGGAAGAACCCTTCACTGGAGGGACCAATCATCCTAGACAAGGGAATTCAGCGGTATAGATTGCCAGAGCGCATATTACAAACGAAGCATATTCAGCTATTTCGTCAAAATTTTGTAAGCCGCAAAGCATTCAGGTGACAATCTTTGACTACAAATTTCATTGGATATGTTTCACGCTTGCCCTTGCCTGTGAGCTCCGAGCTGAGACACCGATATCTTTCGCAATGTCACTTGTAACCAGGTAAACGCAAAAACATGTGGTGAAACCTTGGCCTATCCCATGCCAAAGGCTCGGAAAGCGCTCACCGGGTAGGTGGATATCCCTGCACATGAGACTATATCGGGGATATTTAATCTCCAACGACCATGAGAAACCAGAACAACAATCAAAGCATCAACCGTTGAACTTGAATTACAGACACCTGAAAGCAATATGGCCGAACCGACTCCTTCCAGTCTCCGCGAACTCGTTGCTCAAATCAAGAAGCAAACAGAAGAAATCGAGAAGCAATTAGAGCTCAGCGGCTTTCCCGAACCAACATTGGAGAATAACTTCACCGAACGCCCTGATGGTCCAGAGTACGCAGCTGCGCGTGCATCCCTCAACGATGCAGCAAACGATTTATTGATGCTTGTGAATGGGCCCAAAGCACACTTCCGATCACTATTTTGTTACCAACACGACCTTGCAGCCTTTCAAATAGCCTTCGACCACGATTTCTTCAACAAGGTACCCCTTGGAGGTTCCATTACAATTCCACAGCTTGCGGAACGGGTGAGCTTTGACGAAGATCGCGTCGGGAGGATCATTAGATTCCTCACCACGCATCGCGTGTTTGCGGAGACAAACCCCGGGGTCTTCGAGCACACCGCCTATTCCGCGCTCTTTGCCAAAGACCCCGAAATCCATGCTGCGGCGCACTATCAGTGAGTCCTCTTTTCTGAGACAAATCAGTTTGCACAGCTGTAGGCAATCAGCTCACATAGTCGCGCTTAGATTGGACGAGTTCTTCAAGGCAGCGGCTGAAGCGGGCGAAGCAACTCGAAGCTTCCCCTACCAATCCGACCACGTTCACTCGGCGTTCAAAGTACGCTTCGGGATACCATTGTTTCAGTACTATCAACAAAATCCCCAATTGGCTGCACGCTTCGGACGCGCCTTAAAAGGCGTGGCAAAACGTTAGTCTCTCGACATTTTAGCGCCCGTAGCACAAAAGCTTACTACTAGCAGTTGATCGTCAGGTGCACGAGCTCAAGGACGGCTTTGCATGGGAAACTTTCCGTGGAGGCAAGATAGTGGACATCGGTGGTGCCAGCGGCCATGCGAGCATCTGGCTCGCCCGAGTGAGTAGCCTCCTAGCCTCGGTGCTTTCCATCTTTTGCGGTTAGTCATTAACCATATATAGATTTATCCGCACTTGGAATTCATCGTCCAAGACGGCTCGGAAGATCTGCTTGCGCAGGGTAAGGCACAGAATCTCAGCGATCTCAATGGCCGCGTCGTTTTCATGGAGCACGACTTTTTCGACCCTCAGCCCGACCTGAACGCGGGTGCCTACTTCATCAGGCAAGTGGTGCACAACTGGAACGACAGTGACTGTATCCGCATATTGAGAAACATTGTGCCTGCACTGGAGAAGTGTGCACCAAACACCCCATTGCTGATCAATGAGATGATTCTGCCGGAGCCAGGTACAAGGACTCGATATGAGGAGCATTTGCTGAGGCAGGTGGACATGCTGGTCATGGTGTCCTTGGGGGCTAAGCAACGCACGCTAAAGGAGTTCCAACAGCTGATGCACGACGCCGATCCAAGGTTGCAGATTGTGCGTGTCTATGGGGATGGAAGCATGGCCCTATTGGAGATTCATCTGGTTCAAGGCACCGATTCTGCAAAGCTTGACATCTAGAGGCTTGTTTGGGATTATTTTAGGTGTTGCGTTGAATGCGAGATTATGGTCGATCAAGCCAAGCCAATCGAGGCATAATACGGGGAGCTTGCCCTGATATGTGGCGTTTTTACAATCTACAAAGTTGCGTATAATCATCGTACTGCGGGTAGATATTACCCGGGTGAGCAGATGGCTTGCGCTAACCCTCGTCGTTCCGTCCAGCCGCAGCGGCTTAGGCACCCATGCATTCCTGTCATCGCCAGCGTAGTCTTTCGGTTGTATGTATCACCATCGAGTCTCGGCGAGACATCTTGAAAATGTCTTGTAGATGTCTGCCAGGGCCGGTGAGGCAGATTGCGGGCTTATGATTTTCCCGAGTTCAGCGGCGATGATTTGAACATGCTAAATATACAAACAATTCCCAGCTCTTAAGCGTTCAATAGTTCTTGTGAATCCTGTATCCCCTTTCACACATTAGATCATGTGATAAAGTTGCCTTCCACACCAAGAATGGCACCACACGCTCAATACACATCCTCCGATCAGGAGTCATGGAGCTCCGAAACAGAATACTCGGATCAGAATGAGCCCCTTCGGAATGATGCTTGCATTCCAGAAGAGACTGTGTCTATTGTTGGAATGGGTACGCTTTCCATCATTTGGATCATGATCAGAATCTAATTCTATTGCCAGGATGTCGGTGGCCTGGTGGAGTTTCAACGCCGTCACAGCTATGGGACCTGTTAGCGAATGGCAAGTCTGGATATAGAGATTTCGATGATAGCAAACTCAACATTCCTGGCTTTTACCACCCCAATCCACAGAGACCCGGTAGCACACCCGCACGGGGGGCATATCAACTTCAAGAAGACCCAAAAGTGTTTGATCATGCCTTCTTTGGCATAAATCCGACAGAGGTCCTCACTCTAGACCCTCAGCATCGAAAGTTGCTTGAAGTGGTGTATGAGGCGTTCGAAAATGCTGGAGAGCCATGGGAGAAGTTTTCGGGCTCTCGGACAGGCGTTTTCGTTGGTAACTTCACAGCTGATCATAACATCATGCAAACCCGAGATATCGACAATCTCCTCCCGTATGCCACGACTGGAGGAAGCACGAGCATCCTGAGCAATCGAATCAACTACATATTCAACCTTCAAGGACCCAGTCTCACCTTGGACACTGCTTGCTCTTCATCATTGTACGCACTGCACTTAGCAGCCAATGCGATAAAGAATGGCGATTGCGACTCTGCGATTGTTGGAGCAGGGAACCTCATCCTCGGCCCTGATCTCCATCTTTCGCTCTCTAAGCTTGGGGCTCTCTCACCGAGCACTACGTGCCATGTCTTTGATGCTGCAGCGGATGGCTATGCACGAGGTGAAGGCTTTGCTGCATTCTATCTGAAGCGAACTTCGGATGCAGTTGCAGGCGCGTATCCGATCCGATCTGTCATCCGGGGTACCGCAATCAACTCAAATGGCCGAACTGCTGGAATCACGCATCCAAGCATAGAAGGTCAGGTCGAAGTTATTCGAATGGCATATGCCAATGCCAAACTAGACCCAAGTATGACCGGCTACTTTGAAGCACACGGAACTGGCACTCAAGTTGGCGACCCAACAGAGGTCAGTGCGATCGGACAGGTCTTCTCCAAGAGCTTCCGAAACAGCGAGCTCCGTATTGGCTCAATCAAATCAAATATTGGTCACACAGAAGCTGCCAGTGGTCTTGCTGGTCTCATGAAGAGCATATTAGCAATGGAACATGGCTTCATACCACCAACAATCGGTATCAACGAACTGAATCCGAAAATCGACTTTCGAGCCGCACGCGTTCGACCAGTGACGCGACTTGAGTGTTGGCCAGCAGGCAGACTGAAAAGAGCAAGCATCAACTCTTTTGGTTATGGCGGCGCGAATGGCCACTGCATCTTGGACCATGTTTCAGTCGCCCTTCCGGGATACGATCGAGAAGCGAGCAGGAAATTGAGTTATACGACGGACATCTGGAGTCGTTCACATGAATTTAACGCACGACGAGGCAGTCTTGCGCGCAGAAACTCGAGGTCGATGTACACTCACCAAGAAAAAACTCGGCGTATGGTCGTCCTCCCTTTTTCCGCCAAAGAGGACGAGGCGTTGAAAAACAACATGCACGCTATCTCAACACGTCTTCAAGACTACGACTCAGCGGATATTGCATACACGTTGTCTCAGAGGCGCTCGAAATTCAAGCACCGTACATATCGCATCCTTGAATCCAGGCATTCCAAGGCATCTTTCGACCTGAGAACCTCCAATCCCTCAAAACCATGTACGGGACGCAAGCCAAGAATCGGACTTGTTTTCACCGGCCAAGGCGCACAATGGGATGGCATGGGTGCAGATTTGCTTGACTATGCCGTTTTTCGCAATGCAGTTGAGGATCAAGACAGGGTTCTGGCTTCACTGTCAAATGCACCCTCTTGGACAATATCCGATGTCATCAGCGGGAAACTCAAGGGCAGACTGCATGAGCCGCTGGTCTCACAAACTGTGTGCACGGCACTTCAAGTTGCTATGGTCGATCTCCTTCGAGCCTGGGGAATGGAGTGGAGCGCAACAGTCGGTCACTCTTCAGGCGAGATTGCAGCAGCTTATGCGGCTGGCATGATTACGGCCCCAGAAGCCATCGCCATTGCCTATTGTCGCGGCCTAGCAGTTGCAACCAACAAAAGAAGCGGGCTCATGCTCGCCGTGGGCCTTGGACGAGATGATGTGGAACCTTATCTAGAGAACTTCCGATTCAGTATCAAGATCGCGGCTGTCAACTCGCCGCAGAGTGTTACACTATCGGGCGACACATTCTCGGTGATGGAGCTGTACGAGGTCTTGTTAGCAAAAGGCGTATTCGCCAAATTGTTGCAGACCGGCCGCAATGCATACCATTCCCACCACATGGCAGCGATTGGAGAGACATACGTGGGCCTTCTCGACAAGGCTCTGGGTGAAATCAAGTCTGATGCCAGATTTTCTTCAAGCCATCGGCTGACCAAGGTTGACTGGTTCTCATCCGCAACGCCAGACAAGCCTAGCACGCGCGCAACTATCGATGCCATGTATTGGCGATGGAATCTGCAGGCACCCGTACAATTTTCCCGTGCAGTCGAAAATATGATGAACTCAACAACTGCATCAGTTGACGTCTTAGTCGAAATGGGACCCCACTCCGCACTGAAGTCACCTCTACGCCAGATCATATCCAGTATTGGGAAAGATTTTTCGTATAGTTCTACGCTGCGAAGACACGAAGACGGAATGCGGAACATGCTCAGTCTCTGTGGCGATTTGTTCTGCATGGACGCATCAATCGACCTTGCAATAGTCAATTCCACAGATGCCATCGATGAGTATGGCAACCTAGGCTACCAGGTTGGAACCACGTGCATTGATCTGCCTAAATATGCATACAACTATGGTCCGATCATATACCACGAGAACAGACTCAGCAAAGAGATTCGTCACAGACAATACCTGAAACATGACATCCTGGGGTCAAAGCAGTTGGGATGTTCCAAGTATCGTCCAAGCTGGCGGAATATCTTGAGAGTAAAGGATGTACCATGGCTAGCACACCACAGACTAGCTCCTCAAACAGTGTTCCCTGCGTCTGCATACATATGCATGGCCATCGAAGCTGCGACACAGTTCTTCGAAAATGGAGACCGGAGCAACACACCTGTCGGCTTTACTATTCGCAACCTTTCGCTCAAGGCCGCCCTTGTGATACCAGAAGGTGACAGCGGTGCAGAAATTGTGCTGGATCTCGATGCCTCCAAGGCAGCGCAGATGAAAGGCAAGCCAACGTGGTACAACTTCAAAATCAGTTGTATCGCCACTGGCACCGATATTTGGACTGAACATTGCTCCGGTATCATCTTGCCACATACCGAGGGAAAAGCTCCTGCGTCGAAGTCATATGAAATCGACCGGCGCGTCATCAGCTCGGCAAAATGGTACAACAAATTCAGCGAAATGTGCCTTGAGTACGGCGACAGCTTCCGAGGCCTCTCTGAGCTGACTTCCGATCCTACGCAAAACATTGCGCAAGGAAAGGTCGCTCTTGAGACCACCTCGAATCTGTTCAACGGCCCTGAGTCGTCGTATATTATCCATCCTGCGGCGCTGGACATGTGCGCCCAGCTCGCTCTCATAGCTGCTCACGGTGGGCAAGTTGAACAAATGAGTACAGCCTATGTACCATCATTCGTCGGAGAGATGAGTATATGGACGACGATTGCATCACAATGTTCTTCTGGCACTGCGACAGCAACAGGGGCGCTCCATGGTCTGAGGGGTGCCCATGCACAAGCACAACTAGTCAGCAGCTTGGGAGAAGTGATGTTGGACATCTCCGATATTCGATGCACGGCGTACTCCGGTAGCCAAAAAGAAGTTGTGAGCAAAGCGTCTCCGTCGCCATATTCGCGTCTCGTATGGAAGCCATACCTCGAGAGTTTGACGTCAGAGCAAGCAAGGTCTATATTCCCACCTACAGAACTACCAGCAGAAACTCAAGGCATGTTTGCAGGTGTTGATCTATTGGGTGCATTGATGGTGGCAGAGATCGCTGAGCGATTTCCCACTTGCGGCGTGAATGATAGCAAGCCAGACCACTTTCAAAAGTTCCTCTCCTGGGCTAGTCGGATGGCTCACATGGAAGTTCCTGAAGCCAGAGAGGCTGCGACAATGTCAAGCATAGGTCGTGTGCAGCAGATTGAAGACCTCTGCGCCTCGCTAAGTGAAGTGGTCGAGGTTCCAATTTCCAAGCGCATCTTCGACAATCTTGAGGACATTTTCTCCGGCGACAAGTCCAGTCTCGAACTCATTCGCCAGGACGACGCGCATTCGCAAATGTACAATTCGGGACTGGGCATCTCAGCAGCGTACACCCAGCTTGAACGCGTGCTCGATTTACTTGCCCATGACAATCCTAGCATGAACATCCTCGAGATTGGTGCAGGGACGGGAGGTGCAACTCGCGTTGCGCTCAAGACACTGAGTGGAGACAGCTACCTTCATCGATATCGTACGTATGCTTTTACGGACGTGTCCAGTGGGTACTTCCCTGAAGCTCGAAAGGAGTTTTCGTCTTTTCAGGGAGTCGACTTTGGTGTTTTAGACATCGAGAAAGCGCCAGCGAGCCAGGGCTTTGAACCTATCTACGATTTGGTCATTGCATCTTGTTCGATCCATGTCACCAAGGACATCAACCTTACGCTGAGCAACGCGCGTTCATTGCTTAAGCCTGGGGGCAAGTTTCTCATCCTAGAATGTACGCAACCCAAGACTATGCATGGTCTCGTTCTTGGAACGCTGCCTGACTACTGGGTCGGTACCGAGGAAGCTCGCCGGGACAGTCCTTTCTTGCCTGTTGGTGATTGGCGAAACATGCTGGGAACAGCTGGCTTCTCCGGAATTGATATTGAGCTGGACGATTATCCTCAGCCTTACACGATGATCTCCACATTCCTTAGTTCTGCAGTGGAAACTCAGAATATCGACACAAGCGTCGAAAAGACATCTTCGGTATGGGGTGACGCATCGGTCCACGTCGTCTCTCTCCTTGGCTCCCAGCCTATCTTCAACCCAGGGGATCTTTTCCTCCCTGATTCTGCTAGGTCAAAGTTCATTCTGCATGACGGTATAGACAAGCTGCCTGAACAAGGCCGCGTTGTCGCACTATATGACACCAGCTCATCGCCAACTGAAAATGAGACTCAGTATGAGGCAATCAAGAAGCTACTCTCAACGTCGCGATCAGTTCTCTGGGTCAACATTGAGTCAGCTGATTCGTATTCTTATGCTGGAGCAATAACTGGACTGCTGAGAGTGCTGGCTGCCGAGAATCCCTCAGTAGGATATGCAAGCATCAACGTCAGCAAAGCGAACTTAAACAACTATGGTCTGATCAACCAGATCCTCGAATTGGAGCAAAACCTTTCGATGGAAAGTTCCCCACTCAAGCACGCCGAATATCAAGTTCTGAATGGAGCGATCAGCATAAGTCGCTTGATACCCGATGAAATGCTCAACGACTTCTCCATGCAAAATAAGAGTTCTGAGCTCCAACTTTTGCCTATCGGCAACCAACCTCCCCTCGCTGCAACGTTCGCTACGCCTGGCATCCTGAGTTCAGTCTACTTCGTAGAGGATAAGTCGTTCTGGAAACCTCTACAGAATGACGAGATTGAAGTTCAAACACGTGCCGTTGGCTTGAACTGGAAAGATCTCGCGGTGTCAGCTGGGCGACTCGACTTGGACAACTTCAGTTCAGAGTGCTCTGGCATAGTCACCAAGATCGGCAAGGACGTAACGCGCTTCCAAGTTGGCGAAAAGGTGTTTGGCGTTTCTAAAGGAAAGTTTGGAAATTTCATGCGCTGTAAGAGTGCACTGATGCAACACATGCACGATGACGACTTTGTGAAGGCTGCAGCGCGACCGATCGTATACATGACTGCACTTTATGCGCTCAGTAACTTGGCGCGGATCGAAGTGGGTGAAAAGGTTTTGATTCAGTCTGCGTCTGGCGGTTTAGGTATTGCAGCACTTGATCTCGCTCTTCACTTCGGCGCGGATATATGGGTTACGGTCGGGACGAAGGAGAAACGCGCATTCCTCCGAGACACGTATGGTATTCCTGACAAGCAGATATTATCATCCCGAAGGACGCCGTGTGTCGAGGATGTTCAAAAAGCGACGGGAGGTACCGGCTTCGATGTAATCTTGAGTACCTGCTCAGGCGACAGTCTCGGAGAGTGGGCACGATGCCTTGCACCCGCCGGTCGAATGATTGATGTCGGCCGAGTTGATGTTCAGAACCACGCCTCGATGGCTCTTGAAGTCTTCAAACGCAATGCCACGTTCTCCTCCTTCGACTTGGGGATCCTCATCGACGACAAACCGACGCTATGCGGCAGACTTCTCGAAAAGGTCACAGATATGCTACGTAGTGGCTCTTTGAAGCAGGGTCCCCCGATCAAGACCTTTGACATTAGCCAGCTCGCGCCTGCATTGCTATATCTTTCGAAAGGAGTTCACATTGGAAAGGTGGTGATCACGTACGATGATCCTGCCTCTCTGGTCAATATGATACAACCTGAGTCGAGAGTACGCTTCGATCCTGAAGCAAAATACGTTCTCGTGGGAGGGCTGGGAGGACTCGGACGAAGCATCATGACTTGGATGAGAGAGCGAGGAGCACAGAAGTTCGTTGCTCTCTCCAGGCAGGCCCCTGGTTCAAGTACTGAACCTTTCCTGGTTAATCTTTCTGCAAGTGGATGCAGTTTCGAGCACATATGTTGTGATGTGTCGAGATTGAGCGATGTCCAGAACGCCATTGCGCAGGCTTCTCAATCAGGCACCATCAAAGGTATTATTCACACCGCGGTCTCCCTCAAAGACAAGCTCTTCGACTCGCTCTCCTTCTCAGAATGGCAACAAGGTCTCAAGGTCAAAGTCGACGGCACGATAAACCTTCACACAGCATCGCTACATCTCCCACTCGACCACTTCATCCTTGTCAGTTCCAACTCATCTCAAATTGCCTTGCCAACGCAAGCAACATATTGCGCCTCGAATAATTTCCAAAACGAGTTCGCGAGATACCGCCGTAACTTGGGATTGCCAGTTATGGCTGTTGAGCTCGGTCTGATCGAAGAAGCGGGAGACTTGGGCCAAAATCCAGTGTACCATAATGCCACGACGCGCAATGGTCTCTACCATACAAGTGAACACGGCTTTTTGGAGCACTTGGATCACGTTTTCAGTGGATCCAGCCCTGCCTCAAAAGTCCGCAGGCAGACACAGTATGATACATCCGCAGATGGGCATCTGATTACATCGCTCGATCCAACCGAATTGCATAATTCTGCCATAGCGCAGCGCGAAACGACTTTGAGCGAGGGTTCTGCAGAACCTCGCTGGCACTCGGACGCACGCTTTCTTCACATCACTCAAGCAATGAAGAGTCTCGCTGCTCTAGATGAAAATGCTGCAAAACAGCCTAGTGCACAAGCCCCTTCGAAGCAGGATACGCACGCTGCACTTGCAGAGACGGATGAGCTGGTCAAATCCGGAGACATTGCAGCGGCCACAATACTAGCTACCGCATCCATCGTGGCTCGTATGGCAGACATGCTCTTCATATCTGCCGATGGCATCGATCCCATCAAAGGCGTAGCAGCATATGGCATGGACAGTCTGATTGCTGCCGAGCTGCGGAACTGGTTTCTAGGCACGTATAAGTGCAAGATTTCGTTTTTGAAGCTGTTGGATACGGCGACGAGTATCAAGGAGTTGGCAGGAATCGTTGTTCAGAGTAGACTAGAGGCGCACAAAGCATGAAGGGATATCTGACGTTAGAATTCGAAGGACCTTAGGATTTCGAACGGGCATCGACGGTGGTGTATACATGGATTTGGGATGGGTTTTCGGATTTTGATCTCGAAGTTATGGCGCAAACGGAGTGTATAAGAACAAGACCTGCTGGGTTTGGTCAACATTTCCTTTTTGCGTGTTCAAGTCATCTGTAAGGTGTGTAGTGAGCATACCCAGGGCACAAACGGGCCATAGACTTCCCAAATAGAGCCATTCACAGAGAAGCATAAATTTCCGATGATCGAGATGTTGGTGACGATGTGGTCCAAGAGTTCCAGACCAGTTTGATGCATCCGTTACGAGGCGCTTGCTTTCCAAGGTTGACATCACGTGGTTGGCCAGATGACATCAACACTTCCTCTATCCCCATATTGCACCTTTGAATCGCTCTCGGAAGCATACTCTCCTCTCAAGTTTTAGGCGCATGCATAGTCATCAGCTTAATTTGCAACACCTATATCTAGGTTGACGTTTATAGGCGACTTAGGCTAGACACTTTAGAATTTACGAACCCATTGCTTCTAGAAACTTCAAAGCAAATCACTAAATGGACTCACAATTGAACAAACCCCGGTCCTGCAACAGAATTACCCCACATTTTCCACCAACCCCTCGGTCCAGAACACTCCGCACTTCGGCCTTACATTCCCCGACCAAGCAAGCTCAAGCTCCCCCTCCACAGCTTCAAACCATCACATGAACCTTCCAATATTTTCCCTTTGAACCCAAACATCACTGGAACTCCTCCAAATCCCCACAAACACACTTACGCCAGATACACCTAATTTCCAAATACAATCACCAGCCAACACCCAAAATGACAACACCGTCCACCACAAACCAAGGACCCCGCCGCATCGGCCAATGGATCTACCTGCGCCCCGAATGCATCGACGAATACAAAAAATGCCACGCAGCAGTCTGGCCCGAAGTCCTCGAGCAAATCAAAGACTCCAACGTCCGAGACTGTACTTCCCCCCTCCCCTCCCCTCCCCCTCAACCACCCATCTAACCCCTCCAACAGACTCAATATACCTCTCCTTCACGCCCGCTCCCTCCCCGCGCCCCTTCCTCTTCGCGTCCTTCAAGTACGTCGGCAGCGCCTTCGACGCAGACATGGCGCGCATGGCGGCGAACCCCAAGGTGCAGGAGTGGTGGCGCATGACGGACGGGATGCAGGAGAGTCCTGTGGAGGGGGCGGTGGGGAGCGCGAGTGGACCTGGGTGGTGGGGACGCACGGAGGAGGTGTTTTTTGTGGAGTAGGTTTGGGGCGAGAGGGAGGGGGGGGATGGGGAAGGGGGGGATGGGGTGTGGAGGGGGTGTGGAGATGGCAGGGCAAGGAAGAGGTGACATTGAAAGAGTAGGTAGTGTACCTACCTAGGTATCTAGTACCATCTAGATGTTGAGACTCTCCTCCCTCCCTCCCCTTCTTCCTTCCCCAATCCAATCCAATCCAATCCAACCCATCCCATGCCAAACCACAGCAAAGCAGCTCATCCCGCAAACATCAAGCAAATCTAGACACAAGCATCCACGTAGCCACGACTTCAAGACTTCAGAAACCTCAAAACTCATCATTAAATCATACTATGCGATGGTATGCTACCTTGATCTCTCTTCTCTGATGGCCCTTATGCGCGAGACACACTTTCCGTTCCTTCTTCCACTTCCCTGTCTTACACTGAATCCGATAGAAGAGACTGAAAAGACGCTCGCTATTGTGATTACTTCTCCACTCCAACTCATGTCCCCGTCAGATATCCTTAGCATAAGGTTCGATTGTCTGACGAGAACTTCCCGGTCCGCGTCTCCAAGCCAGCATATCTGAGCCACCGCGTTTTCTCTTTCCAGCGTACTTTTGTCCCTTTGGCCTTGCCGTTGCCTTTGCCTATCCATCCATCCCATTGCCATGTTGAAGAAAACGCCGGTGGAACCAGAACCCAAAGGAGAAAGGTAAATATGAAGAGGAGATGCAGAATGGAGATGTAATATGATTGAAAGGGAAAGGAAATAAGGAAAGGGGTATATGTGCCATTTGCGGTATTCAAAGACCGTAAGCATCGGTATGCTCTCTGCTTTGATCGGTCTCTGCAATCTATCCTCCATCTTGCGTTGCCCATCCGATCGAGTCTCTTCTTCATCTGCATCCTTTGTCCTTCGAACAGAATGGTGTTGAGTGCGGGAAGTCAAGTCAGGACAAGACCAGATGAATCGTCCAGTCCATCAGCTCAACTCATATGCATGTCTCCATCTCAAGACCCTACAGCCTCAACCCAACCCTCCCGGTTTCGATGTCGCTCTTCACCCGATCCATCATCCCCAGCTGTGAGTTCCTTCGCCAGTCCATCCTTCGCACCGCGCCTCCGAGCCCGCTCATGTACAGACAACTCTTCCTTCTCACACTCGCGGATCGCCTCAACGACCTCGAGCTCCTCGAACCGCGCATCCTGCAAATTGAGCTTCTGCCACTGCGGGTGCTTGGGGCAGCGCTTCTTAAGGCAGACGGTGTCCTTGGTATCAGTCCTGTCGGGAGGGGTAGCGGTGGTACCGTTTAGGGTGGGCATTGAGGCTATCTGCTCGGTGGTTGGGGAGAGGGTGGAGAATTTGAAGCTCGCGCGGCCATGAGGACTGTCCCGCCAGAGGAGGAATTCGGCGTCGGACCAGCTGAGGCGAGAGTCGTAGCCGCAGAACTCCTTGAGCTTCATCTTCTCTCGCTCAGCGACGCGAACGGCTTGTTCCTTGGCCATGCTGACGAATTTCTCGCGGTCCCTGAGCACTTCTAATCTATCTTTCAGTTGTGACTTCTCGTTATGTAGCGCGTTTAAGCGTCCAATTTCGCTTGCGGTGAGGTTGAGGTCCTGACCGTTGGAACCACCGAACGTGGCTCGCGTTGGTGAAGCCGTTTGGGGCGGGGAGAGAACACCGGTACCTAGGTTCTTGAAAGCCTGGATGTTGGGCGATGCATCGACTAGTGCCTTCAAGTCTTTTGCTCTGAGGACACCTCCTAGTGGCGTGGGTTCTTCCTCCTCTACAGCCTCGGTGGTCTTCTTCTTCACTTTCCTCGCCTTTTCTTTTGATACGTTCGAGCCCTTTGCGCCTGCTGTTCGTTCCAATTGTTCCGACATGAAGAGCACTCCACACTCATCGGAGCAATACTTGCTCAGCTTGTCTTTGCTCAGCCGAGCTGGTTTCCTACATCCATCCCGCCTGCACATGGGCTTCCAGGTTGTGTGGCCTTTGCCGCTTTCCTCGCAGAGCGGGCAGAAGAATTTGTCGACAAGCCCTTCGTCTGCCTGCTTCATATTAACGCAGTCTCCATGGAACCAGTCGTCACAGCCACCGTCACAACCTATCATCCACTTGTGGTTGTCCGGCTTCCTACATATGCAATAGAGGTTGTGGTCTTCTGAGGAATCGCCTTCGTCATCTGATGCGTTGGCTTGGGAGGAGTTGTCGGGGGCAGGAGAGGACTCGAGGGCCGGTGTGCCAGATTGGGAACCCTTCATTCCGCCTTTCTTCGAGGGTCGCGAGGTCGGGGTAACGGAGCGTGCTTTGGAGGCGTCGTCGGGGTCGAGCTTGCGCTTCTTCGAGGGCTTCATGGCCTTGGCGGTGCCCTTCTTTTTCATAGCGGCGGTTGCAGGCGCGGGCCGCTTCTTCGAGGGCAGGGGAGCGGGTTTGGAGTCGACGGGGGAGGCAATGCTGTCGGCAACGCTGCCTGTGCGCTTTGCACGGAGGCCGAGGTCGCTCTGCTTGGCGATTTCGAGAGCCTTGAGGGTGTCGGCGTCGAGGTTGTCGGCGGAGGCAGAGTTTTGTCGATCGGCGCGGGTGGAGGCGGCGGCGGGCGAGGTTTCTCGGGGGGATCCTGAAGGCTCATTTTTGACGACGGGCTGTGGGGTGCTGCCGAGCGAGTCGGGCTGGCGGATGTGTGAAATGGTGGGCTCGCGGTCGTGGGCGCGGTCTCTGTGCATTTCACCGCCTTCGCTGGAGCGCGACGAGGGCGGCACAATCTGAGACACAGCTTTTCCGCTTGGCGAGGGCGGCGAGTCGACGTGCGTGTGCGAGTGCAGGGCAGCCGACAGGTGCTGGATGGGCGCGAGGACGGGGGCGGGCGAGGAGCGCGACATGAGGGACTGGCGGCGCTTCTGCTCTTCGGGGGACTGGGAGCCGTGGTGGTAGTGGTAGTGTTCGAGCGTCGGCGAGTGCTGCGAGCCAAAGCTGCTAGTCCGCCGCGGCGCGTGGGCATGGGCGGTTGGCGATGGCAGCTCGCGCGTGGGCGGCGAGACATAGTGCTGGCCGCCGCCCAGCGTCGCGAGCGAAGTGAGGGCATCGGCGGCGTCGAGCGTGGTTGTCTGCGTCTGCGTCTGCGTCTGCGCCTGCGCCTGCGACATTGACGACGACGAGGGCCGCCCAGCGCCGGCGGGCTCGTGGTTGAGGAGCGAGTTGATGCTGCTCATGATGGCGCGGTCCGTGTCGATGGCGTGGAGTGCAGCGGGTCAGAGAGCAAAGTGCATGGCGAGGAGGCGGGCCGTGGGAGGGGAGGGCGACAGGGCAGAGTGGAGGCGACGGGCGGGCACAGAAGAGCTGGAGACGGGGCCGCGAGCAAAATGGCGGCGTTTTGGGATCACGGTGCTAGCGCAACTGCTGGACGGGGAGGGGGCGAGCTCAAGGCGCTTCCGTTGCATGCAGCGACACCTGGACGGCTTCCTGCTCACCACCTCCGCTGCAACTCTGCTCTCGGGACCCGTTCACGCGCTGACAAATGGCCAGCGTACCGTCTGCCTACTACTACTACTGCCTGCCTATTGTGCATGCTGCCCGCTGCCGCGCTGTGCTGCCGTGCATGCACTCGACTGCGTGGATGCGTGAGCGATGATGCAACGTCGATTCGACATCCTGGCGGCCACAGCTGAATGCGACGCCGCCTAGCTACTGCCTGCTGCCACGCCCAGCGCCCGCTAATTCCTGTACACCATCTAGTCTGATAATGCCTCATTGCCTGCTCCCTCACTCATCCTCCTCGCGCCTCGGCCGCCCCCGTTTCCGCCCTACCGCCTGCGACTGCGACGGCGCCCCGTCTGCTGCCTCGCCCACAGCCCCGCTGCCGGTGCTATTATAAGTCTCTGCTATGTCCAGTGTCCTTTGAATGCGCGCCTCGAGCTCCTCCCCTCCCTCGCCCTCGCCGTACATCAACCTGATGAGATTCGCGACGCCCTCTCGTCCGACCTCGACCCTGCCCCGCGGTCCGACAATGTAATCGACCATCTCCTCTCCCGTCGACGAATCCTTGATCTTGACAATGTAGCCGTCCTTGACCATGGTCGCCAAAGTCTTTTCTTTGGACCCAAGCGGAGTGGTGTGGTCGGCATTCATGCGCCTGAAGGAACGGTCGAGCTTGCCTTCCGGAAGCATGCCCCCAGAGATGGTGATGAGAGCGATCACCATGGTGTACAATCCCACATATGAATCTTCTTTGTTGACCATGTTTTCGTCTGCGTCTTCATCGAGCGGTCGGGAGGGCCCAATGACGCTCGGCAGGCGGTACTCCTCAGGAAGAACTGTCCGCAAGACCCACATGTTGCTTGTTTTGCTTTGTGATTCAGAGGCTGCGGCAGCTGCGTACTAGTTAGACCGTTAACTCAATCATGGCTACGGGACATGCCTCGCTTCTGGCGTAATGTCACCCTTTCCGCCTTGGGCAGTTCGACCAGTTGCATGCCAAAAACCTCCATGAGGTCGGCATTTGCGCGCACAAAGACCTCCTTGAACAGACGCGCATGTGAACCAAGCACTGTGAATATCAGTATCATCTCCCGGTGTATGTAGAATGCTCCCACCTTTGTCGTTGACGTCCTGGCGCTTGATTGGCTTTCGTGCATACTCGCAAGAGAGTGCATATCGAACTAGGCCTTTGGAGAGCTGATCGAGACTGCCGCTTCCTCGGTCTTCCAGCACCTCGTCCATGTCCACGTCTTCGTCATCTTCGGATGTTTCTTGTCTGCGTCGAGTGTGTGACTGTGAGGGCACGGGTGAATCCTCGGCGACCTGCCGCCTGTTTATTCTGGGAGGCATGTTGATTGTGGGAGTTGTGATGTGAGGTCGTTGCAGGACTGCTGAGACAATCGAAGCCCACATGCACAGCCATAAGGCTGATCAACGCGTCGGACGCGCTTCGGCGTTCACCACGCTAAAGTACCCTTGGCGTCGACATCATTCTACATGGTCCAAGCTTTCCCTCACCTCATGCCATCTCACCCGCCATCAGAAAGGTTGCTGAAGCACTCGAATTGATGCACCGACAATGATACCCATACGAGTCGCCGCACGACGGCCAGTCTTCCGCTGTCTAAACAACCCTTCCGTGCCTTTGCGCAATCCACAAATTCGGCACAACACCCGCAATGCGCGATCGGACATCGAATCTGCTCTCAGGCAACCTAGGAAGCTACAAGACCATGTCTCTTTACATCGTGCCGATGCTGTCCGCCGCGCTCAGGCGATTCGAAAGAGGAACTGGTTGGCGCTTGGTGCAGCTCTTTCCATGATTGCACCCATTTTCCTCGTCAGACTATGGGACGTTCCGCTTGAGAATAACAACAAGGAAGATGAAAGCAAAAACGACGAGAAAAAGGAGCAAAGCACAAGTCAAAAAATAGTTGAACTGATCACGGGCCCGCCGACAAAAGCAGACGCACCAAGAAAAGCATCGGAAGAGTTTCAGGGCAAAAAGGTCATTATCGCCGCTGGAGACAAGGTCATTGCAGCACCGGCATCATCCGAGAACCCACAGGCTTCAGATGCAGATGCCATCGATCTTGTAGAGACTGGCTCGTCCTACGTCCCTTATTTCCCTCGCACCATCCGCCTTCCCACCGATACTACTGGGCCAGAGAACATCTCTAGTGATGCAGAATACACGTTACTTGGTCTCGGCATTCGGAAAGTCTCTTTCCTCAAAATCCAGGTTTATGTTGTAGGACTCTATGTCCGGACCGCTGACCTATCAGCTCTCCAAAATCATCTCATCAATACCGTCAATCCTACCGCCTCGGCACTCATTCCTGGGGAAAAGGAAGATCTCCGCCAGTCACTCCTTGACGGCGAGAAAAGCAATAAGATCTGGGAATCTATCCTCAGCAAGGATGGCCCAGGGGCAGTCGGCATGGCGATCCGGATCGTTCCCTGTCGAGGCACAGATTTCAAACATCTCCAAGATGCTCTAATGCGGGGAATCGCATCGCGCACGGACGAGGTTCGCCGCAAACAAGCTGACCTGCTACGCCAGCAAGCCGTAGAGAGCAAGACTATCGCACTTCCTAAGCCTGTCGAAGACAATGAGTTCTCTGATGAGTCTTTTGGCCTGTCTATGAAACAGTTCAAGGGCATTTTCCAGGGCAAGGGCAAGGCGCCAAAGGGCAGTGTCATTATCATGGCACGAGGTAAAAATGGACAACTAGACGTTCTTTACCAGCCCATGGTTAAGAAAGAAAGTGGTGTGAAGATGGGCAAAACAACAAATCTGGGCAATGTGAGCGATGATCGGATCAGTAGATTAGTCTACCTTCTGTATCTCGGTGGACCGAACGTCAGCTCCGAGGAAGCGAGGCAGAACATTGTGAATGGTTGCGTGAGTATCACTGAAAGGCCTGTGGGCACAGTCGAGGGTATGGTGCAATGAGATTGCAGCCCACCGTAAAATCATGAACCGCCCATGTGTGTGTATACAAAAACCCGAGTGGCGCAAATGCTACTCATAATCAATCAAGACCCACAGGACTTATGAGCCTGTTTTATTGGATCTCAAAATGTTCGTCCTCGTGTAGCGCGTGTCGCGTGGTCGGTGGCAGCTTTTCACCTGGTTCTCTAGATTCACTCTCAGGTGCCTCGGAAACGCGACTTCACGTCCAGCGCACCAACATTTTGAATCTACGTTCCAATTCGACCTTGCACCTCTCCAACAAAACTCTTTTCGCCTGACGCAATTCTCCACTCCCCAAAACAACGATTTCCACCCCCTCAACATGTGGACCGCACTGTCCTCCGTCCTGCTCCTCGGCCTTTCCATCTTAGGCCACTGCGACCTGCTACCCCCTCCCAGCGCACCATCTCTCCTCAACACCTCTCTTCACAACTCCAGCTCGCACGCCAATACCCATGCGGCACCATGCAATCCCTTCGATGACACAAACTGCCCATTCGATCTCCCACCCCAATCTTCCCCCCAAACAGCCGGCGATTGGGATCCCAACAACCTCGCCTCGGACGCCGACTGGATTCGCTACAGGACAAAGGGACATTGGCTCGGCTGTCTGCTTGCTGGGACGGATCGAGCCTCGGGAGCGGCGTGGCCGGATCCTTATAGACGGAACCCGTTGTCTGCTAGTAGTCCGTGGAGGGGAACTTTGGAACGTACGTCCATCTTTTTCCTTGACTTACCCATTCACAGTCACGAGTACAGCGCGAGGTCTATTCACTTTGCTAGTGGTCTAACAATGTCACAGGCGAAATGGCTGCCTGGCAATGGTACGAGTCGGAAATTGACCAGTTCAACTGCTTCTTTGGCGACACGGGCCAGGCGCACTGGGTATTTTACCGCAGAGTCGAGACGGCGTTTAACGATCTAGGACTGGATCTGTTTCCGCGAAGTATGGGCGGGCATAACGTGTGCTATTCAATTGAGCATGGCAAGGAGGATTTGTTGGATGAGAATGGGGATGAGTTTGAACAGTATGAGCAGGATTATGTCGTTGCCGGACGGGAATACCAAGTATGTTTGTCTTTCTTTGTGTGCTTGCTTGGGTTTTGCTTTCGCGCAATTTGAAGGCAGGGCCTGTGAGGCTAACGAGGACGACAGTGCACAGCTGCGTTTTACAGATTCGGGATCAACCATATCGGTGGTGGTGAGTTATCCTTTCCTTTCCTCCCTTTCCCCCCACTCCACTCTTCCACCTTCGTCTCCTCGAAGGTCCCTAGCATTCCACTTCCCCTAGGCCAATCCGAATTCCCGCTAAATCATCCCCCAAGCAATATACGTCACCTATCTCGAGAACCCACGCACAGCCGGCCGCAAAAACTGGGGCGTCGAACCCCAAGACACCGACCTTCCCGCCCTTCGCCTCGCATCCGACATCATCTCCGCATATTGGCTGCGCAACAACCCAGCACCACATATTCTGCGGTACTATATTGCCTTCGCCGTCGTCAACGATCAGACCGTACCGCTAGTGGCTAGGATACTGCGTAGTCAGAATATGGATTTGGTGCCGTATTGGCCTGGCTTGAAAGTTCCTATGGGCACGCAAGAATACCAGGCAATTCTAGGCTCACCTATCGGGGCAACGCTCGCCTTCCTGCTTATCCAGCATAAAGCCGAGTTGGGCATTAAGATGGTGTCTGAGATTGTCATCTTCAGAGAGCACAATCCGGCGAACACGATTCCGGATGTCAATATCCTGTTTCGCATTATGGATGTGCCGTTTCCTATTGAGGGAGAGGCACGGGAGACGGGAGAGACGGGAGAGACGAATGAGAAGAGTAGCATGGCTCATGCTGAGGAGAAGAGAGCCGAGGAAGGGAAATTGGTGCGGGTACATACCATCACTGCTTGAGCAAGAGGATGAACATGAGGGTACGGGCGATGCATCTACTGTGCGGATCTTAGCGTATCTAGGAATGTACTACGTACTTGGCTCCAGGTAGAAGAGCAACCCCTGGTAGATCAGTTTAGGCCGCTAGATGGGGCAAATAGTGGTAAAATACGGAGTACATATCATGTGGTTACACTTCGTGTGCTTGTTTCGCTTCTCTGAAACTTTTCAACCAACTTAATTACCAGAATGATGGGTATTCGCGAAGGCATGTTGAACAGATAGTCTGATTCTATTTGTCCTGGCGCGAAATAACTGGAAAACTTGTGCAAAGAAGAAGATGGATAAGTGCTGCCTGCCAGACGGCGATCTAGCAAACAAATTTGGGTTCATTTTACCTGATTGGCTCCTTACTTGTAAACAACTTCGAGATATGAAAAAGTTATTTCTTTCCTTTTTGGAGAAAGTATATCGTCGCAGACCACAAGCAAAACAAAATACGGATACTCACTCTGCCAAAGACATACGCGTCGATTGTTGTGTGAGCAAGTTGGGTCAGCAGTACAAGCCTTACAAAGGCCCACTGTAAATTCACAGTCATAAGTCCAGAAATGTCAGCATGCCCATAATGCGCGCGATTTTCCAGATTGCACACTACAAGTCATAGACTCTCTTCTTTCACAGCAGGGTTGGAAGCCAGGAACCATGTCAAACCCAACGCGAACATTTCTAGTAAACAAATCCCCCAAGTCCACATATTCCATATCTGAAGCGCAAACACGCAGAATCGAAAGGCAGAAGCAGAAGCCTCACCAAGCAATGACATAACCCAGCCGCCACAAAGCTTCTCGCCTCTTAGCACCAGTGCCTTATCCCCGCCCGCCCATTCCGCTGCACCATGACATCACGCCCCAATCATTTTCCTCTGCAACATTCGCGCACATCCAATCGCGCGCGCGCACGCAAGAAGGATTAACAAAGCGCGCTGGAGCCGGATGCAGCCGGGTCCAATTAGCGTACGTGACGGACGGTCAAGTGCTGAGGGATGGTGGCTGATAAGCAATGAGGGAAGCGTGATCTGCGGCCGGGGGGATGCGTGCGGTGTGGGTGGGCTCGTACGGGCGATTTTGGGATGTGGGATTTGCAATACTGCTACGTAGGTGAAGGGTAATAAGCTAGTTGTCAGGTGCGAAGTTTTCTATAATCTGATTGAAGTCACTTTTATTTCTTTCGTCACTTCGCTTTCTGTGCAACGGCTATATTCTGACTTTGCTTTTACGCTACCTACAGTGTGATTAGCAAGGCACACAGGAAAGGACCTGCGTATTTATTAAAGGGACGTAGGAGTCGTGAGTGAAGTCCTACGGATACTTCTTCCTCGCGCTTCCGGGACTACGTCCTTGGTTGTCTACAACGATCCTCTATCCATCGGCTTCGCATATCAGGACCATATCCTTCATATCGTCGGGCCTACTACACTCATCTCCTACTACACAAAAACGACGTCCATCTAGCCACACACTTCGAAATCCCGAGTCAATCAAGAACGATTCTCAACCATGGCGGTGATCTGGGGTCTCGACCTCAAGGAAATGCAATGGGGCAAGTTCAAAAACAGTTACATGTGGAATAACGAGTACCACTTGCGGCGCACGAAGTTCATTGTCTACCAACTCGCTATGATATTGTGTGTTGTGAGTGAGAGTTTGGGCACGGCGGCTTTGTCGGGTATGCATTTCGTTCCTTCGCTCCTTCCTTGCCCTCTACCATCTCACCCTTGCGTTGGACTTTAGATCCGATAGCAGCATAGAGACGAGTGTTTGATCTGCAGCAAAGGAAATCGAAACAAGTCTCTTATTAAACACTGGCTAACTCTACGTCAGACTACGTCGACCAGCAATCCTTCGTCAGCGCCATCAACCCAAACGCCACAGTCCACAACAACAACTTCATCGGCATCGCCTCCTTCAACATCTTCGTCGGCATCTACGTCGCCACTATCTTCGGATCAGCCTTCTTCTTCGACCTCTTCTGGCCCGAGCGCGTCGAGTCCCGCGCCGTCAAACTCGCATGGCGGATATGCTCCGTCTTCGCGTGCCTGTTGACGCTGGCGTGCGCACTGGCTTACACGGAGATTGTGGCGAGGGGACATGCGTACGTGAGTGGAGTTGGTGCGGAGGAAGCGCAGGCGTTGCTTGCGGCGTATGGGGGCAGTCCGTTGCGGTATAGGGATAATGGGAGGGCGATAGCGAGTGTGGTGTTCTTGTGGCCGGGGATGGTGGCTACGTTTGCGAGGTATGTTGGATAGTCCTCTCTTTTTCCTTCTCTTTTCTCCTCAAAGTCGAGTACTAGACAAGAACGGCGTACTGACATCGTATTACTAGCACATATATCCTCTGGCGCTCATTGACCCACATCGACGCATACGGCCCTAAATCAACACACGCACGTACGCGCGACGAGGCCATCAAGCCAGTCGAGAAATCAGAGAGTCTGGCGGATTCAATGGCAGGGGCCCCGGTGGTCACGCATCCTGAGCGGACGCAGAGCAGGCCTGTTGGGTCCCATGATCGTAACGAGGCTGCGAATCAGATGTATAGTGCTGTGTAGGCGAAGATGAAGTTGGAGATGACGATGATGCGATGAGGGAGAAATTGGAGGAAAAGGAGAAAGAAAGGGAGAAGAGAAGTCAACGGACTTAACTCTTCTGCGACAGTGATATGAGTATCTCCGTCTAGACACCCAAGAGAGGTTGTTTACACATTCATAGTTCTTTATTGTATGCGGAGTAACGGTCTATACCCCGTGATACATAGACATGGCGTTGAATATTCCATCGAATATCAATTTTCCAGACTTGCAACTTGCCTTAAGTCAGAAAAGTTTCTCGCCTTTCGACTTCGCCATCAAGCTCCTATCAAACCAACCCACAGGATGCTGCCCTCGCAAGGCTTCGCATCTCCCATACCAACGTACCTACCGCCACCTCCCCTCGCATCCATCAACAACTCCGCGCCTCAACCCGCCACCCCTCGCCTCGCAACGCCTCACAGCCCTCTATTTCTCCCAAAACAGCGACACAATCCCGTTCCACACCCCTCGTCTCATGAAACCGCATCGCAACAAACGAAAGCAGACACGCCACGCCAACGCGATCCTGGGATCATGATCGTCGTCAAAAGCCTAGTATCGCTACCGAGGGGGAGGATGGACGTCTCAGCTCTTTTCTTTTTTTTGCTTTGCTCACCTCGCTCGGTTAACCGCATACATACTCTACATAGGTACCAAGTAGATAGCTGCCTATCGCTCCGTGGATACCGGGATCGAAGATCTAAATCCGGATACTTTACCTATCTAGCTACCCAACTCCACACTAATCAGAGCGGGTGAGAGACAGTTCAGCTGCGCACCAACGTAGTAACCTCCAGTCCATACCTACCGTGCCTCATATCCGTGGGGGATACACAATAATACCCACCTGCCCACCCACCTAACGCACCTCCGCCACGACGATGTGCCCAGCCAAACTACCGCAACGCCATCAATCTTCGGTACCGGACGCCACACACTCCACTCCACTCGTCTACCACAAATCCACCATGCGAATTACCCTCCCGACAAAAAGCGGAAACCCTGTTTTGCCCACTCACACCAGCCAGTCCAGCCAGCCAGCCAGCCCTTCTTAGGCTTCCCGTCCCGTCACTTCACCCCCACGTGGGCGCGCTAGGAGAGCACGTCCGTCGTCAGCTGTGGAATGGTAAGTTATTGTGCAATGACGAGGCGAGGAGATGAGATGGTGCGATGGCCACCATGCTTTTGGGCTTGGGGTTGGGATTGGTCTCGACTAGGTATGCAACGTGAGGAGATGAGTGGGTAGGAGACGGTTGGGGGATTTCAGAAGGGCCAAGCGAGGTGGGCTGAGCTGGGAGGCGTGGAATGGAGCTGGGACGGGGAGAGAAATTTGGTGGATGGAGATTGATGGGGAGGGGAGATCTAGAAGTCCACAGGCAAACCTGTGTTGCATCTTGCGAATTTCATGTAGGGAGCATGAGCGCAAACACACTCAAATGCTCCTTCCCACCGGCCCTTGCTCATCCTACCAACCTACCTACTACGGCGTAGATAGCTCGCCAAGGTGGCGCAAACGGCCCGCAAGCAACAAGATAGGAAGTCCGGTGCGCTCCTTTCCCCAAGCCCATGCAACTGCAATACTAGTACATTCGCGGCGCAGCAATCCATTCATCTAGAATTCAAACCACATCAAAACCTCCATGGCATGATATCACGCTCACACATCGCATACATGCAAGCCATCCAATTCCCACGTTGTCGAGCGAGCGTGCGTGCGTGCGTACGTGCGAGCCACGTTCTCGGGCCTCATCAACGCATTGATTCTACGCATTGCATGGCGGTCATGTGAGTCGGCGTCGCGTAGACGAGGTGGGCGCATAGCCTCATGCTCAGTCAGTAACGTCGAGTTATGCCGGCGCCGAGGGGTTTGAATTAGCGAGACAGATCTAATCATCAGAGCGACAGAACAACTAAACATAGCATGTACATCCATAGAAAGAGGAGAGGCTATTTATCAACATTTGCGCGTCCGTGGACATCCGTCACCATTATTAAAAAGTAACCATCCATCAAGAATAGAGAGTCTTGAACTATTCCTAAGAACGAATCAATGAATAATTAGGGGAGTGACATCAAACGCAACCAACAATCCAAGCAATCATTCAAGGTTTACCAGGCACACACGCTGGATTCCAGTATGTAAATAACGCAGAAAACCAGCACGAACCCATGTCGCGCCCTACGCATCGATGACATACCACCGAAAGCTTCTAGAAGGAAGAACCCGCTCTGTGCATCAACCAAGGAACCCACCACGGAGTACTGTGGTAGGTATCTACCCAGCAACCCCCCTGCACATGAACACCATGTAGCAAACGTGCTTCATCAGGATAAAATAGAGCGACGAGAAAAAAAAAAGGTTTGCTCTAAATTAGCCATTGCCACGAGGGCAGAAATGGCACCGAACCCGTTGCAGAGTGCAACTAATGCGCTTGTTTCACTTCACTTCACCTCACCTACAAACCTGTCAAGTTTGACGTTAGCCCCGGAGATCAATACGTTTCATCTGTCGACTTTTTCTCCATAAGTTGCCCTTCTGAGAATTAGCGCCGCAAACCATGATGAGTTTCCTCTTTGGAAATGCGGCCTTGGCGGTCGCCAGGTCGCTAGGTCCTCGCGTGGAAGTTATGCCGTGGACAACAGGGTCGCCGCTTTAGCAGCACTAACTGTTAGCGCAGGTCGGTGTCAGCATGGGCTCCACGGACGGAATCGCGAGTCCGTCAATTGCGTGGCTGGGAAATTACGATTCGTGGCAGGAATATCGTTGCTGGGTTATAAGGCTGAACGCCCTGGCAAAGGGGGGTGTCAGTGCGTTTCGTTCTGGAAAATTGCAGCGACATGGATCGGACGCGGCCAGAAAAATTTCGAGGCTGAAAGGCAATTCCCGTATCTTGAATTTTTCCGCCTCGAATCTTGAGTCAGAGGAGATGGTTGTGGAGACCTGCTTAGAGTTATGAAAAACAGCAGATCGAAATAGAGACAACACCGGGTGCTGTTGAATTCTTGAATTGCTTTTGGGTTGCTGTGCCTGCTGTGCCCTGCCCAATGTCTTGGTTCTGGCTGTACCATGTCGCTAGCATAAATTTGATCATCTATCAAGTTTCTAGAGGATGCATCCACGTATTCGCATTCGCAAAGACCGAATCAAACTGTACGCCGATCTGTCATGACCCTGACGATAGAACCTGGGCCGGCTATTTCAACAAGCTGTGCTGCGTTAGTGCATCCGACAACGTATGATGAATTTTGAGGATCGGTGTAAGAATGCGCAAGACATGCAGCCCCGAAATATCTCAATGACGACAGGGAAAGAAAGTGGCACGGTACCTTCTCATGCCAGCTGAGCAACACGCTCATAGCCTGTCCACCGCCCTCTCCTCCACCACGGGAATGCACTTGTGAGAAGCCCGTTGCCTGAGGAGTGAGGTTACGTGTATTTGCTGCTGGTGACGCGTGTGCCATGCCCTTGTAACTGTAAAGTTCAGCCGTTAGCGAGGAATGCTCGTATGCGGAAGAGGTCTTGTATGGATGGACAGAAAGAGGAATGCCTAGACGGATCAAGGGTATGCGCTGGAAGCTGTCTAGAGCTGTGTTTCCCAAAGAGGAAGACGTACATGTACTTCATCAAGACGTCTAATGCCTCTGTCCCACCAGGGGCGCTGTAGATGCGGCCAAGTATTGGTGACATATCCGACTGCCGTATAGACTGGAGAATCTCGGTCACGGTCGCAAGGTGGGTTTCCTATGTGCGAGTGAAACATGTCAGCCTCGTCTCCCTTTGTACGTGACTGTGTGCGATGAAGGTGGTGCCCCGGTCGTCGGAAGCCCGAGTCCAAAGTCACGGCGGCGATTGTGCCCTCCTCGAGGCCCAAACAGGCGATCAATAGAGGACAGCGTTCCACTGCTATGGACTGGGAGCATCGCGGTGTTGCTCGGGGTGGTGCTGAGGAAGTGCACAGCGACGTACCTTGCCCTTGTCGTCTGCGCCATATGGGGGGTTCTCGAGGGCGCCCTGCAGCGCGCCCTCGTTGTCGCCGCCTCTGAGCAGCTGCCGTATCTGCTGGGAGAGGCCCTGGACGTCGGCGGTGGAAACGGGCGCGACGGCGGGGGTGAGGGAGCTTAGGTCGAAGTTGGCGGGGCTGTCCGGGTCGAGGGCATCGATGTTGATGGTCCGCCAGTTGATGTTGGCCATTGTGAGTGTGGGGCAGACGGCACTGGGGAGTCTGGGGGGCCAGGCAGTGGTAGCGCTGTGGCGGCGAGGGCGTCGACGTCGGGACTTTGGGGTGGTGAGGTAGCAGTTCGGAGCGCCGTATCGTGGGGTGCAGTTGCCCTGTCTCCACTCCGCCAAGGCTGGCGGCTTCCCAATCGAAGGGCGGTAACGTCTGCGGCCTGGGAACACCAAGCAGTAGTACAAACAAGGGCCGGCCCTCAGCACCGCCTCGAAACAGATCGGTCCCATCCTCTCGAGCCCCAAGACTCCCATCGATCTGCCCGAGACGGGATCTGCGACGCCACAGGTGTGACGGGAGATGCATAGACAGTCACATTCATCACTTTCAGCAAGCGGACGTCATGGTTCGACATTGAAGACTGCTCAATTGTCATTAGTCTATACTGCCAGTTGTGTCGCGAGACACTACGTCCGAGGCCCAGGCACTCGTTCTAAAATCCAAAAGCCACGGGCGGCGGCCCATCTATTCCGTCATAGATGGCCGTCTAGTGAATACAAAATCGCCGAGCGCTGGTCGTGAATCCTGTGGATCCAGCCAGCCCACCCAACTATAGTACAAATGATCCATGCCTGTGTAAGCCAACGAAGGCAGACAATGGACCTCTACCCAAATATGCTGTTGCCCGAAAGAAAAGAAGAAAGTCCGTTTTGGTATCTATGCCTGGGCCCATCCTATTCTATTCAACGCCGAATCGAAAAACACAAAAACAACTTTTTGCCGTAAGGAGATGATGTCGCTAACAAGTTGGAACGCAAGGGGGACGAGACGCAGGGCTGTTCGAGAGTCGCTCGAGAACGCAGGACGGAAGACCGGTAAACGCGGGGGTATTAGGCTGCTGGATGAAACGAAGCGGTCGCTGATTATTAAAAAGGTGTAATCCCGAAGGAGGCTGGCTCGAAGCAGAATGGCGCCAGTGTACGAGATCGGCTATGCCGGAGTTGAGTGGTGTGGTGAGAGACTTTGTGAGGGCTGGCGCAATATATTGGTTAGTCAGGGTCATCATGCAAGGTAAGGCGGAACTTACGACGCGCGAAATGTCATCCCTCTGTTCCCAACGGAACCACGGTCGGATGGCCACACTTTTCTACAGCCTCACGCTGCCAACAAGTCGGTAGTGAGGAGGCGAGCGAGGAAAAAGTAATGCTCCGTGGCTAGGCGTGGGATTGACTGGTTATTTCGGTGGTGGCGGCGGCGGCTTTGGTGTGCCCGTCGTATCGTAAGCACCCCTTCCCATGTTGGTGGATTCGCACTCTCTGAGTATCATTTTGAGGTATGGAGGTGGTGGACTGCTTTATACATGTCAGCACGCCGTTACACAACCAGGTTCAAATATAGGGCAGAGCCCGACAGTGCGGCATGACTCACAAATGCGGATGAAGCGAGGCGTCAGCGGCTGCTGAGCAAGTGGCCTGTACGAGGAAGGCCCAAAAACAGAAACAGTAGGAAACGGGAACGAGTGTGGTGGCCGGCAAGCGTCTGGGGCAAGACGGGACGAGGCGGATGGCGAGCGTTGATTAAGTAGGGCGTGCAACTGTGGACTGGCCTGGCAGTGCGCGGCTATGAGAGGAATGAACGGAGAGCTCGAAGGGAGTGAAGATGGGAAGTAGAAGAATCCGAGAGAGGGCGCCCGAAGCCTGATATATTTGGGCTAGAATAAGGGGGGGCCTGTACTGACTTGCCAAAGTGGCCTTGGCTGCCGGCGAGACAAATGAAATGAGAGACTGTGCTTTTCAGGAAGCAAAGCGCAGACTACATGACGTGCCGGGAGCAGACGGGTCTTTCGGGGCTGTTTCAACTAGCTCCCTGTCGACCAAACCGGGCCTGCTTGTGGCAGAAATTGTGAGCGGCCAGACAGGGAGCCAGGGTGATCTGCGAGCTGAATCCATGAGAGAGGTTATCCCCTGCGTGGGCCACACGCTAAACTGCCGTACCTGCAGCGCTAGCACAGGGCCACACCAACGGCCGAGTGCTGGCCACTTGGTTGAATCCAGGTGCAGGCGCAGCACTAGGAGGCCGTCGCAGTGTCGTCGCCTGGCCGTTGTTTGCAGCATGCAATGGGCCATAGACGCGCTGCACATGGCGGGCGGCGTGCTGGCCACCCTCAGACGACATGCTCTCGCCGAGCGACGACATGCCACAATCGCTGTGCCGCCCAGGATCGCGCTCGCGGACAAGGCTTAGATGAGACATCGTCAGCGCGCGCCCGTCGAGCCCTCTGCCGTGCTGCTCGCTGCTTTGACTGGAATTGACTCGCCGTGCCGCGTCTGTTGGCTCCGCGCCAGAAGCAATGCCAGGAGCCAGAAGGTTAGCTGGTCGACGCCTCGCACGCCCGCGGGACTTGTTCCCCGATGGAGGGCCCACTGGCCTTTGCTGCTTTCATCTCTTGCCTGCAGCCGTGCTCCAGAGCAATGCATCCGTCGCCCAGGTTGCTGGGAGCATGGTGGTGGTGGCCTCTGAGTTCCACCGCGGGCGCCAGGTTGCAGGAACATTTGCACTCCCTCAGCGCCGTAGTGTGGCCAGCGGTGACGGGGCGTGTGGGCTGGTGCTTCACTTGCTTTTGGGGCTCTATCGCAACTGCCCTGCTGCGTATCGGTCTCCACGTGGGATTCTGCCCACGGACGGCCCGCGGCAGCTCCCCAATGCTGCCTCTCTCCTGCCTCTCGCGGCCAAGAGACGACTCGCCCCGTGCTGCGCGATAGTAGAGCGATGATTATCTCCAGTCAGTCTCCAGGCAACACCCGCCTCTCAGTTTGACCTGTCCCCGTCTCGCCTCGCCTCTGAATAAGGGCAGCGATGCCACGACCACAAGAAGAGCGTTGCCCGGCTCGGGGAGTGGAGCCCCTCGGCGCCACCACACGCTCGCCTGGCTATAGTGCCCAGCATATTCTGGAAAGGAGCTAGAATGCTGACCAGTGTCGCCGTGTCGCAGCGACCTGGATGTCACTCGCGCTCGTAGTCGCAACTCGGTTTCACGCACTGGTGCCGGCCGCTGCCCTTCACTCTGCTGGTCCGAGATTGGTCGTCTCTACCTCAGACATGTCGCATTTCTGCGTCCATCCGATCGCTGCAAGCCTTCCGCGTCTCCAGTGACACGGATGCCATGCCATGCAACCTGCCGCCTGGATTCGTTCGCTGCCACCGTGCTGCAGCTACCGGGATGCTTACCTGGACAGGTTTCACGCACAATCGACTGTGCTTTTGTCGAAAATCAGACCGCACTCTGCGTCATCGCCACAGGTGCTCGCGTTGTGTAGACGGCGAGTGGCCGGTTTGGTGGCCTGGCAGTTTCTTTTGGCACCCATCTCCAGCCGTGACATTTATCCCTTCTTGAGGAGCTGCTCCGTGTCGTCCAGCCAGTTGCTGACCCTCTACAATCTGCCAAAATGCAGCCCGGATGCCGCTGCCAATAATATAATTCGCACCCCTTCTGGCGCTCTGATTCGCCCGCCACCCCCCTTGCCGATACACCCACTCGTGCCGAGCAGATATGGACAGGGGCCTGCAGCTGCAGACTCAGACTGAGACAAGCATATATTGTACAGGCATATCCATCGTTAACTGACCAGCCAGTGCAAACATATAGACGCGAGCCGAGTGCCACGCGACATTGCCTGCTCGACGGAGACGGACCGCTGTTTGTCATGGCTGATTCGATGCTTGCTTTATCCTGCTACACATACTTTTTCGATGAGTCAATGGCGCCTAGTATAGGTCATGAAGGGGCTGAATTGCGTCGACGCTGTATGCAGTCCTAGTGTGGTGGTTGTCTGTACCACACAGCTATTCAGGCTGCGACATGTAAAATTCGTTCCCGTGGTTATTGATATTTTGTCCACACGGCTTGAGTAATGGCAGCCAGCAACGGCCCATGGACAATTACTTGCGCAGCTAGGGATGCGGTATTCATCCTCTGACGCGGCCCATGGAAGAGGAACACGCTGGTCCGCACGAATCACGATGCGCAACCAAATTTTTACCAGCAGCATCGCTGTAGTCCCCTCCGCGCTGTCTACGCCGCTCCCGAAGATGACAGCTGCTGGATGGAATTCTCCACAGAAAACTTTTGAAATTGCAACGCGTGAATAGGGCTTGCGGGGAGTCGGGAAAGTGGGTATAGCAAACGTTTATGCTGACCGCATTGGGCGCGCTACTGCAATCTGCAGCGGCTGTCCACTCCGATGGAAGCGAGGCAGGGGCCGTCTTCTCGAAGAGGATCTCCGTCTGCAGCGCTGCACTGGTAACCCTGCCAACACGTGGAGCGCTGTCCGGTGGAGCGACACCTTGCTGCTGGAAGCTCCAAGCTGCCGCCGCCTCGCCGATGTTGGGCTGCGGACCTGACTCCGCCAAACCCACCTCCATAGTCATGTCCAAACCCTAAGTCGCGGACTGGGGATAGGAGAACAGCGCCGCGCAGAGTCAAGTCATCTGTAAACATCTCGGCCCGGTCGTCAGCGTCAGGGCCGACTGGCCATTCGCAACCGGTACGACTTGATTAGCCGGTGGAGCACGTCTCCTTCTGGAAATACGGCTCGTGAGTGTAGCATCTTGCATGTTGCAACGTTTCACGCATGCCTTGCTGGGCACCCTGGAAGCAGCACAATCTTCTCGAAGCAGCGCCCTTGGCTGTCAAGGCACTCGTCGCCTTATTCCGTCATGCCCTTCATCGACACGCGATTATGCTGATTCGGGAGGTTGGGCGGGCGACTGGACTGTGATCAGCAGGGATGGCAGCCGTCTTGCTCACAGCCTCGGCCTGTCCCTGACGATCCCTTTGCAGCGCCCAACTCCAGCGGGCTTACCCGGACGCCTGGCAGGTCCCGCGATACCTCGGAGAGAAGGCCAGTCGACATTATCAGCTGCATCTTCAGATGTCTGCAGGCGGCTTCACATGCCTTCAGACGACGTTGTGACGCCGGCTGATGATGCAAGAAATCTCCGTTTGTCCCACAAAGAAATTTCTCGTCGTTCCTGGTAACGGGATCGTTTTCGCATCCTTCCGCGTCCCCACTGCTGCTGTACTCCGTGCTGAAGCTCGCCAAGATCGGGCTCCTGCATCGCAATCGCTCCAGCAGTGTACGTAGTAGGTGCCCGTAGAGGTAGAGGATGCGACTATCAGTTCTTGATTAATCGGGCAAACATCGCGGAGACTTTTGGCTCCTTGGTCAAAGTTGCTAGAGCACTTTTACGCCCAAACAGCCTAACGAAAGCTGAGCTTTGACAGCGTCGCCCTAAATCGGGAAGTTACACGAGGACAAGTTTCGACACGAAAACCTTCGAGCTGTTGAGCTCAAGATAGATCAGAAATGCGCCGTGGTATCCAGTCATATACCCAGTCGTTCGTATACTTTGTCCTACGAATTACAGCGTCGCGTCGCCATGCAGCAGGCTAGCTATGTGCCAGCAGCAGACGGCGGGCTGACAATCGATACGTCCTATCGATATGCTGCGAGGCTTCTCCGTTTGGCCATCTCAGGTGCTCAACGCTTCCCAATCCATGCCCCAGCCGCAGCCGCTTGCCACGCCTGCAGTCCCGATTCGGACTGCAAGTCCTTAGCGCAGAGATTGGCATGCAGCTCTCTAGTAGTCGTCTCCCTACTCAATGACTTGTGCGTCTCTGCCAGGTATGGAATTTGGTCGCCCTGGATGCGGCTTCTGTCCCATTGCCCCGTCACCCCGTCTCCAGGTCGAGTCGAATGCGCCAATGCAGTGTAGTGGGCTTGAAAGCCCAGAAAGTATCACGGCTCTTCTTCGATGCGACTCGACCAGACGTGTGGGTTTCCCGGATTCCACGCGCGCGCAACGTGACTCGAGAAAAGGAGGTCTGGTCTTACACAATGGTAGCCAATAGATGCGCAGGTGGATATCACAACTCCGGCCTGCTCAGCCTCGCTACACAATACCTAACAGACCCGAGTTTGCAACACTTTAAGATGACATATCTATACATGTCCATGTCGCAATACCTACTCCATGCATTCCTATCTATTGTCAGCCTCACCACCAACCAACAAACGTATCTCAGATGTTCACCGCAACAAACTGCCTCCCTCTCCCATCCTACCCAATGCAACCACGCCAAGTCCTGTTGGTAAGTAAGTAAGCTCAGCGCACACCAAATAAGCCATATATACATACATACACCTATACGTCCATCTTACATAGTTATCCCTCCATCTTCTGACTCTCACCACGCCTGCAAGCGTTTACGCCCGGCGCCTTGACGGGCGGTCCGCTCTGCATGACTGCTCACGTCAGTACTGTGTCGGCTGGTACCCGCACCGCGGGACTGATGTCAGACTGCGAACGTAGGGCTTGGGGGGTACAGTCATCTTGATCGGAGTCCGGTATACGTAGTAAGTTTAAGGAATGCGACTGTGACTGCAGTTGGGAATGTGACTGTGATTATGATGATGGAATCAGAGAATCGGGTGGTGTGGTGTGGTGTGTGGTTGGAGGAAGAGGCATGGATATCCGTAGAAGTGTGCGCGTGATGGTAGGTGGTGAGATTAGCATCATGCAAGTCGTTCTGGATAGGGTAGGTTTGAATGAGTGAAGATGTGCTTGTGATGGTTGGTGATGATGTGTGTAGATCATGCCTGTGTTTGTACATCAACCACTTGAGCACGTATCCGTAAATCTGCAGAACAGAAATATCACGATTAATGGATAACTCGTTGGAATAATTGTTGAACGTGATTTCTTCAAAATAGAATATACAATTGAGTCACTGTGTGTGCTCAAGCTGATTTGTTGTTCTTTGGCGCATTTTGAGCTAGATTGAGGTGTTGGTATCGATGTCTCGATAATAAACCACAAAAATCCAAAATGAAAATCCAGTGCAAATCTCCACGTTACTTTCCTGACTAACTGAGTTCACTGACTGACTTACTGATTGCATCACATATCGATTTCTACACTAAACGTTCCTGTTACAGATCTATCCTATCCTTCACAAGAAAACCCATAGAAGGCCGAACACATGGGAGTCGAAATAGGACCTGAGAAGGTATACGTGTTTTGATTTAGGGGAATATTTTCTGTAGTATAAGTAGAGGATTGGACTTATAGAGTTATATAATGGATTTTCTTTTGAGTATCCACTCAATTCACGCAAAGGCACAGTCCTTCTCCATATCCTTACCCTCCACTCCAACCCTGCTTTTCAAAGAAGGTCTCAACATGGCTAAGAAATTTGCTCTCATCGTTTGTTATGGCTTTGCTGTTGTTGAGTTGCTCTGTTAGCACGGTACAGGGCCGGGACTAGGCCCTTAATGGTGCAGGGCTGCGGGATACACTTGTTGCGTTGCGATTCGTGGGTTGTAGTGTGAATTAGTAACGACATGAGGGCATGGCTCTAGACCATGCACCTCCGCTCTCCTCTTAGCCAAAGTGCGGCTCATTAATGGGATTCACCTCAACAACGACGTACCATGGTCTAAAGGGGAGTCATATCTCGAACCACAGTAAACTCGGCTCTTCCGGTCATCTAATTCAGCATTGAGAATACAAACACGGGATCAATTCGCTATGACAAGTGTATGCAAGCTAGCAAGGTCCATGCACCCACTGCACCTGACAAATTTGGAGATTGCCCATTCAAGCAACCAGCGAGGACCTGACCCAACTTCTAACCATGGCCGCAACACCGAAATATGACTCCTCAGTCATCTCATGGACGAGCGTACCAAGGCTCGCACGCGGCCCCCCTCAACGAGTCAACGGGACCGCCACTCTGGGACTGCACAGCCCAGCAACCACTCACTTCAACCATGGTACTAGCAGTGATGACCACCAAACCATTGTCTCAACAATCCAAAGATTGAGTCTCCCTGCACTTTTTCTTTGATAAAGACTGAGCAGGGTGCGGAGGAAAAACTAGAAAAGACCCGACCCCCCATCAGTGCCCCTCTATATGCACTTATATCTCCATAAATGGCATCCCTCTTGTCGAGGGACTCCTGTCGGAAGGATGACAATCTTCTTCACCGGGGTTGAGCAGGGGGTCCCTACCTTGCCTCAGAACATCCCTTACACCAGGCATACCGCAATCCTGATAGTCGAACCACAGTCATTGTCACCGTTCTGGAGACAGGCCGTAGGTTGAGTATCTGGGGACGCTGTCTACCCTTGTGTATGGGACGTTTCGAGGAAGGAACGAGTATGGATCGAGACGAGGACCGGTGATGACATGATGCCTACATTTTTGGGTTAGATTCCATCTTTCGCTACGGAAGAGCAAGTCATACCTGGAAGTATTCGGCACTAGCTGGCTGAGGTCCACAGTGGTCGTTGAGTCCATGGCCGATGAGAAAGTGTGGTGGAAGTTGGGCGCGCAGTGACAGAAGTGGAGGCGGATAATGAGGATAGCGATGAATGAGAAGGCAATCTGCAGTAAAGATCAGATGGCTTCGGGCACCAATGTGAGCAAGTTGTGCAGTAGAAGAGTATGCAGTAGAAGAGCATGCAGTAGAAGAGCGTTGGAAAGATTATAAGACTTGGAATATACGAAGAGACAACATGACTGATAGTGTTATCAGTCAGTTGACCCGGGAGTGTGTGATCCTGCAGCGTGGAGCGGCAGCAATGATGCAATGCCACTGACAACCCACCTTACGCGAGGTAATGGTTTGGGCTTGCGGTTGTGCCTTAGGAGTCTTAGTGCTTGCAAGGCTGGCTCCAGAGGTTCAGCAGCGCTGAATGCAACTTAGGATCATGATTCTTGATCTTGTCGCCGTCAGCGCCATCCTCTTCATCCAGGCATAGAGAAGCATCTCTGCGGCGCCTGTTACTATTGAAGGCCAAAATCTTCACATTTTTCTCAACATCCGGTCTTTTGTAACCCTGGTAGTGGGATCGCAGCGATTGTATTCTCACTGATGAGAAAAGCTTCGCTACCCACGTGGCTGATGTTTAGACATACGGCAGGGCAGCACATATCTCATCCCTAGAAAGTGGTTGCAAGAAGCACTCAAAGCTAGGCTGCTGCCTTATCGCTTTGATTACTTGCTGGAGGGCTTCTTCTATTCGTCGGAGATCAATACTGCTGCGCCTTTCTATTGAAGCAATATCAAGCTGTTCATGGTTCTCGAAACCTGGGAACCGCAAGCCCTTGATATTCTGCTGAGCGATTGCATAATCTCTTGCTAGGTAAGAGTGTGTAGCCAACAATCTGCTGGTCACAACTCCACTGAAAGCCTCTAACATTTTAAGCGCTGTGAAGAGTGGTCTTCGTGCCTGTATTGAGATTGATGCCGAAAACGAAGCCAATCCTGACACTTTACGAAGGCGGTTTTGAAGATCTTCAAGTTGGAGAACAACTGGAAAGGCCTCTGGTAATTCTTCTCTCATCCGAACCAGCATTTCCATAGCTTGTAACCATGATTCCTCTCTGGCCAAGTTATCAACTGCTGTATGACGAACCAGAAAGCGGAAATAAGCATTGAGATCGTGACATGTTAAGGCTAATCGGAAAGCTTGCGTCGATTTTGCTAGATCATCTGCATTTAGGAGCATCTGGAATCGGGTTTTAAAGGCATCGCCAAGCTTCTAGAGATGTACTGCCCTACCCCTAGATCTCTCCACCGTTATTTTAAAGGTTAGTTGTATGTACCTGATGCCTTGACTAATGTCTGAGTACAACCGCGTCTGGTATGATTGTCTTAGGAAGAGAGATCCCAGATGCGACAGGAGATTGGCCTTGCACCATTTTGCTCTTGAATCCAGCGATATCTCTGAAGCTCTAACACCAGACTCGATGGCGTGATCCAGCGGGCGGCGGGAGCCTGTTCTCCTGAAATCTTTATAAGTACATTTTGGACATAACTAGAAGATGATTGAAATTACGCGACTATCTCCTGTTAAGGGCATGCGCACGTTTAATTAGCTCGAAAGACTCTTGTAGAAATTCCTTCTGACCCGATCTGTGAAATTCTTCTTTGCAAATACGTGCAAGACATGTGAAGATCAAGTAGGAATGCGCGTGACTGTTCGAGGATTCAACTGTGAAATTCTCATAGTAAAGCCCTGTGTGAACTGTCGATTTCAAGAACCCGGTAAAATACTGCGTTGATAGTCCTCCGTGTCACGGTAGTCAAGTACGTTGAAGAAGATCGTGTCAAGATTTGAACTAACGAAATAAACTGAGTGGTATCTAAATAGCTCCGACTTCTTGATCCAACACGCGAAGAGTAGCGAATATGGATACTCCCGAGGCCTTTTCATTCTTGCCTCGCTCCGCTGAATGAGCAACTCTGAGATGATTCCTCTGAATCTGAAATATAGCCGCACCTTGGAGCGCAAAATGGCACCACGTGCCCACATGACCAATTACTAACCTCTCTTGCCTCATTCTACACAACTCTACAAAGGCTCGTAGTCTGCACTCGAGTCGCCTACCCAGACGTACCACAATGCGATGAGGGAGTTTGCGAAAACCCATACACCAGCATATCCTAACGCGCCAAGCACCTCGGTGTCTTTGATTGTCATGGCCTTTTGTGCGGTATTGACGAACACGAAAGCGTTGGCAATAGCAGTCTGCTGAATGAGTGTTCTGGTGCGTCTGCTGAAGTACCAAACATTGTGCTTGACAGTCTGGGGTAAAGTCGCCGTGGATGCATCGAAGACTTCTTCAGGAGTCGCAGCGCCTGACTTTGGCTGTGCGGCAATCGAAGGGTTGAGGAGAAACTCCTTTGCTGCATAAGACATGGTTGCGAGTTTGCCGGCGATTGTAACGGGCGTCTCGCTGTGGGCCTTGAGCAGTGTGGGAACATCGAAGTAGCTGACCAACAGATTGGTGAGCTGGCCAGACCTCAGGCCGACCCAGACGACGGTGACGTACACTCCAGCTGCTAGGAGGGTGCTGGACCACTGCACCTGGAAGCTGCTGAGGAGAAAGCGGTTGCGCAGGGCTTTTGAAGCGTCGTGAGCATCGGAGCGCTTGCGTAGGAGATAGGTGGGAATGGCGACGGAGAGGACCTCGATATTCATGTGCGCCGCGGCGGTGTAGTTGGAGATGTTGTAGAAGGTGGTGATGAGATAGACGAAAGGCATGTGGGTGAGGACTGTCAGCGCGGCGACATCGTAGACTGGAGGCGTGGATTAGCTTTCATCGCGCCTTGTGCGCAGACTCAGCCTTACAATCGTAGCTGAGGAACCACGTCAACCAGATGGTCAAGACGCGCAGGCCCAGACGCGCGCCCGGTGAGTAGACGGAAAACAGATCATCCTCGGCGGGGACTTTGCTGATGGCGCCCAATTCGCGATCCAGGAAGTTGGAGACGAATTGCCAGAGTGCGCCGTTGATGCCCAGGCTCAGTACGACCAAGATGACGATGCGAAGAACTGGGTGTAGCCGCGAAAGCTGGGGCGCGCGTGGGTGGGTGTGACTGACAACCTCTGGCGCGCCGCGGTCGGTAAGCTTTGTTGGTGCCATTTGCGCGAGAAAAGAGCTCAGCCGGGACTGGAGCAAGAACAAACAACGAAGAAGAGCGTAGAGAGTGTGGGCGCAGGAGCAAGTTGAGGATGCGCGCCTCGTGGGTTGGGCGTGATGGGTGGTGGAGGGAGCTGGAGGCAGCTGGACGAGGGCGGATAGCTTGTCGTTTGTTGTTCTCGGACGTCATGGTGGATCATGCCCGTAACCAGTCCGTGCGCACACCACATTAGCCTTCACTCTAGTCCCATGTCTCTTGTAGCCATCATCCCATCTACTTGGGGGGCTAGAATCCATCACATCAATCTAACAACACATTCCTTCTTCTCACTTAGTTGCTGTCAAATAGACTGAGCATTAATTATCTTCATATCTGACTAAGTATCCTTCTAGACTCCTTCGTCAACCAGTACAATTATTTCCCATACTCTGTTCCATACACTTCATTTAGATACGCAATCCCCTCTGCCCTAAACGTATCCCTCTCAGGCCCACTTTCCTTCTTGACCTCAAACACAAAGTCCTCTGCATATCCATTCACCCCATCAGCATACACCGGCCACTCCGCCGCGCCCTTCTGGCCGTGCCCATTCGGATCGTGCTCGGTGAAGAAACTCGCCCACATGCTGGAAATCAGCTTGGCCGTCTTGCGGTAGTTGTCTGGTACGCCGCCCGCGCCGCCTGGGAAACCCATACGCTCAAGGTTGTAGAATACATAGGCCACTTCGACCCAGTGTGTGGCGAAGGAGATGGGCAGGATGGGCGTGTCGCCGTTGAAGCGGTAGCACCATGCTTTTACACCGTGCTGCGCCCATCGTTGGCATGTCAGTCTCCTTGGAGCGATGAATGTGAAGTCTCCCGATAGAGCGGCCCAGCGTTTCGTCTGAGTGCCTCGGTTGGGTGGAGGTGTAACCCATTGTGCTGGAATACCGACGGCGGGGATATTTGGGTACAAGACCTCGAGCTGGGAGACGGTGTTGCTGGATCCATATTTGGCGACTTGAGCGCGGAATTGCTCGGTAGTGTTGATGTTGACACCGATTGCTGTGAAGAGACCTTCATCAGTGTTCGTGCCTGCGATGATGGGAACCTGGACGAATTCTCCGGCTTCAAGTTGATCGTAGAGAGATCCACGGACCAGATCGCCGTCAACATATGGAAAGAAAGAGCCTGCTGCTGTTCCATTGAGGGCAGCATTGAGCGTGGCGTAATCGAGTTCGCGAAGGCACTGAAGGGAGTCGGCCGACTCGATGCAACCAGTAGCGTTGATGATCTTGTCGTACCTAGACTGCTCAAGAGTGGCATTGTATTTGGAGCCCAAGAGAAGCGGTGCACCGGACTCCATGATTGCAGCGGAGAAGAGACCATCGTCACGACCGCCATACGCAGTAAGATGCAACCCGACAGATGCTGCTCCCGCAGACTCGCCAAAGATCGTAACCTATCGCACTCAGTCAGTCTAATCCGTCAACTTGCCCAACCCCTGACTTACCTTTGATGCATCACCACCAAACGCCCCAATATTCTCCTTGACCCACTGCAACGCCAGTCTCTGATCTCTGATACCCAGATTGGTCGCCCCATCAGCCATAACCTCTTCCCCATTAATAAAGCCCCAAGCGTTAAGCCGATACTGAATCGTCACGCCAACAAACGGCTTTCCAATCTCCACGCCATTGTCCACGAGATACGACATATTATACAGCGTATCCACCGTGCCGCCCTGCGAAAACCCTGCCCAGCATCAGTTCAGTCACCCCTACACACACTTCATCAGGAAAAACCAGAGAAAAACTCACCCCCTCCATAAATCCACACCGCAACCGGCAAATCCCCCTCCGCGCACGTAGGCCTCACAACATTCAAATACAAACAGTCCTCCGCAACACTAAAATTGCCCACCTGCTCGCTCCCATACCCCACGCACTTGGCCGGGTACGCGCTCGCGTCCAGCGTCCCCTCCCACGCCTTCTGCACCGCCCGCGGGACCCGGAACCGCCGATCGCCCACGGGTGGATCTGCGAAGGGTATCCCTAGGAAGGCATCTTGCTTGTACGATGGGATGTGGAAGCCCTGCAGCGTGCCGTTCTGGATAGCGACGCGCGGACTAGCCGCTGCCGTGCATGCAGGACCCGGTACAGGCGTTGAAGTAGCAGGTGTCGCGGTGGCGGTCGAGGGACATGGTGTTTTTGACGACAAGGCCGGGCTGGGGACGTATGCGGATGCGATGGCCGCGCTGGCAGCCAGCAGGAACGGGAACGGGGGTTTCATGGTTGATAGCTAGGTAGCTATCTTCTTGAATACCTAGAAAGATAGGACCTCCGCGGCGAGAGTGATGAGAAGGAGGAATCCCGGTGCCGAACCAATTCCCTACCTCGTGGGTGAGTTGCCTTCTTATTCACCCCTTCCTTCCCCAGAGCCAACAGGCTGCGGCTACCTATGGATCCCACGAATCATGTACCCGCCGCTTTCGAGCCCGGTAAACAAGTGCCGGTGTAAACATACCATGCTAACCGCTAGTCTGGAATCACTCAAACTGGGAGGTGAAATTGGAAGTTTGCAGCGCGGCGCTGGTTCCGAGACGCACGCACGTGTGCTTGTGCTTGCTCCGGGATGACATGATGTGCAAGATCGAGGGACGGTACGGGGGACTGGGCTTGGAAAACGGACAAGCATTACCTACCTACGTACCTATGCTGACAAAGGCGCTGTCTTGCCTGCCGGAGCACCCCACACTTCTAGTTCCTGCATGACGATTGTAGTGCCTTGTTTCCATATTTTCTCTATGTATGCGGGAGAGATGGGGTTGAGGCGCTGTTGGGTGTTCATGGGCAGGTTAGCTTAGGTATGGAGCTTTAGCTTTACGGCAAGCTTTGATGTGATGGATGGATGGATGGATGGATGGATGGATGGGAGGGCAAGCAAGTGGTTGTCGGTGTGATCTTAGGTTATGTACTTTGCTTTGCTTTGCTTTCCTCTGTTCAGTATCCTTACTTCCTCATATTCCCCTTCCCCCCTTCCCCACGCCATAGAAACAGCACAATATCAATACCTACTTTACCTACACAAACACACTTACGAATCAAACAATCAAACAGCCAACCAAACCAAGAAATGTACCTGCCTCTCTCTCCTTCAGCCCGTCCCCCCTCTCTCCACAATATCTCCCGCGTACCTCCTCCCTGCTCATCATGCATGAGCATCCCAGTCAAAAAAGACGAGACGGTGCCTCGGCCTCCCCAATCCGTTCCCCTCTTTCCATCCTAGTGCAGATCACCCCCCCAACCACCTCTGCGGAGAAACCCAGCCCAGCCCAGCCCTGTATATCTGGTGGCATCCTTTCCCCATGGGGATACCCCCGGAACTGCTCCCCGTGTTTAGGTAAGCAGTTCGGGATGCGTTCCGGGGTTCACGTGGGTACTTACCCTACTCCGTATCTGCTCTGCCCGTATTCGGTTGTCTATATAGTAAGCTTTGGCGTGAGATGTAATCTGGGGTGCATATGTGTACTTGAATAGGGTAGGTTGTGGTACGTCACGTTCCAGCCAAGTCATCTCCACCGATGTGTCACGAAATGTACATCTCTCTCGCGCTACATTATACACAGAGCAAGCAATGATTTTCTATCATGAAGAAGGGGAGATCTTTTGCATACATAAGTAGTTATCAAGGACATGTACAATCAAGTCAAGTCGTTCGTCCATAAGCCCAACCAACCCAGCCCAGTCTAGAACCACCCGAGCCCAGCCAGCAGCAACCCTCATACACCCACCGCGACCAGACCCCACACCCTTCCCTAGTCCATGGTCGAGCGGAAAGAGACGGTGGTACTACTACTACAAAGGCCATAAAACCTACCATGAACCCAGTTCAAACTCCGCCCAAAAGTGCAAGCAATGCTGAAGGCAGACGAGATATGCGAGAGGACTTTACCCCAAGGGGCGTGTTTCGTGAGTAAGACAGGCGCAACGTAGGCGCAAATCCATGCAGAATATAGTACAAAAGGATTGAATGGCCGTTATCCCATACGAAATCAAAATGAACTTTTGTGTAATGGAAACCGGAAACGCGTAGACTACTTCAGCTCATGAAAGACTTTAGGTCTTTTGTGTCCTCTTCTTGGGGTTTGTCTGAGTTCGTTTCTTCGATGGCGTCTTTGGAGAGTCGCCTTCAATGTACTTGAGCAAATCCTCAATCTTGCGCTGATCAACACGACTAGATCCACTTCGCTGCGTGCTAGCAGCAGCCTCACTAGCCGAAGGTGTGGCAGCAGCAGGTCGGAGTGGGTTCTTGCCTGTGAGTTGAATGCGGCGAATGCGACCCTTGGCCAGATCGTTCAGCTGCTTCGCTTGAGAGACAGCACTCTGTGTAAGCTGTTCAAGCCAGCTTTCAGCCTCCTTGGTGTTGCGGTCTTCAGCACCAAGAACATCCTTGAAGATATTGTATGATTCGCGCATGCGGTTGACAGCCCCGCGCATATCCTTGTCCAAGGCAAGTGCTTGTGCAGTCTGGAACAAGAGCGTCGCCGTGTTGATCGAGTTCTTGCCAGACACTTCCTCACAGATCGCAAGGGAAGCCTCGAACCAGATACGAGACTCGTGATACTGCTTCATGGCCTGGAGCATGACAGCAGCATTGTTGAGAGTCGTGATCGAATCGGGATGATCCGCTCCATAGATGATCTTCCACAATTCGAGCGCATGGCGCACATAGACAAGCGCAGCTTTGGTATTACCCGAAGCATGCTCGAAGAGGCCAACGTTCAAATACGCCAACACGGTGTCGGCATGATCGACGCCAAGGGTGCGTTCCGAGACAATGACAGCCTTGTGTGCCAGCTCAAGAGCCGAAGCCTTGTCTTCCAAGTTGAAAAGCAAGTTAGACAGGGTGTGATAAGCACGAGCGACCTCAGGATGAAGAACACCGTAGATCTGCTCGTGCAGCTGGAGAGACTCGAGAAGCAATTCCTGGCCGAGTTCCTTCTGATCTTGAGCGACCGACATGCGGCCGGCCTCTAGGGCCTCCTCAGCCAACAAGCTCTTAGGTGAAGCCTCCTTGATGACGGGAACAATGTTCAGTACGTCGTCCGCATGGAAGGTTTGTGGAGGGAGGATGACAGCTGGGCTATCTGCACGAGGCGGGGTCGAGGTCTTCTTGTTCTTCTTCTTGCTTGATGTGGAGTGACCGTTTGTCTGTGGTGCCGCGGGGGTCTCCGCAGTCGCACTAGTGAGTGCTTCCTTGGTGAAAGCGTATTGCTTGCTCACGAGCTGCAGGCCGAGCTTGACTGAGACCTCACGCAGAACCTGCATCTGCTTTCCGGGCTCGACCCAAGTTTGGCTCAAATCGTAGCGGTATCGCAGAGCGACTTGAGCTACAACCTCCTTCCTCAAAGTATCCGGAGTAAGCTTCTCGTAGCTGAAATCAACTTCGGGATACATTTTCTTGAGGTTGCTATCGCCTTCAGCCACAGGTTTCGATGAGACTTCAGCACCTAGGAGGCAATTCAGGAGGTGGGCCACGCATGGGGCAGTGAAAGGTGCCGAGACATTGCGTAGTTTTGAGTTGGCATAGTGCTTGAAGCCACGAGTGATCATCTCCTGAATGACCAAGCGCTTCAAGGCCTGGAGACGCGGATCCGGCTTGTCAGCGAGCTCAGCAAATTTGCCGAGATATCGAATGTTGATACCACGCTTGTGGAGAAGGCTGCTCAAAGACTGGCCGTCCATTGGGAAACCAGCGTCACCGTCCTTGAGTTCTTGAATCAAACGGGGAATAACCTCAGACAGAAGATGATCGCACGCGGCACGGACCTCGTTTTCGTCTTGAGCCCACTCCTTCTTGTCCTCCTCGGACTGCGGGTTCTGGCCAGAGAAGACATCGGGGTTCAAGGCAAAGGAGAAGCCAGAAATATCGACGCGATCCTGCTCTGCCTCCTCTTTCTTCTCGGCCTCCTCTTTCTTCTCAGCGTCATCCTTGGACTTGGCGACCTCCTTGGACTTGGGCTTCTTCTCAGAATCAGAGTCTGAGTCTGAGTCATCAGAATCCTCTTCCGAGTCGTCAGAGTCTTCCTCGGACGAACTTTCTTCATCCTTCACCGCCTTTTGTGCGGCGCTTTCAGCCTTCTTTGCTTTCTTCTCCATTTCGTTCTTGACGTACTCGCGCAGTTTCAACCTGCCATACGACTCTACAAGCTCAGGGCGGAGAGTTGCCATTCGGTGGGGATAGTCCTTGTCTTTGGGCTTGGATTCGCCGTCCTTGGTGGGCTCGCTCCAGTATGCCTCGATCCATGAAACATCGAGAGGGGTGAGACGGTAGAGATCCAGCGCATATCGTCGGCCGTCGGTGCCAATAAGACCCTTTGTCTCCACGCTGCCCTCGAGTTCATGGCGAACATTGTCCTTGTCCCAGACGGGGTGCTTCTTGACGCGGAGTGACTTGGACAGTTGCTCGAATAGAGGTACGAAAGACTTGTCATCCGCCACAACTTCCTTTCCTTCTACCGCACCATAGTCGATTTGATGCTCTCCAGGATCACGCTGCTTGAAGATACCAGGTACGATACTTTGGCCAACAATTCGCTTTCCGAGGTAGTCGACAACGACTGTTCCGGATGTGAAGAGGTTGTGAATGTCTAGGTTGTTCACGGCACGAACACCGAAGACGTCCTTGCCCACTGCCACGCGAGCAGCCTCATCTCCGCCCTCGGTGCCAAATGTGCCTACACCATCAGCGCCAAAAGAATAGAAAATGTTGTTGTAAACAAAAATCTGAGCATCCTTGGCTTCTGTTGGGTTCAGAGGCGCAATTTCGCCCCGTGCTACTAACATAGCACCACGGGTTGCAGCCTCATTATAGTCGGCAAAAAGTTTGGAGGTGAGACGCTCACGGAAGACGCGGTCGTGGACAGCCTCCTTGGGCATCTCGCGAGTCGATTGGAACTCTTCATTCCAGTCACGGAGAGTTTCGGTGTTCTCAACTCCCGCAATCAGATAGCTCTCCTGGGTTCGGGCCAGATCTGGCTGGTGGACAGTCAGTGATGAAGTTGGCGCAGGGACCAACCAGGGGTTTGCAGGAATAGCATTGGAGAGCTGGAAGATGGTGAGAAGCTCCTTCTTGGCGTTGTGTTCAAGCAATTGCTGGAAAGATGAGACGAAAGAAGGCGAGAGTTCCTCAAGTAGAGTGAGCAGAGAATGGGCGTGGCGAGCCTTTGGTGCCTGTCGGGGGAAGGGATCAAAACTGGCATTGGACGACTTATTCACGAAGAAGCCCGATGCGTGAGCAGTGATATGATGCTGTTCATTCTCGTTGGTGGTTACGACGAGATACAGAAGGTGGCCCTTGGATCGGAGATGGTATGGGGGTGGGTTCCACGGTGACACGGCAATGGCCTTGATGGTCTTGGGCGCCGCCTCCTGGGCCGGGGGAAGAAGAGTTTTGATAGCTCCTGCAGACTTGAAGTCGTAGTCTGCCAGTGGTGACTGCTCAGGGCCGTCCTCGGTTGACTTTCCGGATTCGTTCACACCGACAGTGTCGTGCAGCGAAAGGCCTGCCAAAATGCCGTGCAGGGCGTCGGTGCGGTCGCCAGCAGCGCCGATGAGCTCACGCACACGGATGACATGTAGCCGGGCCTCTTTCTCTGTGTATGGGTCCTCGACGAGGGTGAGGGTAGAGTCGGCTTTGAGGCCGGTGACCTCGGAAAGCTCAACGTAGTCGTTGATGCGCTGGCCGTCGTGCTCAAGGTGGAAGCACGAGTACTGGAACGTGTGTGGCATCTCGATGATGGACTGGCGGAGGTCCTGGACCTGCTCGGCCGTGGAGATCTGGGGGGATCAGCTTGTGGACGAGGGTTATATTGGCGCACGCACCGTCATCTGCATCTCGAAGGGCTCGTGGGGCAGCTTGATGTTGATCTGGAAGATGCCTGGCATGGTTAGAGCCTTGATTGGCAGTTTGCAGCATCAATGGCACCTACTCTCGGGCTGCTGGACATTTTCGCCCTCGTCCTCAGCGGCATCCACCTGCCCGGCGGCCTTCTGGTCCTTGCTGGGAGTCGTCGAGGCCTCTGCAAATTTGTTAGAAGAAGCCATGAGAGACATCAACACGCCGGCTGCTCAGCAACTACAAGCGGGCTCAATTGCGGCGGCGGCGGGGTGTCGTGTGCATGTGGAGCGCTCACCAGACTTGGAAGCGTCATTGCTGTTGGCGGCCATGATTTGAGACGGGAGGAGCGTCCAACACTACCACGCCAGACACGGGCTAATACACAAAGAAGAACCGGGGCTGGATGGTGAAGGAGATATGCACGGCAAGCGCATTGGTGGACAATGGGCGGCGCTGGAGGTGAAGGAGAGGCAAGGGATCCGCATGGAGCTGTCACCAAAACTTTTTTGCGGCGCCGGAATGAACCGCTAACGCTGCCCGCCCACACTTCCGAGGCCACCAGGGTTGCTCGGAACGGACGGCGCCCATGGGTGACCTTTGACGTCTTTCGGCTGACCGGCGCCAGCTGCTGCAGCCTTGTCGTTCCTGGGTGCTGATACATATATAACCTGCCTGCCTGTCTGCTCTATGCTGCGCGACGTTGTTCTCGTCTGTCGTGGGTTGCGCCGACGTCTCTCGCACCACCGCCGAGTCGCCGCGAGCAGCCTCTGGGCGACAGCGCACTGGCCGCAGCCGCTATGGGGCAATTGGCCATCTCACCCAGCGTCATGGCTGGCCGCAAATAACCCCCCTCACCACCTCCTGTCCGCTCCGTACCCGTACTTACATCTCACTCCGTCTCTCCTTCGGCGCATGTCGGTCGCTCCCTTTGCTTTTCCTTTCTTGTCTCTTTCCAATTGACCTTTTGTCCTTCTCCTGCCTCTCGTTTGATACGTGTACATTCACGCGACCCGACACGGGCCGCGTCCCAAACTCTAATAATGTTAATGCTGCGACCTCTCCTGCGGTCCCAATCCACTCGCGCCCTGGCTGCGTTTCAACCTCGACAACCAACCCCGCTCCCCTTCAGGTTTCAGCGAGCTGGCCCAGTACCAGCCGGACCCAGCCCTGTTGCGGCCTCGTTTGCGCGCTCCCTGAGTGGCCAGTCTGGGCCCCCTACTCCCGGCAACGATGCGCCGAATCCGATTGACGATGCCTGCGAGCACATAAACGAAGAGGAGCAATCCGAGCAGGACAGACGCGAGGCCAAGCGCGCAGCATGGAGGAGCACCGGATGGAAGATGTTCGAGGCCGCCGCAACCACGGGTGCGAGCATCTTCATCCTGGCCTGCGTGGGCATAGGCTACACCAAGTACTACAAGTGGAATGTCCTCGAGAAAATGGAGAATGCGTTCCGCGAAGGCGACCCCGTCCTCGAGCTCGCCGCCACTGGAAAGGAAGTGCCAAGAGAGCCCACCAGAACCGAGGTCTCCAAAGGAAACGCCGAGGATGACAGAGACTACGATCGCTGGATACCGCGCGACGAACAGGAAAAGATTGACAAGATCGTCTGGGGTGAAACCAAGGGACGCTACCATCTCCTCCTGGGTGAGAAGGGCACTGGAAAGACTTCCATGCTCATCGATGCCATGGATAAGATCAACGGCGAAGGCTGCTCCATGATGGAGGCTCATGCAGACCTAGAGGTATTCCGCGTCCGCCTTGGTCGATGCCTGGATTTTGAATACCACGAGGACAATATTGGCTCTTTGTTTTCTATCCGAGGACCCCGCGATGCAGGTGCCATCCTGGATATCGAGCGTGCCTTTAACAAGCTGGAAAAGGTTGCTCTGAGACGACGAGCCAAGGTTGGAAGGCCACTCATCTTGATCATCAACTCTGCCCATCTGATACGTGATGATGAAGACGGCCGTGATTTGTTGGAGCTCATTCAACAGCGAGCAGAACAATGGGCTGCGTCTAACCTTGCCACAGTGATCATCAATTCCGACAAGTATTGGGTGTTTGAACGACTAAAGCAGTATGCGACGCGCATGGAGGTGCATCAGATTAAGGACCTGTGCAAAGACCGCGCCATGCAGGCTCTACGAAACTACCGAATGAAATACTATGGAGAGAAGACGGCAAACTCTGTGCTTGAGGAGGTGTATGACAAGATTGGAGGCCGTTTGACCTTTTTGAATCGAGTCGCAAAATCGGAAAATATGATCGACAAGTGCAACACCATTTGCGACATGGAGAAGATATGGTTCTTGAACAATTGTGCCATTCTCGGCGAGGAAATGGATGATGATGTTATGGACCAACAGAAATATGCAGTAAGTACTTTTCTAGTGTCAGGATTCAGGCCTTATACTTATTGTTTCAGTCTACTGCAATGGTTCTGGCCAATGCACTTTACAAACAATGGGACGAGATGGACAAGAACTATGACCCCAAAGAAGGCCACATACTTCCCGAAATCCCCCTTCATCGCGCCCGTTTCGTCATGACGCGCTCCGACTTTATTCGCAAACATCACGATCTTTCCATCTTCTCCATCGACTCTCACGCCATGGTCCGCGCCGATTCTGTCCCCATGCAGCGCGCCTTCAACGAAATATGCTCTGAACCAGGCTTTGAGGAATTCTTGGAAGCGACTCTCGACCGAATTAGTGGCATTGAATCACTCGGACGTACCAAGGAGCTTACTTTCAAGGACCTGTGGGATGGTGGAAAGTACAGAATCACGACGACAAATAAGAAAGGAGAGGTTGAAGGGCATGTGGAAATGGAGACTGTGGAGGGGAAGAAAGATGACGAGGATGAGGACGACAAATGATTGCCGGTCGAGCTGGGCTTTGATTGACGATTCCATGTTGTAGACGTTGGAAGGCATCCGGCGCAGTTTGGCCCCTTCAAAGAGACTGACGGCGGCGTTCCGAAGGTCAATGTTGGTTTGGACTGTTCAGTTGGGTGGCTTTTCTGGAAAGTCGAGATACCCCTTTCCTATTGTTTCCTTGCATTTCTACATTCCCTTGTGTCTGCTATACCATTTCCATATCACTACCTATTCTTATGTTGATAGTTCCAATGTTGCATTCAAACATAGACCGCTCCTCGGGGACACACGTCACAGTGTGGTTTCTAAGGATTCTCCCCTTGTCCTGGTCAGCGGATGGTGCTGTATCCGTATGCCGAACAGGTTCTATTCGTCGGCAGCTGTCGGCATCGGGCCGTTGCATGGTCTTGGCCGTGGAGCGGAGAAGCGGAGAGGAATCCTACGTCGTCGATGTGATTGAGAAGACTGCCGTTTATGATCCATATCTTGCCGATATATACTCGATCATGTTGCAACAGCATGGGAGGAGGCCGTGTTCGCCAGAACGATACGCAACTTTTACTCTGAGAAGACCTGCGCGACTCCTATGTACTATGTGCCTAGGTATGCATTCATACCATCTACCCATGTCCAAACCTCCAGACCCGCCAAGACACAATGATCGCCCTTACTAGACTCGGGGAATAAAACTTCTCCCGCGCCCTGACAAACGCATTCGCAGCAACCCCTTGGCAGAGCAGACTCCAAGAACACTGTGGCAAGCACAGCACACGGGCTCACCAGACCTCAACGTCTGCATGCATCTCCCCACGCTATCTCACCACCACACATCTTCAACAATCAGATTCAGATATCAACACTGCACGACGGAACTTGCAGTCCCATCAGAGATTGCGGCTCAACTCTAGCCTGGGTTGTTGGGGGCCTGGGGAATCGCGGGATGCCGCAGTATACCCGACGCGCCGCCCGCCGCAGCAAAAAAAAATTGTTGAACCTCCACATCGGCCTTACAACGTGGGGGTCGCCCTTGTTCAAGAACGAATCAAGAGCCCCCTCAAAGCCCGCTGGCTTTGTTCAAAAGCCGTCTGCCTGGCCTGCTTTCCCCGACTTGGTTCCGTTTGTGTGGCCATGCGGGCTTCCTCGAGACGGGAGCCCCGCGGAAAGTGTTCGTTGGTGCGTCCCCCAGTGCGGCTTAAAACTCAAAACAGACGGTGGCCTTTGTTTTGGGGCTGGGCTAGCCGTTGCGGGTGCAAGTCTTGGTGGATTGGGGCGCTTTGCTTGCTTTGCTTTGCTTTGCTTGCTTGCGCGCGAACGAGCGAGACTGGACTACTACTGGGTCGTTGACAGTTGGATGCCAGGACGTTACATCGCATTGCCATCTACGACGTACACCGTATACAGCGCAGCGCAGCGCAGCGCAGCACTCACCGCGGCCTCTGGCACCCCATGCCATCCCATCCCATCCAACAAAACAGCCGCCCGCAGATGCCGAACCATGCACGTAGTAATTCCCCAACCTGCCCCATCCTGACACTCCCAACATCCAGCCCATCACACGCACGACACACCAAAGCAGTGTAGTAATCAATCAATCAATTGCACTGTGACCCCCCCTGGCCACGCAAAGCAAAACCAGGCTTCGAGTTGCGATCAGCGCGCGCCGTCGACGTTGCCAGGCTTTTCCCCGCACTGGCGCGCCGCCTGCTTTGGGCGGCTTGGCCGTCGAGCAGAGGGCCGCCTCCGAGCTTGCGGTGCTTGCGCGTGCTTGGCCCACGACAGATTGATGCTCGTTGCGTGAGAATTTTCCCCGGCGCACGACACACCCCGGCGAACGCACAAGTAGGAAAGTGGCCAGGGGGTATGTGCCTTCTCAACAGTGATGTAACAGCAATCCACGCCGACGTGACGCTGGGGTTCCTATCCCGGTTTTTTTCGCCTTCGTGCCTGCGGTGGACTGGGGACGCGCACTGGCTAGGTTGACTTGCTAGACTAGGGACTGGCTACTTCGAGGATATAACATGGGGGTCTCCGCAGCGGAGATTGTGGGAGAGACTACTGAGTGCGGTGTTTGCGCCAAGTTAGCTTCTGGGCCGATTGTTTCTTCGTTGGAGACGGTAGTGCAGAAGAGAATTTATTATATATACCAGCGTGGACTGCCCTGGTGAATCTCGAAGAGAGAGATTCCCTTCTTTTCCTTCTTCTTCTTCTTCTTTCCTTGGACCCACAGCACACCATGGCTGCCAACGACGTCAAGGATATCGAGCTCAAGGATGCGCCTCAGAGCGTGGAGCACCACCACAAGGCAGGTGGTCTGGCATCCAACATGACTCCAGAGCGGAGACAGCAGGTTGAGAAGAGCCTGAAGCGGAAACTCGATATGCGGTGTTCGCTGTTCGTCTTGATTTATATCATGAACTGTAGGTTTTGCAGTCTGATCCCAAGCATGAGGGTTCCTAACAATGTCTAGATCTCGACCGAAACAACATCGCCGCCGCTCGTCTCGGTGGACTACAAGAAGATCTTGGAATCGACAACACGCAATATGCTACCTGTTTGAGCATCTGTACGTATATCTGGCATCAATAGGGAACATGGGCACACTGAACAGTGTACACCTCACTCCACCCTACCGATCGCAACTCTATACCAAACACACTGTCTAACAATCCCCAGTGTACGTCGGATACATCCTCATGCAAGTCCCCTCCAACATGATCATCAACCGCATCCCCCGGCCCTCAATCTACATCTCCGTCGTCATGCTGCTCTGGGGCATGATCTCCACACTCTCCGGCAACACGCACAACTTCGCCGGCATGGTAGCAGTGCGCTTCTTCATCGGGTTCGTGGAAGCAGCTTTCCTCCCGGGTGCCCTCCTCATCCTGTCAAAATGGTACACGCGCCGCGAACTCACGCTGCGCAACGCCATCCTCTTCTGCGGCAACCTCATCTCCAACGCCTTCTCGTCGCTCGTCGGCGCAGCCGTGCTGTCTAATATGGAGGGTACCCTTGGCCACCGCGCCTGGCGCTGGCTGTACTGGATCGAGGGCGCGGCGACTATGGTCATCGCCATCGCGGCTATCTTCATTCTGCCGGACCTGCCGCACAACTCGCGCGGCTTCACGGAGGAGGAGCGCGCCGTCGCCGTGCTCCGCATGACCGAGGACGTGGGCGAAGCGGACGAGGACTCAGCGGAGCAGTCGCCCTTTGCAGGTCTCGTCATGGCCGTCAAAGACGTCAAGATCTACGTCATGATGCTCACCTTCACCGCGTACGTCGTGGGCCTCAGCTTCAACGCCTTCTTCCCCACGCTCACGCGCACCCTGGGCTTCGGCTACATCACGACGCTGCTCATGTCCGCGCCGCCGTGGGCCTTCGCCTGCGTCATCTCGCTCATCAACGCGTGGCACGCCGACCGCCAGCAAGAGCGCTTCTGGCACATTGTGGGCCCCATCTTCGGCGGGCTCGTCGGCTTCATCATATCCATGTGCACGCTCAACACGGCGGCGAGGTATGTAGCGCTGTTCCTGCAGGCGAGCAGCTACGCGGGCTTCATCGTCTTCTACTCGTGGATCTCGTCTTCGTTCCCGCGGCCACCAGCTAAGCGCGCCGTCGCCATCGCCATGATCAACGCGTTCTCGCAGCTCGGCAACATCGCGGGCAGCTACGTGTGGAACATGTCTGAGAATGGGTTCCGCAACAGCTACGGCGTTGTGACGGCCATGTTTGGCGTTACGATCTTGGGATGTCTGGCGTTTAGGATGATCCTGGTGCGCCTGAATAAGAGGCTGGATGATGGGGTTGATGCCTGGGTTGTGCATGGGGATGTTGCGGAGCAGACGGCGGCGACCGAGGGGGTTAGTGTGGAGGAAGGGCAGAGGTTGATGAAGGGGTTCAGGTATCTGGTGTAGATGTGGTTTGAAGTGGTGTAAGGCCAGGTTGTATATAGGGGTGAAGACTTGGAGTCTTCTGATTCTATTGATCTCGGATTTTATTCATTCTTTAGGCGGTCTTTTTGGACCCCTGACTACACTTTTTGGACTTCCCACCATGCATGACAACTAATCTTCTCCGCTACCTCTTCCCTACCCAAAATATCCTCAAAGCGCGCAATTGTCATATTACAGATAGCCAAGGTTTTACAGTAGAACACAGAGTGTGCGGACGTGTAGTGTGAGCGTTGTATTGGTCTAGTTCATCTACATAGATCTTCCCGTGTATTCTCAATAAGGTCATTTAGCTCATTACTCGTTGCATCTTCCATGTCTACGTACTCTGCATCATCTCCTATCCCCTTATGCTTCCTCAACCCCTGTCTCCTGCCACATCTACCTCCCCCTACCTACGCCTCAGCATTCAACTTCACACCCCTCTCCACTAGTCCCTCCAGCCACCCATTAAACTCTCCCCTCATCTCCACCGGCAGCACATGCCCCTGCCCTTTCACGAAATGCTTCTCTACCTCCCCCTCCACCCAAACGTCCTCTTCCTCCTCAACCCCCAACCAATTCTCCTTGCCCGTCCTCCCCGCGCCGCTCTCCAACCCGCGCCACAGCACCACCCCATGCGGGAACGTAATCATCCGATCCTGCGTACCGTGCACAACCATGATCCGATTCTTGCCCACCTGCGCGCTGAGCTGCTGTAATTGCGCTGGAGACTTGGCGTGCCAGCCTGCGGCAATGGCTTGCAGCATGAAGCCTGGTTTGCCGAAGAGATCGGGTTGCTGCCGCTTCCAGAGCTCGTTCGCCGCAAAGCGGTCGCCGTTTGTGGGGAAGGGTTGGACAACGTGTGGGAGCGTGTCGGGTGCGGAGAGCCAGGCGGGCGTGTAGAGGTTTTGCTTTACGGCGGCGATTTGCGTGTCGAGGGATTTGGGGATGAAGAGGTTGGCACGGGCGAGGAGGTTTTCGACGAAGCCCTGTGTTGGGGATTAGATAGCGTTATGAAATTGGAGGTTCCTTTGGGAAGAGACGGCTTGGTGGAGAGAGCATTTGTGTTTTGAGACGGGTAGATGTTTTGAAATATTTTCCCTCATCAGGCTGAAATATACTTCGTGAGGCGTTACGAGAAATCAAGTGTAGATTCGAGTAATCATCGAAATTATCTTCACATGGTAGATGTAACGAACGAGATTCACGGAGCAGGGTTTCACCAAAATAAACGAGAGAGACAAACTCACCGTAGTCCTAAACAGACCTGAAGTCGTGGAGACGAGAGAGAGCGTACATATCCGCTCTGGTATCAACATGGCCTAAACTCATTAGCCATCACTGCTCTACAATGAATTTAATGAGTATGCTCAGAAAGGCATTTGGAAACCTGCTCCACCTCTACTTCCAACCATGTCGGCGGAAGTAGAGGTGGAGCGGAGCGGGGCGGAATACACCGTTTAGATTACAGGATCATGCTTGGTATCAGAAGCCGTAACGGGTGTTACCCTTGGCAATGACCCCAAATGGTTCCTGTTTCTCGGAAGGTACAGCATCCGAGATCCGCAAGTCAAAGAGACTCATGTCAATAGCATTGAATCCTTTGGATGGCGAAAGAAAGCGTGGAAATTGATGGACTTACCAACTCCTGTGCAATCATGCCTCCCATGCTTATGCCAATGACATGCAGTTCACGAGGACCTGTCCAGCCAAGATGATCGACAAGTTCAACGACATCCTTTGCCATTTCAGACGTGGAGTATCGGAACTTTGGTTTGTCCGAGCTGCCAATGCCACGATTGTCGAATACCAGGGACGAATAGACATTACCCTTGTCGTGGGCAAAGTCTTTGGTCTGACGCTGCCATGCATACTTCATGCCGCCCAGGCCCATGATCCACTACATTGTATCAGTACCTGCAGGTGGTGGGTAGTGCTACGAGAAAGCTGAAATGCACGGAAATAGTCGGACGAAAAAAAGCTTGTAGGGAAAAGTAAGTAAGCAGGCAGAGGCAGCCAACTGAGACGTGCGGATAAAAGCGTGAGACGGTCCATGCGACTGAAACGAAACGGTGACAGGAGGTGGCTACCGACAGGTACGTAGCGGAGGGCAAGGAAGGGAAGAGGCATGACAAATGCTGGTGCAACGTGTGCCTGATTTGGGGTGCAGAGGGTTGCGTGCGTGGGAAGCGAAGTCCAAAAATGGAACTGGGGCACATACGACGAGATGGCGGTCGCCATGGCCGTGGACTTGGTAGGCTATCTTTATTGGGCCGCCTCTGTCTTTAGCAACGTCGACAGTGCCGTCCTGCGCGGGCTCCAGGGGCCAGATGGTGTGGTTGTATTCTGGGTGTTTGAGCAGCTCGGCGGCGGTTAGTGGGGGCATGGTGTGGGATGGTTGACGGTGGTGGTGAAGGGCCGAGAGGGCCGAGAGAAAGTTTACGGAGAGTGCTGCACGGACTGGATGACCCTGGGGACAATCCAGCGGCCTCAGGATGAGAAATCAAGGGCAGATGCGATTGGCGATGAGACGGGCCAAGTTGCGACGAGCGTGGCGCAGCCCCCGCAGAGGGTGTCGCACCTTGGCAGGCTCCCGCTTGTGGCTAACTGCAGCAGGCGGCGTGGAGGCGTGCCAGAGCCGGGTAAAACGATGGATGAGGCCCCGGACAGGTACGCGAGTGCTGTGTAATCTGGAGAAGAGAGAAGACAGGCGCAGCTATTCTAGGGAGCGGGCATGTGCAGACGGCGCTTAACAATGGGACTGTTCTTAGACATGAAGAGGTTGATATAGAGTTTGCCCACGCCAGCGAGGGAGCGAAAAACGTCTAAAACCTGACCAGGCTGCGACGTTTCCACGGTGGAGCTCGAGCAGGACTAATACTATCGTACTCTCCCAGAGACTGCACGTCGTTCCAGACAAGTTGAGCAGACTAGCCCTAGGTGGCCGCAGAGGCGCAGGAACGTCACTCGACTAGCCGTTGTAGGAACACTGCGCGGGCTTTCGGACGACGACGGACTTACTACGGTAGCTCGACGACATCGCCATCTGACATCAAATCCTACTCTGCTGGGTTATACTACTCTACTCTCCCCGTGGACTGACCTCAAACCTCGACTGCGCATTCACACCCCAAACAAGCTTCTGCCTCACCCGTTCGCGCGCCGACGCGATTCGATAGGCGGCTAGTCTGCGACAGTCGACCCTCGCGCCCTGCCCATGGTCCTCCTCGGCAGCGTTTCATCTTACCCAGCGCTGCACTGAGCCCCTCCGTGCCTCCCACCCCGGCGCCCTCTCGACTCCTCAAAACAACCTCGCGCCCCGGCTCTCGACCGGCGAGCCCCTCTTGCAATTGCCCTCGACACCACCGCCGGCGCCTCGCCCCCCCTCCGCCCGCCATGAACCCCTCCAACGGCGGCTTCTACGCCCCTCGCCCGCCCATGATGAACCCGCCGCCCCAGCTCTTCGCCGGCGGCAGCTTCGACCCCTCGCAGATACCCGGCTCCATGTTCCATGACGACCTCGACGACCACGGCGACGGCGGCGACCCCAAGCGACGGCGCATTGCAAGGGTATATCCTCTGCGGGACGAGCGTCGTACAATGCTGACACCCTGCAGGCCTGCGATATGTGCCGCAAGAAGAAGATCAAATGCGACGGCAAGATGCCCTCGTGCACCCACTGCCAGAACTACAAGACAGAATGCATCTTTACCCAGGTGGAAAAGAAGAGACAGCCACCCAAAGGGTATGCGCCTCACCTCAATTGGTGAGATGCACCAGAGCTGACTATCCACAGCGCCAAGTACATCGAAGGCCTCGAGAACCGACTCGCCCGCATGGAATCGCTGATGCGCCTCTCGGGCGTCCTCCCCGACGACGACGACGGCAGCACCGATCTGGCAACCCTAGAAAGACGCCTGGCCGACAGGGCAGGGCGAGATTCAACTCCAAGAACAAGCACGGATGAGCGACGGACATCGGCTGCCCCCCATACTGGCCACTCAACCACACACGGAACCCCCGTGCAACCTGCTCTGCCGAGCCCGAGAAGCGGCACTGCATCACCTGAGCCTAAGGAGACCGAAGAAGGAGAAAAAGAAGAGGATGCTCTGGCAGAGATGATGTGCTCCCTCGTCACCAACAACTGTGGTGAGACCAGATACATTGGTATGTCTTGTTCTTTCTCGGCTTGAGACATTACTAATCCAACAGGTTCCTCCTCTGGCTTCTCCATCTTCTCGCCCAAGGGCATCCAGTGGGTCAATGATAAAACGGGTGACAATTCCTTCCGAGACATGATCTCTACCGCTGCCGTAGAGGACAACAAGTGGATCCAATGGCGACCCGATGTTTTCCAGGACATTTTCAAGCGCAGAGTCTACAAGCAACTACCACCAAAGCACGAAGCCCTGTCCCTGCTCAAGGATTATTTCGAAAACTTCAATTGCATGTTTCCTTTGTTCCACGAACCAACATTTATGCACCTAGTGGACAAGCACTACTCGAAAGATCCTTATGAAGGTTCAGGTTGGTGGGCAAGTTTGAACGTAGCCTTGGCGTTCGCACATCGACTGCGTGTCATGAGCAATTTGGTCCCTGCTGAGGAAGACGAAAAAGCATGGCAATACTTGAAGAATGCAATGAGCGTCATGGTTGAGCTTACCATGCGCAACACAGATCTTCTCAGTGTACAAGCTCTGCTTGGTGTGGTACGTTGATCGAGTTCGAATCATCATCTTTCGCTAACGCAGCTGCCAGGGTCTGTTCTTACTTGGGACACCAAACCCTCAGCCGACGTATTTCTTCGTAGCTACCGCTATGAGACTTGCACACAGCATTGGTCTGCATAAAAAGGGTGCTAACTTCAGCCTCAATGCTGCCGAAGTGGAACAGAGACGGCGCGTCTTTTGGATCGCATACATGCTTGACAAGGAGTAAGTCTACTATCTCCTTCTACGAGCCTTTCTAACGTCATCCAGCATCTGCTTGCGCTCTGGCAGACCTCCTGTGCAGGATGATGACGACATGAACGTGGAGCTACCCAGTGACACTCCTACTGACAACATCGGGAACATCCCTCTCGCTGATGGCAAAGGAACCATGAATCTCTTCCGGTTAATGTGTACCTTTTCGGTTATCCAAAGTAAGGTCTATAAAGGACTGTACTCGGTAAAAGCCTCGAAACAGACTGATGGGGAACTTCTCAACACCATTGGTGAGCTGGACAGAGAACTGGAGAACTGGAAAGATGGTATTCCTCTCGAGTTCAGACCAGAGCACGACATCAAAGCTTCGCATACCCCACTCATCCTTCAGGTAGCAGTGTTGCACCTTGGGTACTACAACTGCCTCACAACCATTCACCGTATGAGCGTACACCATGGATACTGGACAAGTCGATTATCAAACTTCGCCATTCAGGGTCTCAACGCGCGACCACTCAACCCAAGAGTGTTCATGTCTGCGCAGCTCTGCGTACAGGCTGCTCGTGCCTCGATTCACCTTCTAAAGTACATTCCAAAGGGTGACCTGTCATGTGTTTGGCTAGTCATATACTTCCCGGTAACGGCACTGGTGACCCTTTTTGCAAACATCCTCCAGAACCCACAAGACACTCGATCGCGATCAGATCTAAAGTTGATGAAGTTGGTTGTCAACTTCTTGAACATGCTCAACGATGACCAAGGCAGTGGCAGTGTTAAACGCATGTGCACTGTCTGCGCCGAGTTTGAGCGAATTGCGACGGCAGTCTTGGAGAAGGCAGATCGCGAGCATGCATCAAGACGAAAGAGGAAGCAAGGTGATAGTGAGCAAGATGCTCAAATCGAAGCAACGGCTGCCGAACTTCTATCGACTGGTCGCAACTCACATTCATCGCCTCAGCAGGTCTCGACGCCACAGAACAGCAATCAAGGCTCTGAAGGCATGATTTTCAACCCAGATTTCCACGGTTTCAACGAGGTAAGTTACACACATCTCCAAATAGCTCCAAGCTAACATCCTTAGCCCTTCCCATTCTCACCAAACTTCACCCACGCCTCCCTCCAAGCCAACACGCAAATCAACCAATTCGGCTCGCCCTCGATGACGGCGCAAATGCTGCAACAACAGCAAAGCCTCCCGCTAACCACGGGCGCCGACATCAACGGCATAAGCTCCAACATCAACGCCATGGCCATGAACCAATTCGACCAAACCTTCAACAACGTGCCCCAGGACCTGTGGAAGATGCCCATGACGCTCGAGTGGGATTGGGCCGATATGACGGGGGGTTATTCGGGGTATGAAGACAGTATTAGCATGAATGGCGTTATGCCCGACTTTTCGAATACGACGCATGGGACTAGCGAGTTTAATCAGGGGGCGATGAATGGGGGGAGGTAGGAGGGACGTAATGTCTGGGTTTGGAGTGGTGAAAAGGAGGGCTTTTGATGGTTTGGGGAGTGGCGGTTTGGATGGTTGGTCGGGGAGCATATATGGCCATCCCAAAAAGAGAAAGAGAAGGAAAAGGAGTGAACTCGACTCATTTATTGGTAATGTCGTGTCATGGCATGTCGCGTCGATGTGTAAGAACATTACAGAAGGAAGGAAGGGGAGAAAAAACCGGGGAGACGTGTGGACGGGTGTATGTGTGTACGCTTTCTTGTACTTGTATGTATATGTGTGTGTGTGTGTTGGACTGGATAAGCAGTGGTTTTTATGCGTTTACGAAAGTCATGAACGAGTATTTACTAAAGTATGTAACTAGCGCTTCTTGTTCTTCTTCTGATTCGGATTTGGTTAGTTTAATGATATTTTATTGCTGGATAGTATTGCTTTTGTGTGTGTGACGAAGCTTGGAAGGTTAGTTGGAGTTTGTGTGTTGTCTAATGCTATGTTGCGATCTTGATGTCATATCATATGAGGGTATAGTGGTAGGAATCATTCTTTGATGGATCTGGTCGTTAGTTACGTCGAATGGCGAGTTGGATAGGTGAATAGGTATTTGAATTGAATTACTGTACCGTTGATATCGCGAATATACAACGATGTTGACGCCATCGCTTGGCAGCTTAGTTCTCTTGTTAAGTAGAGTTGCAGGACCCCGCCCTTTATCGTGGTCCTGAACACTAGGTGTACGTAGATATGTAGGTAGGGGCAATTCTACATGTGTTTGTTGGGATCAGCTTGATTCTCATTCAAGCCCACGTTTTAGAGATTTGCGTTTCCAATGAACGTTGTCGAAGTTGTACGTTCGCAACATACTGTCCACAGGTCCCCGGCATTCCATCAGCCGAGCTTTCTCTTCCGGGGATAGGCGTCATCACATCACATCGTTAGATTTTGATGATCAGCATGAACGATGCTATATTAGGCAGCTGGGAGTTGATGCCAATGTTCTGAGCTTGGAAATTGGGAAACGCATGCAGACTTCCTACTTACTTATGAGTTTGGGGTTCGTGATTGTGGACGGGTAGCACGACTCCGGCTAAGAGAAGGGAGGGTAAGAGTATAATTGGGTTGCTACGCTGTGGGCTCAGCGGTCCATTTGTACATACCTGTCGAGAGACCATACACAACCAAGAGGTGGGAATTACCGGGCATCGAGAAACGACAGCAAACATGCGTGCGGCTCAGCTTTCTGTATTGAATGTATTCTCCCTCTACGCAACCGTTGCATATGCCGACCGATACGCGAGTAACCAAAATCCGACCGTCGTCGATTCTCCCCAGGTTGCAGCCAACTTCCCCGATTTGGAAGATGTAAAGCTGCTGTCGCCGGCTTTTGTGGACTCGGCTTCTGTTCCGCTCACCTTTGTGAATGGGACGTCGGGTCCCACACCTCAAAGTAAACTAGGTAGGAGCGTAGTTCATAGTATAAATTCTGGCTCTGACATGCATATCATAGAAAGCTTTGTAAAAGGTCTTGCTAGCCGAAATGGATGGCTGAAATACAACGACCACCTTGAATCGGAAGAAGGACGTAAGATTCCCTATGTCACTCTGTCCAACGGCAAACAAGGAGGGAAAAAGCTGCGCATCTGGATTCAAGGCGGCCAACACGGTGATGAGCCCGCAGGCGACGAGGGTGTTCTGGCATTGCTAGGGAAGTTTGCGGACGACTCGCAATGGACCGCAAAAGTACTGGAGAAGATCGACTTCCTCATCCTGCCTCGGTACAACGTCGACGGCGTGGAATACCTCCAACGACAACTTGCCTCCAACTATGATCCCAACCGCGACCATGTCGTCTTAGCCCGCGAGCAAACGCGGGCTATCAGACGTCTTCAGTCGGAATTTGATCCCCACATCTTCGCCGACAACCACGAGTACACTGGCGTCAACCCCGTCGCGCAGCGATACATCCGCGCACAAGACCTACTAGTATCAGCAAACAAGAACCAAAATGTCAACAAGGACATCCGCGCCCTGAACCAAGACTTCGTGCAGGACATTTTCTCCGCGGCCGAGGCCAAGGGCCTACGTGTATTCCCTTACTTCACCACGAGCGTAGCCAACGGCACAATCACGATTGAAGAGCCCGACGCGCATGCGCAGGCCAACCACAAGGGCGCCGGAAACTACCAGACGCTCACCTTCCTGATCGAAACCCGCGGCATCCGCTTGGCAAGCCAGCATTTCCAGCGCAGAGTGGCCTCGCACTTGCTAGCTCTCGAGACCATCATCGCCAAGGCCGTCGCCGAGTTCGAAAATGTCTACTCTACCATTGAAAAGGGGCGCCAGGCCTTCATACACGGCACTGAGGACGTGGTGGTGACGTACGAGCAGCAAGTCACGCCCAAGACGCTGCAGTTCATCAGCGCCACGAACGGGACGCTCGTCGACGTGCCTGTCCGCTCGCGCAACAGCGACCCGTACATCGTGACGCTGGCGCGTCCGCGACCAAAAGCCTACGTCTTCTCGCGCGCATGGGCAGACGTCGCGCTGCGGCTGCGCGTGCTGGGCGTCCAAGTCTCCGAGCTGCGAGAAACCTTTACGGGCACCGTGGAAGCGCTCGTGGTTCAGAATGCCACGCTCGCGGAGTCCAAGTTCGAGGGCATCGCTGGGACGGCCGTGACGACGAATGCTACGCAGCGCGTTGTGACGATTCCGGCAGGGGGGTTCTACGTTGATACTAGGCAGAAGAACGCTGGATATGCGTTTGTATTGCTTGAGCCGGAGGGCGAGGCGAGTCTGGCGTTTTATAATTTGGTGCCGTTGGAGAGGGGGGATGAGTATCCGGTTTTTAGGGTGCTGTGGTGAGGGAGAGGGAGGGAGAGAGTGAGAGAACGAGGTAAAGTCAGGGGTGTGGTCGAGAAGAAGGCTGTCAGCAATGTACTATATTGCACGAAATCCAGAAGCCTTTGAGGTTAGCTAGGTAGGTAGTCAGCTTTTCTGGCTGAAGAAACACAAACACGAACACGGGTCTGAAATCCTAGGAATCGATTGATGAGCATCCCACGTCAAAACTCCATGATGACAGTTGAATCCGGAACTCCTTTGCATTTTAACCCAGTCCGTCCGTGCATTACCTCCCCTTTCTCCAGTCATACGTAGTGACACTCACAGTCCCAGCATTCCCCCAGCAATCCCTCAGCGAAACAGAAAAATCACTCACTCTCTCACCTCAACCCTCTTTCGCTCGTGTTCACCCATCACCACGGCCGTGACACTGACAACCCAATCACCCCCCCTGGCCCCTACATAGCACTCACCACTGACACCACGGACTTCTCTCCGCTCGTTTCGGCGGCCAATCAGCCCTTTGCCCTGGAGCCTGCGCCAGCGTCGCTGACACCGCGCTGCACAGTTTTTCCCAGGGTGCGAGTACACATCGGATGGTTTGGCGCGCGAATCGTATGCTAAGTCGTATGTTTTGCGCACTGGCAGGGGGGGCGGGGCGACGTTTGCGACACGGACGGGCGGTGGGCGGGCCGAGGCTGGAGGGACAACTGACCAGACCAGGCAGAGCAGCCTGGAACTAATAGTAGAGCGATGGGTTCTCGGGCGTCGCTCGGGGGGCGCCTGCGGGGTGCATATTAAATGGGGGAGCTGCTGCTAGCTGGTTGTACTCCGCGGTTGGGCTTGGGTTGTTGCGCTGTGTGTGCGGGCTTTATTTGACGTCGGTCATCTTTTTTTTGTTCGTATAACCGAGAGAGTAATTTAGTCGCTTTCGTCGGTCGTGGCGGAACCTCGTTCTCTATTCCCTTTTTCTTTTTCTTTCTCTTGCCTGAAATTCACCTTGAGTGGTTCCCATAGTCGTCTGGTATCTGGGTCTTCTTTTGGAAGCTTTTCTTGAGCACGGCGAACAACAAAGACTCCAAGATGCCGCCGCAAGATCACCCCCCGGTTATCCTGTTCGGCTATGATTGTAAGACTCCTTCTGCCTAGGCACTGTTCCCTCCCGTCTTGAGTTGAAGCTTACGTTTTGGTAGCAAGTCCGTTCACGAATAAGGTTCGCTTGGCGTTGAGGGTCAAGCAGATACCTTTTTGTAAGTGTGGTGTTTTGGAGTGACGTTATTTCTTTCAACGTGGTGCTTCGACTTTACATCTTCGAAGGCATCTTTCATTTTGTTACTTCGTTTTCTTTTCGATTTCTCATCTCTTGGATTCTCTTTAATCCTCCTACTCTTCGTCTACCATATTTCAAATCCCATTTCAACATTCACCATGTCATCCTCTAACCTTCCAACACACTCTTCTTTCCCAATCTTCCAAGTCACCTTCTCACTACCCAATCGACCCAAAACATACTAACTTAACTCAGCATACGTTCCTGTCCCTTCAATGTTCCCCCGTCCCCTCCTCTCCTCCACCTTCGCTTTGCACTACCGCAAAATCCCCGTCCTTGCTATCGGCCGCGAGATCTACTGCGATACGTCGCTCATCATTGAGGCGTTGGAACATTATTTCCCCGCCTCGCAGGGATGGGGGACTGTGTATCCTAAGTTTGAGGGCGTGGATGAGTGGACGTATCGGGGGTTGGTCAGGGGATTTGCGAGCTTTTGGACTGATGTAAGTTTTGCCTGTATTTCTTATATTTTATTTTATTTTTGTTGTCGACTTGTGTCTTGTCTTAGCTCTTCCGTGCTTCCTTATTCCTCGTTCTATGTCTTGTGCGTCTCGAGAGAAATAAGCAATGCACTCGACTGCTTCGTCCTCGGCCGGTAAACTAAATCGCGACACGCAAAGGCTGACATCATCTCCAAAGAAACCTTTCTTCCGCACAACTACAGGCTTGATCCCTTCCAGCGTGTGGTCATCCTCCTTCGGCAAAGACCGCGGCCAACTGATCGGCCACCCTCTGGACCCCCAGAAACTCGGGGAGAAGATTCCACAAAATCTATCGACCCTCGATCTCCATCTATCCCTCCTCGAACCCACCTTCTCCTCAGGCACCTGGGCAATCCCCACCAAAACGCCCTCCCTCGCTGACATCAGCCTCTACTACCAACTCCGCTGGGGCATCGACATCGCCGCCGGAAAGGGCATATACAACCTCAGCGGCGGCGGGACGCAGGATACCGCCGAACCCGTGACGGACAGCGTCTTCAACAAAACACGGTACCCCGGGCTGTGGAACTGGTTCCACACATTCGAATCGTACATTGCGCTGCTACCGAATCGCGAAGTCACGGTGCCAGAGTCAGATACGCGCTGGAAAGAGGCCCTGAGGCAGACCCCACTCGTGTCAGATGACAAGCTGGTTGTTCCTGCTGCGGTGGAACAGCATCCCTCGCTTGATGTGCAGCGGGGTTTGGTACCCGGTGTGAGTGTGAGCATTGCGCCTGATGATACGGGGCGGGATAATCCGACTGTGGGGACGCTGGTTAGCTTGGGGGTCGAGGAGGTGATTATTACGCCCGTGGAGAAGGCTGAGTTGGATGTTAGGATTCATTTCCCGCGACTTGGGTTTGTGGTCAAGGTTGTGGAGGGCAGCCGGTTGTGAGTCGGATGGGTGGTGAAGATTGACACGAATTTTCTTTTGGATTGGGGTTAGCATATAGATGGGTTATTTTCATGATTTGGTGTTTGGGGTATTTAATTCGGATATCCTTGATTTTACTGGAGAATCCTTTCGCTTCAAGTGATGTTGGCATGATTGTGTTCAGAGTCTTTTGTCAAAATGAATTAGCGTCGTTACACGTATGAATGCTCATGTAGCGAACCAATCAAGACGCATGTGGAGCGACTGCGTGATGCAAAGGGGCCCCTTGGTATGCAAGGCTTGCCAATGAAAGCAGATCATGTCGACCTTATAAGAGGTTGCCGCAACTCTAAATTCGCCAACGAGGCATCCTCTGCAAACCTTCTTTTCGAGCCCTTTGTATGAAACCATTTCGCGAAACTGCGCACTTATCATCAAGGCAGCGTCTTTCATGTTTGGACTCGAAGCTGTCGCATCCGTCATTACTATCATAACTTCATCTTACCAAGTAATCTCTTCACTTGATAACGCCATTACTGAGCTGGGAAACCTGCCACGGGAACTTCAGCAACTTCAACAGGAACTTGGAATCATCATAAACTGTATCAAACAGTTGACAGCTTTGATCACTATCACTACGGACGAAGAGACATTTAAGGTTTTCCGGCGTTTCAGATTCGAGGAAGCAATCCAGACGTGTACGAATACGTGCGAGGAATTCCACCAGTCTCTGTCCAACTGGTTAACAGCCCCAACACACAGTCGCCGTTTTCGAGCACTACTTTGGCTACACAAGGAGGAGCTAGATATTATTCGTACAGAGATCAGCAACGCGAAAGAGATTACCATATTCACCGCTGTTTCGGTTCAATTGTAAGTCAGATATGCGAAAGCATGGAATTTTATGTAACCATAGTCAGGTATCTACAAGTCAAAAACTCGGTGAAGATCAAAGACAACGTGCAAGCATATAAACTAGCTGAGTCTAACCTTCGAGACATGAACCGCAAACCCGACTTGCCTGCGGTAGGCAGTTCCCAGTATCATCTGGATAGCAACAGTGCAGGGGATAAGAAGAAACAAATCATACTCTTGGAGAAACAAATTACTCCGCGCCCTGCAGCTCAAGACGATGAAATTTCCATCGAGTCTCTTGATGAGAGCATTGACAAAGATCCGGGAGAGGCTCTGTCATCCCAGCAACACACGGAACAGGCGGAGGAGGAGTCGCGGAAGATCTTTGAGGAGGCGAAAGGCATCATTGAACAACAGGTCGACGGCGAAGTCTTCATAGAGGGCAAAAATCACACTGTCTTCCTTGCTAATGAGTCTTCGAATGGGCAGGCGATTCGGCAAACCTTTAAGAAAGGCATACGAACGACCAGTACGTCGAAAAATCATAAAATTGGGATTATCAACGACAAAGACTCGAGTGAGTCTGACCTCAAATCCGAATGAATGCGGAATCTGACTCGCAGATTTTTTCGAAGCTGAAATGGGGGTTTGAGGGGATTCTTTTGGTTCAAACCACAAGCTGGATTAGCTGTGCAAGCCGTAGATAGTATAAATGCGTTCTTGAATCTTCGCCCGTATTGTGCTGTGAATAATGCCTCCATTTATGGAATATCGCTGAAGCCATAGAGCATGTCTTGAAGCTCGTGCTCTCGTCCAAGTAGATATGCGCGATACATGCCTGTTACTATGAGGCGAAGTCCGAACCAGAAACTTTCAGCCACCATACTGTCAGCGTTCTTCTTGCAGGTTCTATTTCCTTCCAAAACGCCAGGATTCAACTTACGCAGCGAAAATCGAAATCCAGTATGACACTCTTGCAACATTGCACGCACATCGATTCTTCTCCAGTGCATCACCGCATCCGCGCTCCAAATACCACGGCCGAATACTGACATGCATTGTATCCGAGAAGTCTCCTGAGTTTTGGCCCGCCACACTGTAACTCCAAAGCGCGAACAAGACAGCATCGTACACTGTGTTCGTCATGAGCGTGGAGTACAGATCGAGGCCATACCCACCAAAAACATTGACGTTGAACCTAACAATCCACACAAAAACCGTGAAGGCCGCGATGGCAAGATAGCATAGCGAAGAGCTACTTGGAAAGTCAGTTTGAGTTCTCCAACTTGGAAGAAATTGAAGAAACATGCTTCGCGACCTTTCATCCCAAAGCCAGGGTATAGGAGGGGCTTCGCGATAGTTTGCATAGTAGTATACGCGTTCGTGTGGATCCGAGTTCCAGCCTTTGGTCCCGCCGTCCTGCCATAAAGCGGTGCGGAAGCGGTCGGGATATGCGCAGGCAAACAGAATCAGGAGGGTGACGGAAAATAGTAGTTCGAAGAGCGTGGCTAGTTGGAAGACGAGATATGTGTAACGTAACATGATTGGGATAGAGAGCAAGAGGTAAATATTGGTCACGGCATGCGCGTAATAGCAAAATGCGAGGGTGTATCTGGGAGGGTGGTTACTTTGAGGCTTGTGGAAATGTGGCGTGTGTGAAACGGGCTCAAATATGCGCTGTGATGGCTGTCGAGGATTACGTGGAAATCGATTTATATACGAATTGAAGTCACATTATAAGAGATGCTACATTTCGTTGCTCGACAATCGAAACTTGTTAGCAGAGCTTATGTTACGACAGTCGACTGCCGAAAGGACGTCGAGACTGCTGCGCTATGCGGTGAAACTAAATCCACATGATATTGTATGTGAATCGCGTGAGAGTTTGCAGACAATTGATGGCCCCTATTGTGATTATGATCCAAGACCGGAAAGTTGCGCAAATGAACTCATGTTGTATGATGCACTAGCTGTTTTCAGGTAGCCTATCATGCTTTCGTTCGCAGTGCTCACATGCTCGAATGCTTGACTCGAATTGTGCCAAACTTTCGAAAAGCAGAGTTGAGATCTAAAAGAATACACTACAATTTATCTCACACAAACCGAGGCGAAGTCTTCGCAACTAAATTCGGGAGAATCACATTTGCGTCGCTACTCGTTTTCGGGAGTGAACTTTCTTATACCACCGAAACATGTACCCTGCAATACGGACCGAAGCGTCCATTCGCCTTGCATTTAGCAGCTTCCACTCGTTGATCTGGCTTTGCGTGACCCCGTACTTCTCTCGAAGTTGGTCGAGCCATTGGCTGCGCGGGATGACCTGGTTATTGACAATGATCGTATCTGGCGACATGTCTTTCCAACGACTTGAATCTATCGGTGGAAGATAGAGCATCTCGTGGCTCTTTTTGCATAGCAGGAAGGGGTAACTGTCATCTCCACGCTTCTGGTAGCAATTTGGGCAAAGTTGGACGCACAAACAGTGCTTGCATGTCCAAACATCGGCTAATACCTTATCCCAAGGTGTACTGCATGCATCGCAATGATATTGTGAGATATAGAACGTAGGTTCTGGCTTTGATTCAGCATGTGCTTTCATCAGGCTTCGTAGTTCAGCGAGATTCGTTGGTGCTTTGTTGATGGGCGCCGAGCCTGTCTCTGGAGCTGCTTCCCCGTTTGAATTCGTGGAGGATTTTCCAGAGTGCTTCACTGCTTGCCAGGCTGCAATGGCACTTTCATCATCGTCAAGGGCGGTCAAAGTTGATGCCAGATTCTGGAATCTGAGCTCAAGTGACTTGTCCTCAGGATCATCTGGCCACTCGTCAAATACACGAATGAATCGGTCTTTTGCCTCAATGAGAGCTGTTTCGCGGTCGCCTTTGAGTACCGAGAGTCTGATCGAGCAAAGACGCAAATCCTTTTGCCCTTCTTGGGCAAGGTGTATGGTTGGGTGATCTAATGCAAGAAGCTCCCTTAGCTTCGTGGCATTGTTCTCTATCTTCTCCGGCGAGAGTAGACTGGGGTTTTCTATAGTGGCACTGTCGAGAAGACATTGGGCTAGAAGTTGACTTGCCCTGTGAATTGTCCATCGCGCAAGGTCGGAATGATCAGAGCGGGCGTCTTCGATGATTTTTCCCCACAACGCTATTCCCTTTTCGCGATCATCATACTGCTGGCTACCGTAAGACATGAGTGTTGCTTCAAAGTGGCGTAATTGTCTCTTTGCCCAATCGATCAAGTACGTATTTGGGTCTTCGAGCGTCAACTCTGACAGCGCTCGACTGTAAATACCTCGCACACTCTCGACAGCATTTGCGCGTTTTGCTGCTAGTACTATGCAATCATGAATGTTGTCGTGAAGTGTGGTAATCTTGATCCATTGTAAGAATTCTGGATTCTTTCCCTCGCCGTGAGCCCATCTCTGCAGCATGTCAATGATGGACTGATGCTCTCCCAGTTCGATCCAGCAAGTGAACAAACTCGATATCGCGTGCGAATGCTCGTTTCCGATCTCAAATGCAGAAATCAGGGTCAAAAACTCCTGAAAGCAACTCGCAGCCGATGCGAACTGTTTCAACTCTTTGTAGCATTTTCCTTCTCTCAGAACAGTGTCGATCAACCAAAAGGTTTTATCTTCATCTTCTTCTGCCTCGGATTTCTTGAGTTTTTGTGTGTATTCTAAGGATGACTTGAAGTCGTTCAGTTCCTCGTACACATGTGACAGACTTCGAATAAGCCCTTTGTGAGAAGGAAGGTGTATTTCAGCCCTTTTGAGTGGCTCGATTGCTTGAGCGTAGTGACCGAAGATCATGTAAGTTACGCCTACACGGTAGTCCCAGATGGTATCGTCAATGTTGGTCCGCACGGACTCCATTGCCCATCGCAAGAATAGAATAACTTGATGTAGCGGAGGACCATTATCTTCGTCGATCGCCCCATCAGTGGCCTGTGACATCAATCAGTTGACACCTCAGTTCATTCATCAAGGGTACATACATCCATAACGACATCAAAGGGAATAAAGAGATTTGAAGTATGTGTGGTGGTTTTGCAGCTGAACCAGCGCAGTGCTAAATGAACCGCAATCCTGCCCAAGGTGATCTTCCTGTTGGCGGGTTCGGATATGATGGATCTGACCCATACATTCTTTTCTTCACTCACTGCGAAGCCCTTTGCTATGTAAGCCATCTTCCAAAACTTGACCAAAGACATCAGATTTTCATTTTTTGTTGTCCAGTCACGTCTGAGGTCAATAAGTGAGTTTTCGTTGAACCAGGAGTCAATATACTGCTCTTCGTAGAACAGATCCACGAGCTTGGAACCCAAATTGGTGAGTGAATCGCTGTCTACCCTTAGCAGGTCACGTTCTTCGACAAGTTTTTTGAGATGCTCGTAGAACCACAACGATGCATAACCGCGAAAATGAACCAGTTCATCGTTCTCCACACATTCATGCAGCACGTTGACGCAGGAAGTAGTCATTGCCAGTGGGAGATTATCCTTGTTGATATGAATCCGTGGTTTTTGTCGGCCGGACAGAGCAGCGAAGAAGTCGTCGAATCTGAACTTGTTGTAGTATTTCTCACCGCATGCATTGCGGACGAAATGACTACACATTTCTATCTCTGGTTGGGTGACGGTCCCCTCCGGCTCAATTCTCAACCCCGTAGGTTGATAGTCCACCGTGGACAATATACGAAGAAACTTGTCCGAACTGAGCCTCACAGCGCCGGTATCTTCGTCAATGGCCAGTATGACCTTGTAAGTGCTCCTGATCGCGGTCTTCAAGAACAACTTCTCCTTGAACGTGAATAAGAGTACGTTTTGAAGAAAGTCCACACTTGGGTTGGCATTCGAACCAACAATCCATACAAGCATCTCATTCAGTTGCTGAATTTGAGCTAAACTCAACGACTTGTTCAGAGCCTCGACATTCGCCTGAAGCAATGCATTCCAATCATCACCGCTATTACTTATGACGTCCTGAACCTTCTTTTCAGTGTCGCACGCCTCGATTTGGGAGACTTTGGCTTCGAGGTCATTATAGCTGTGGATGTCTTCTATCAGCCGTTGTACATTTGCTTCTGTCAATATCGTTCGAAGTTCCGGTCTGTCGCGGTTGATCCTGGCAATTCGAGACTTGGTAACAAGCACAAGGTCGCTCGAGTTCTTGAACGGGATCGCGCTGAATGAGGGCATGGCCTTCAGCTCATCAGAAAACGTCCCATCGGTGCTTGAAACCAGCAATCGAATTTTCACACCGTTCAGACCCTCGTCAGACATTGCTTCATTTGCTATCATGGCCATAGCCTCGATTGCATCCGCACTTCGATTCAGGCCATCGTACCCATCAATGCAGATGTAATATGTACCTTTCATGAATTGGTACAAGTCGCGTACTAGGGTCTTCCATCGGTCTTTTGAACGAGCCACATTTGTCGGCGAATCGCATGCGATAGCGACCTGTTTTGCATAGCTCTCGTTCGATAAAGCAATCTGGCAAATGATAGATCCTAGACATCGTTCTAGTGACTCGTCTTTATCGTCGCTGTAGTAATAGTATGCGACAAATGCTTGATTCGTGCCGGTCGAATACTTCTTCTCGAGATGAGAAATGATGTAGTTGATTGCATGAGTTTTGCCAGAGCCAGCATCCGCGCGCAAAGTCAGCACCTTGATAGTCTGCTTGGTGACATCGGACCACTGTTTGAAGGGCATGTCCTCCAAGATCCATTCCCCAGTACGATCCTCTCGGGTCGAAGATATTTTCGTGTGACGTTCAACCCAAGGATCAGAAGGTTTGAGACTCAAGCCTCTCCGTATTTTGTGCATATTCTCTTTGTGTTGTTCTCGATTTGTCCGGCCGTCAGAAGTATCTTTGATGCTTTGTGTCAAATTCATCATTTGTTCGCGGAAATCTTTGTTTGCCTGGAGCTCGATTTGGATTTCGTCCTCTTTCTGTTTTCGAACCTCCTCCGTATCTCGGAACCATCTCGCAAGGCCTTTCAAATCTCTCTGGATCTCGTCAATCTGAGCCTTGGTGAACTGTTCCACAAGCCACTCCAATCTTTCAAGGGATTCCGCTACGCTGTCATCTTCGTTGAAAAGCACTATTCCTAGCGTGACTTTCCATCTCTCTGCTTTGCTCTTCACGAGATTTTGCGAAGACGCTAACACCTCGAGGAAATGGAACAAGATCCCGTAGGCCTGCTTTCGGAGGCCCTTAGGTAAACGCTCACCACCCGGGAGTGAGCTCGACTCCGCGATCAAGAATGCGTTGAGACGTTCCAAAAAGGCAGAGCAACGCTCCATCAGAGTCACAAACCCATCCAAAGCCTGGGGATACTTTTGCACTGATCGAATGATGAGGCTGATTGCACTCCAACATTGCCCACTGGGTCCAAAAACGATGCTGGCTCCGCCTGCAGCGATATCTCCAAATATTTGCAGGCATGAACCAACTCGGTTGATGACCTTTCGCGCATGTTGAGATCTCGTTGATTGGCACTTTTTCAGATCGTTACCGATAGTTTCTTGGACGTTTTGGAAAGAGGCACCAAGATCCACCTTAGACCCTGTTATTTTGTTGTATTGTGACACAAAGAGTGGCAGTATTTCATCGAGGTCTTGGTCGGTCCAGCTCATCCAGTCAACGTCATCCTTGGCTACGTCGGGAGTTGGCTTCTTGCTTCTACCAAACGATGGCATGTTGTGATCCCGCTGCAATTGTGGAGCAACCCCCGCTCGGCTCGCGCAAGGACCTGAGCAACCAACACTTTATTTGTTCGGTATTTCTTTGAATGTGTTGTTCACCAAACTCTCAAGCGTGTCTGCTAGATGGTAGCCTATATCTGGAACTTTGCTGGTGTGGCATGGGATATGGAATAGATAGGCACCTAGAAGGCTGAAAGTTAGGGAAAGGCGAATCGTGTTAGGAAGATCGGACGTCGGCCGTGCTGAAATTAAGACGCCCTATCCCACTACTGCCAGCCCCCTCTTCACCGGCGAGACGCAGCTCAGCTGAGTCGCTTAAGCCCTGTACTCTACAGGGAGCTGAGCACCACAAGACTTGTCCACCAATTACAGGATGCGGACCGGTTGTGTAGCAGCAACTTTCCTTAGTGGCACGGCCCTTTGAGCACTGATCCATCCTCAGCTCCGTACCTGCAATTGTCGAACGGCTGTTCCACAGTAGGTAATCTACATACACTTCTGAACTGCGACAAGCTAAACGCCATCTAGAACGCTAGAGGTCGTTATTATAGTCAAAGTGCAACTTTTAGTGATTCAGCGCAGCGAAAAGCGGCGAGGGCTGCAAAAATTTAGTGATGGCGCCGATGAGCTAGTTGGCGGGGCAGAAAGTCACCCTGGGAAGCGTCAAGTCCAGTTAATTAAGCCAAAAGACAAATAGTAGAACAGAAAGCCATTTGGTACTGCATGCAGTCATTGGAAGAATAAAATCATTTGGTAGAGCATAATTTCAGTGGAAGCGGAAAGGCTAGGTGCAATAACATTCATAAAGCAGATATTTCAGATACTTCAAGTCTGAGAATGCATAAAGCCAAAAGTCTACAGACCCTTCAATTCTTGAAATCTAAAAAGCTAAAAGATTCAAATTTTACCTATACTCTTGTGAATTACCAAGATTTAGAAGTGCAGCCTAATGTTGAAGAGTATTCACAGATTTACGTCGGAAACTGTTGTTTCTCATAGAGGAGAAGCGCGCATAATCCCTACCCTTTTATAAGACGTGATTATGAGGAACAGCTACTGATACGAAAAGTGAATGGGCGGTCGTGGGTCTGCAGTACAAGCTACGACAAAGTTAACCATGTAGTATAAGAAAAACAAGTACAAAGATCATACCATTTCAAGCGGCGATCTCCCTGTAGATACCAACAGAGTTTTCCTTTCCTGGAGGTTGCGCTGTCAATTCTTTTGCAGCCGATAGTAGGTGCAAGCATAGTAGAACTCGTGCAGTTGTTGTTTGAGAGCTCTGGGCCCACGAAAAGAGTAGAATGATGGCTACATATACAGCTTCTTCAGAAATACGCGAGATTCTACGAGAATTTCATAGCTTGCACCATTCGATCACCACAGGTACCTTTTCAAGGCTAATATTGGAACAAATTATCCTGGTATTAATCGGGCATTAGGTAAAGATTATGCGGAGCGTACTCATGGGAAGTGATGACAAGTGAACCCTTCTTATTCGCTGGGTAGTCCTGCTGTTCCGCATTGAGATTATTCCATGCACCAGGGCGGTTTGTAACCCTTGTTTATCATTGATTAGCGGCATCATGGCTTACTGTATCAGAAGCCCAACCAATAGGTCCCGCCGTGATAGTTGTAGTATACAGGGATTGGTCGGTTAAAGTATTAGGTATGTGATCGCGGTGTTAAATACCTTTCCAGGTTAGCAATTAAGCCGTCAAACAAAACCCCTTCTTTCAATCATTCTTGTTGCACAACCAGCTCTGAGATATCCGAGCGAAAGGAAAATGACGGCTTTACCTGAGAGCTTCTCTTACTTCTGGTTGCTAGCGACTCTGGGCGGGTTGTATGTTATCCTCAAACTCTTGCGCTTCGGCGCTCGCGAGAAGAATCTCCCCCCTGGTCCGTCGACTTTGCCAATCATTGGAAACCTTCACGTTGTTATTGACAGAGAACTATACAAAAGGTTAGTACAGCAATACTCACTACTGTTACATATAACAAATCAAGGGTAGGTTCAAAGAATGGAGCGAAAAATATGGAGAGGTGTTCTCCTTGAAGATCGGGAAAGGCACGATGATAGTATTGAACAGCAAGCGCGCAGTCCACGACCTGATAGACAAGCGAGGTGCAATATACTCCTCTAGACCACAGGATTATCAATATCATCTCACTTTGAAGGACGAAAACCTTGTCAATATGGAAGTGGATGCACGCTGGAGATCGCAACGGAAAATCACCGCGCGCTTCTTTGCACCTATCAAGCTGGATGGTGGCCTAGCAAGAATATCAGAAGCAGAGTAAGTACAAGCAAAATAATGATAACGAGATATTGCATGAATGAAATCAACTTTCGAGCTAAAAGAAGCAACTTTGGAGTGCTGATTTGAAGAACAGGATTACTACTCTCATGTACGACTTGCTCACCAACCCTAAAGATTTCAGCAACCATTTTGACCGATCTACTGCTTCTTTCGCTTCGATTGCATTACTTGGGCAGCGCGCAAAGTCTCATGATGACTTCTGGGCAAGGGTAAGTCAATTATCGGACTGGAAAATAAGGAATATAGTAACTAGTGCAGAGCGGTTACGAGGGTATGGGTGCGGTAAGACTACAATTGTTTGAAGCCGTAAGGCGGAAGCTGAGAATAATGAAAGATAAACGCGGCTTTAAGTCCAGGCTCATACCTCCCGACCGAGCAATTCCCAATTTTCAAATTAGTACCGAAGCAGTGGCTGAGCTCAACCATGCGTGCGGAAGAAGCGTTTCGTACCTCGACAGGAATATGGACCAAAGCTCGAGAACTCGTTGAATTAAGGCGTGACCAAGGCGACAAACGAGAGTCACTTATGGACGAGTTACTAGAAGACGAAAGCATCATGTCGGATTCCGATTTTAGTGGAACGAAACTTGCCAACTTCGTTGGAGCTCTAATGCAGGGTGCAGTTGAGACAAGTGCCTTGACGATACGAACAAGCATCATGTTTCTTGCCACGCACCCTTGGGTGCAAGAAAAGGCCCAAAAGGAGATAGATGCTCTCTGCGGCGTGAACAGGGTGCCTACCTTTGCGGACTTCAAGGATCTGCCCTACATCAACTGCATCTTGAAAGAGGGTCTTAGAATACGACCCGTGTGAGTAATCCCACCTTCCTAAATCAAATTCTTGAATCCTAACAAGCTGTCCGCAGAGTTCCCACGGGGGTTCCTCATCGGTGTACTGAGGACAATTGGTACGATGGGATGTTGATCGTGCGTAACTAGTGCGTCTCAATAAAGAGCATGAATACTAATTGCCATTAGCCAAAAGACGCTACGGTAATGGTTCCTGCGTGGGCTCTCGGCCATTCTCACTACGATAATCCCGAAGCCTACAATCCTGATCGCTACCTCAATCATCCAGGTCTAGCACCAGAGTACGCCGCAAGCTCTGATTATCAAAATCGCGATCACTACAGTTATGGTTCCGGCCGACGTCTATGCCCTGGTATTCACCTCGCTGAACGAACGCAGTGGCGTATTTTGGCGCGCTTACTTTGGGCTTTTCGAATTGAGCACGCGGTTGATGAGATCACAGGCGCGAAGATAGAGATTGATATGAATGCGTTTGAGGAAAGTCTGACGATTGGACCAAAGCCTTTCAGCGTTCAGTTCATCCCAAGAAGCGACAATCACGCTCGCGCAATCGAAAGGGAGCTGGAGGCTGTGAGTGGGCTCTTGAAGAAGTGGGAGTAGGGATACGTTGCGAAAAATGAAAAGGCTATGGTATCAAGAGGCTTGCTAGGATGGAAGAACCAATTTCTTATAGTTTTTGTCGTTCTTGAGAGTTCAGGCTTGCCATAGGTCTAAGGCGGACCAAAAGCAGTTTACTTGTGCTGAGAGCTAACGATGCTCCGTTTGCAAGCAATACGTTGACTGTAAAAGGCCCCAACTTCAAAAAGTCACAAAGCACACTGCAATTGGCTCTTCATACAGCAGAAAATTTTCTTGATGCAGGTTGCGTATGTGATTCCCACGATGGTCGCTGCAAGTTTCAAAATCTTTGTTCCTGAGTCACACGCTAGGCGGCAGGATCGAATCAATTTCAGTATTGAGTCAAAGAATAAGCACTACCCCTGCGAACCCCACCCTCACCGGTGGCGGTGCACTGGCTGTTTGAAGACTCCCATACGACATGTAAAATATTTGATGCAGGTCTGTCGCTAGATGTCACAGTTCCATAGATGAATCTTGCGGAAAGCTGAAAGAGTCGAAATGAGTCGAAGTTCATCACCGTATCTAGGTAACCTCCCAAGCGTGCTTCGGCATGAAAGAATTGCCCGCGACGCCAGGGGCTGGGCCGAGCTTATATGTAGAGATGTGTCTGTTGACGTGAATCTCAAGATAACATCCATCCGCCACAATGTCATTCCAGGTTTGGAAATCTCCAGGTAAAGGCAGCCAAGAGACCGACTCGCTGCTCGAAGAAGGTCTTCCTCCTGGAATCGAGGACAATAACAAGAAAGTGGACGACAACGACAGCGACTCCGAGGACGAGGACGAGGACCAGACCGTGAAAGATGCCCGATCACAAAGGCTTCGCGAAACTGGAGGCTGGTTTGGATACCTCAGGGATTTTGCCATCTTCCTCCCTTACGTCATTCCCAGAGGCAATCTCAAAGTCCAGCTGTGTTTGGTAATCTGCATCATTACGATTATCATCGAACGCATACTCCAAGTAGCAATACCATACACACTTGGAATCATCGCCGATAAAGTCGCTTCTGGGTCTGCGCCGATACGAGAATTGTTCATATTCCTCGCGTTGGACGTCGTGCACGCCGAGTCGGGAATCTTGCTCTTGCAAAGACTTGCAAAGATCCCAGTACAGCAATTTTCATACAAGGAATTGTCAAATGCTGCCTTCAATCACGTCATGTCGCAGTCTCTCGACTTCCACTCAACACAAGATACCGCCGATGTAATGAAGGCTGTCGAGCAAGGGGAGGCGTTTGGCCTTGTTTTGGAATCCATCGTCATCGACATCAGTCCAACATTCATCGACGTTATTGTTGCTTGTGGGGTGTTCTACCGCAAGTTCGATCCGTTCGTGGCTGGACTACTCCTCAGTGCCTCCATCGTGTACATTGCGATGGAAGCATGTTCAACTCGCCTTACCACTGGAGATCGAAGAAAGGTGAAGAAAGCCGAACGACAACAGAACAGAAAGATGCATCAAGCCGTACAAGGATGGCAGACAGTTACCTATTTTAACCAGTTCCGAAGCGAGGCTCGGAGCTTTTCGAATGCAGTTACGGATCATATCAAAGCAAAGGCCCGGTTCGATATAAAGGCTACCGTGATCAACGCTTTCGTAGAGCTTTCAGTACCCTTCACCTTTTTCGGACTTGCATACCTCATTCTTCAACGCATTGCCTCTGGCAAGGCATCGCCCGGAGATTTTGTTTTCTTCCTAACTTACTGGGACTCAATTATATTTCCACTCCAGTTCTTGATGACTCATGTTCGATGGCTTGTCTCCGACTTTGTCGACGCCGAACGACTTCTGCAACTTCTGCAGACAAAGCCTTCGGTCGTGGATGTAGCTGATGCGAGACCACTTAAAACACTAGATGGAAACATTCGTTTTGATCAAGTCTCTTTCTTATACGAACCCGGTCGTTACGCGCTTCACGACGTCTCCTTCACAGCATCTCCTGGTCAAACAATTGCTCTTGTTGGCGAGACTGGCGCCGGAAAATCATCCATACTCAAGCTCTTGATACGTCTTTATGATGTCAGCTCTGGAAGAATCAGCATTTCCAACCAGAATATTCGCGATGTCACGCTAGATTCTTTGCGTGATGCTGTCAGCGTCGTTCCGCAGGCACCCATGTTCTTCAATGCCTCAATCATGGAAAACGTACGTTACGCGCGGAGCACAGCGACAGATGCAGAAGTAAATGAGGCCTGCCGAGCAGCTGCTATACATGACACCATCATGCGGTATCCTGATGGGTACGGAACGCAGGTTGGTGAGCGTGGCGTCAAGTTGTCTGGTGGTGAGGCGCAACGACTTGCCATTGCGCGTGCGCTGCTGAAGGATGCACCAATTGTCCTACTCGATGAGGCGACTAGCTCAGTAGACACAATTACGGAGGCAAAGATCAAAAGCGCGCTTCAGAAGTTGAGGCAGGGAAGAGTAGTCATTGTGATCGCGCATCGGCTTAGTACGGTAGTAGATGCTGATCAAATTCTGGTATTACATGAAGGAAAAGTTGCGGAGAGAGGCAGGCATGAAGACTTGTGCGAACGCAAGGGGAGATATTGGGAACTCTGGGAAAAGTCGTAGGTTTTTGTATCATTTCGTTTTCTTTTAATTTCATCCGTTCAACTCTTTCACATCTCGAAATCAACGTCATTTAATAACGAATGGATTTCTTTCACGCCAGGGTTCAAGTCAGCTTTAAGCTCACGAAAAGGTCTCATATGATATCTCACAACGTTCAATACGATAATACTTTCATGATATTTCAGTAGATCATGGACTCTTTCCAAGCATATCCGCACATTCCCTCTCAACGCCAAATTTCAAGTAACCCGCTTGCAACTCTGCACTCAGCTCGTCGCACAAGATCCAGCTCTGTTGGTTCTCACTTGATGCCTCCAAATCTTTGTTGATCGTATCAATAAGATCGATAAAGGCTTCTCTTGAGTCTTTTGCTGAGAAAAAAGAATTGCCGACGAAGCGGCCGAGGGTGACGTGCGCAGATGGTGCAGTGTAGCACATGTCAAAACTTTCTCCGCTTTCAAGTGCAATAGAATGCGTCTCCGCTCTTAAGTGGTGATAAGTGTACTCTTGCGCACTGTCCGGGAGGAAGGTCAACGCTATTCCCATAACATCAAACGAGAGACGTGGCAAAACCAAGCGCGGCTTTGAAGGCAGTGTTGATGCTAAATCAAGCATGTTCTGCAGTCGGGTCTTCCCAACAGCTGATGCGACGGAGTGCAAATAGGCAAGATTGTGGCGATGCGCTAGCTCAACCATGGCAATGTGTAAGAGTGAAGCAGGCATGGAGTAGAAGTCCGCTCCCACCAGTGCAGAAACCTTGCGTTGAATCTCCTGAATCATTGAGACCGTCGTCTGAGAGGGCCGAGCAGATGTTCCAAGGCAATTGATTTCCAGATTTTTCAGGTCTTCCTTAGAGGGCTCCCCATCCTTTTGCTTGTTGTTTTGCCGTTGAAGATAGGATATAAGTGCTTGATCCGGGGTCACAGGATTTGTGTCCGATGCGAATATTTTCAGGTTTTTGTCCAGGTATGTCGCACGATGTGTTTCGTAAGCCTCCGCAACTTGCTGTGGACCATGACAGTCAGGGTGATTGAGTAGCTCCTCATACCAATTTCGTCGTGATGGGGGAGAGGCGGTCAGGGCTGGAAAGGAGAAAGGAGCCATGGCAATGGGATCGTGGTTACGAAGATGGAGATGAGTTTAGGTTATTGTTTGAAAAGTTTTGCTACCTGTGAGTTTGATCAATGAAGGCGGGAAAAGGTTGTAGGGTCGCAGTTGGAAGGCAGAACGTTTTGTGCTCGACTTTCATGCAAGCCATGCGCCACCCCCACTGCCAAGGCTGATGTGTTTCAAAAAGTGGTATATGATATGTCGACCTAGATGTTTTCGAACATGTTTTCGAAGGAATGTATTGAATATTATGGGAGTTGAATTGTCTAATCCTAATGGAATTCGAGGACTTCTTCTTCCAATTGACCTTCGCGCCATTGCTGAACCATTTCGCCGTTCATAAGTCCATGAATGTAAGCCTCACTAACAAATAGGAAATGATCGCTACTTTTTCGAATAACGTACGGGACTCCTCCTCCGAAAATGACCGCAACTGTGTCTCCTGGTTGGGTGCCCAGTGAACTGATTCCGATATGGCCATCTGAGGTCAGAATAAAGGCTCTGTGGTGACAAAAGTTTCGTGCCAATGAGAAATATGATTTTGAGCTCCCACCAGCAGACATCTTTGCTAGTTCCTCCATAGTCTCCTTATCACCAATCTCAGGTGCTGTGTCAGTTTCTAGAATTTCAAGAAGGTACGCCGATCCGTCTTTCTGAATTTGCTCCGCAGATTTTCCACTCAAGCGGTATTGTTCAGCCGTGCTAGCATTGACGAAAGCTGTCACGAAGGCAACCGTTGACTTCTCTATCGAAAACCTCCTTGCGATCCGATAAGCCTTCAATAGCGAGTTCCGTTCTGTGGTCTCACTATCTTCTTCGTACGGGACGACGTTCACGATGGTAGCTGTTACCAATCCTTTTAGTCGAAGGACACTTTCATCGTGAGAGTCCAGAACTGTTGCAAGCAGACCTGCAGATGCGTTCGACGTTTTAGGAAAGCCCAGCCATGTGGCCTCGCCGGTAGATGAATAGTATAGCCAGGAAAATCCTTTGGTGTGTTCTGAATTCGAAACGCAACAATCACTCCAGTTCGGAACCCAAGATGGCAAGCGCTTGTATTGATTCGTGTGCTGAGCTCGAGCAATATCACCCCAGATGCCACTCGCCAAGGTAAAAGTGGGAAGCGTCCGCTTCTCTCGTAAGAAATGCAGCACCACTTTTGTATATAGCTCCCAAACCTCGAGATTGTAGTCAGGTACCAGAGCACTTGGAAGGCTTCCCGTGTTTTGCGTTTCTGCAGCCAAACCCAGAAGACCATAGATTTTGTCTCTCTGATCTGTCGATTTGAACTTTACCGAGGTCGTTGCCAATAATGCGTCCAGGTCCCAGTGATTTCGAGACCTTCGAATGTTGGAAATCGTGTCGCAATTTTGCAATTGATCGGGGATTTGCCTCAATCGTAGGTACCCTTTTCGTCTTAGCCACGAAGCCGCCCACCCGAGTCGGTCCCATGAGTACATATGCCTTCCATGGAGAAGAATCGGATCTTTGGATGATAGCGCCACTTCTTGGATGATCCAGGTTCTGGTGAACCAGGGCAATGAGAACAAGCCCCTCAGATGTTCCCAGAGCTCGTCATCCCAAGGGGGTAGGCGAAAACTTGCGTGGTTTTGATCTGAGTATATCTGGAGTGGAATGTCGGCAAGATACTTGACGTCGGGATTTTCTCTCACACAGATATCGTGTATTTGGCCGATCAACCGCCAGGCTGCAGAGGATCCGTTCAAGTCAGGCCCGGCCCATATGATAGTTCGGACTGCTTGAGAATATATCATGCCCATGCATCGAACCTGCTCGGAGCGCTCGTCGATATCATCCTGGTTGATGCAAACTCTATCAATCCATACCCACTCAACAACGATCTCCGGACGGGTTACATCTGATGACAATTCTAGCAGCCGACGAAGAATTTCCACCAGACTGGGTCTCACGTAAAGTACGTCCCCGTCTATCTGTATCTGGACATCCTTACTTGGTGCGCCCCACGTATAACTAAGGCAGAAGTACGCTGGCGCTTCAGAGAGTTTAAAAGTCTTGAGAGTTCCAGAAAATGTGTCCGATGTGCTGTCTTGTAGTCCAAGGAGGCGAATAGTCTGGTCGGCCAAAGGTCGGTAGGAATATGTTTGCATATTTCCGCGTATAGTGGGGTTGTAATCAAAATGATGTCCTCACTGAGTATTATGTGAGGCAGAGTTCTCATCCAACTATCAGGCGAGTATGATAAGCCATAGGATGACATGCACCTAGCCTAATTCCGCCGCCAAGGGACGATGTAAGTGGTCACTCTCATGGCGAAGGACTCGATCCGAAACAGGGGCCAAAAGATGCACCCGTTCTACCCAAGCGACGAGGAAAAATTTCAACTGATAATAGATTGACTGGCGTATAAGACTCCTTATGAATACCACGCGTCTCGTGTCGCTGAAGGATTGGCCAAAATTCATGGCACGGCCCCAAGACTGAGTTCCAGCCTCATACTAATAGGTATGAGTCGACGCGTCGTCCTCTGTGGAGCCCCTGCTCAAGATTTGTAGACAATTCAGGCGCTTGGAATCAGATGTTGCAAGTCATTACAATCCTTGATATGCCCTTGAGGTCAGCATCCATATCACAAATCTCTGATTTGAGATCAACTCCCCATCTTCCACTTCTTAGTTGTACTCTCGCGCCTTTCGTACTCGCACACGAATTGATGTTGCACGCTCTTTCGAAAGTGCTCTCGCTAAAACACCAATATCTCTTTCACCACTAACACCCTCGAACTGCTGCATATAGTGCCCAAAAGAGTCTAGCTCGGTTGGAGGCAGGTATGGCGGTTCTCGTGATCGGATTGGTGAATGAAGATTACTTCTGGTCATTACGCTTGATGTATTGGGCTGAATTTGCGTCTGATTGATGTCTACTGTTGTGAGGTAATTAGTCTTAAAGAGCGGATATGTCTTTCGGCTAATTTTAGATCCAACCAAAACGCTAGCAACTGGAGACTGCTGGTTAGTCAGGCGCATGCGTAAGTTGTCCACTAAGTTTGGTATGCGGCACAAGAACGACATAGCTTTGCTACACACGCCGTTATTTCTTGACATACTGCTAATAAGGTATCGCCACTAGACAAACTCCTATGGGCCACCCTGTTTTGGAGGCTCACACCACAGCGTTGACACCGAGTATAAAGTCTGCCCTGGATGAGCTACGCATAATTGTCATTGCATATCCCAATGCCGCTAATATCGTCGTCAAGCGGATACCTCATGATCATCTTCCCCGGCGCAATAACCTTTGTACCATCGTAAACCGTTTCCGAAGAGCCATATCCAGCTGCAAATAGCCGACTATTTCGTCGAGAGGCAGACCCAACTCGCTGCTCTCACAATCACAACTGGAATGCACTGCCGAAATATCAGTTTGCATTTTCTTCGTGGTTTCAAAAATCTTCGATACGTGATTTGGAATGTCGAGATTATGGAAGAGCTCATTGTGCTGGGTCATGTTCTTCGTGCCAGTGCAGCATTCCTACAAGAAATGATAATAAAAGGCTGCTCGTCCATTTCGAATTGGTAGAGTTTGCCAGCGATATCACGGACTTTCTAAATGCTTGTCTTAACGATCATCTGATGAATTAGGAGGAAATAGGCTGCTTGTTGTCGACTATGGCCTCACGAACAGAGTTCAGAAATGAAAATTTCACCGTCCAGATATCTTCCACATCGTACCAAAGCCAGGCATGAAATTGCAATGTCTTCTCGCAACACTGTTACAGTACTGCCGTAGACTCTGTGCCACAGTGTCTTAAGGGCCGTCGCGCATCCTACAGCTATAAACGCCTGTCTGAGTAACTTTCTGAAAGCTCGCAGCACCGCCAGCCGTCGGATTTGGCGTACTCTGCAACCAAACAACGGTCGCTGTCGGACAGCACATGTACGTTTCCACCTTTGGATCTGGCGTTTTAGGATTGAACGGCGCAAGGCCTCCCAGCAGAAAGTCGAGCCTTTCGCCAGTGTTTATGTCTATTGTCATGCCACCCTGAGATGTCTCTGACGTCTTCGGTCGCAGGCGCACATTCAAGAATCGATCCGACACTGTAAGCCGAGCGGACCAGCGCGACGAGGCACCGCCCAAAAGCTTGATGATGTGCGCGTGTGTCAAATCAGGTTCTATGAATGGAACTGAGGGAAACCGTTCTGCCCAATTTGCTGGAATTGGGAGGCCAGGAATATTGGGCAGCGTGAAGGCAGATTTAAAAGCCGGAACGTTGAGTGGCAAGTGAATGATGACTTCTGAGACCAGGCCCGGCTGAAAACCGATTCTCGGAAATAATGTTCTGAAGAGCAGAGTTGATGCTGCTTCTGGGCTACTGGATGGTATTTTGGTTGACTGGGGAGCGGCCACTATGCCCGTCCTGTTGTCTGGGTCTAAGTTGGTGCCGATGCTGAGTTCCAGGAGCTTGAGGTCTGGGTCCTTGTAGCTTGGAAGAGATTCGTATTCCTCCTTGTCAGGACGGATACGCATGAAGTTGGGCGGCCGAGGAGAGATTGGAGGTGAGGGAATGGGCTGGGGTTTGGGATTTGAACCGATGGCTGTGCCGCCAGAAGCAGGCTGTGGGGTTGTAACTGGCACGGTATGGCCAATATGAGACTTGGGAGGAGCTGCTACTGAGATGGCACTATTTACGCCTGACTTGACACCATGAATCTGACGAGGCCCCGAATGAAGTGGGCTGTTAGACGCCTTGGGAGGCAGCATTTTCAAGTACCAGATGGAGTCGTTGAGCTGAAGGGCCACGAGCGCCGCACTGCCGGGCTTTGTAGGATCGGGGTTAGGATCTTGAAACTCAGCTGGCTTCTTGGCCAAGAGGGTATTCTTGACGGATTTTGCAAGCAGAGGGACATTGAGAATATTGGTTTTAAAGTCGTATAGCAAAGCATCGGCTGCTCCCGGCTTTACTGTGACTGTTTCGACTGTCTGGAAATTCCCATGGCCAACAGGTATGTTGACAGTGAAAGCCTCGCGTATATCGTAGACGAGTCCGTCAGTTTCATCTAGTTGGGTTCCTAGTCGGAAGCACTGCTGGTGGGGAGGTTGCGTTATCGTGATGTCTATCAGATCGCCGTCTCCAGGTAGGCGATCGACAAGGACCATCAGTATATCTTCGGTGAGCCTTTTAGTGTAAGGGTTTGGGGTTCTAGCATCACCGGAAGGCAAGGTTGCTTGGACTTTCAGGTCGGGAAAGACTTTGACCAGTCTACTGCGTAGGAAAAAACCATATATGGGTATCTGAGCCTTTTTGTCCAGTGCGGTGAGGTACGCGTTCAAGTTGGCTTTAAGCTCAGTTCGAACATGGTCATCGTCGAAAGTCAGCTGGTTGGAAACGCTCAACGCGCCGTCAAGAAAGATATCAACCCAGTTGGCGTCAATGTAAAAGAACCGGATGGACTCCTCGGGCAAGTAGGATGGATCTCCAACTAGGTACTGTGGGGGGACTCCGGCCAAAAACATGTGGTTCATGACCCAATTCAGGACAATGGCCCAATCATTATCGACTGGAGAATTAAACTCGTCATACAGCAGAGCGGCTGTGCTCAGGTTCGCATTCCTGTTTCCGCCAGGTTTGGTGGGATCATAGGCCATAGTGAGTTTCTTCGCGACCTCCTGAACCTTTTGGGCATAAGCATTTTGGTAGTCGGATTTGGTGCGGAGCTTCGGTTGCGAATCAAAGTACAGACTCTTGTCTGTACGCAGCCACAGATGTGCTCCCACTGAATTCCTCGGGGTTGATTTTCCAAATGAGCTCAAAACGTCGTGAGTTTTGGTCAGACTGCCTACTACATCTTCCCTGGATCTATGAGCATCACCGGCCATGCCAACTTTTACAAGATTCAAGGCTCCCTGGTGAATCTTATGGCGAAGGCGGCCAATGGCAGCACAGAATGGAGAGTCTGCTACTGCGAGAGATTTCCCCAGCTGCCAAGCAGTGCGGTACGAGATGTCTACGATGCCTGCGGCAGGATCGAGGATTTCAAACTCCTTGCCGGAATTCGAATTGGCAGGCCACGGGCTGTTCTGAGGCGCTAGGGGATGCGGAACGTAGTAGGGAACCAGGGGGCCTCGGGTATATGCCACTGTTTGATGTCCTGATTCTGTGCGCTGTCGAACGAGTGAGTATCCCGCCGAAAGTCTGTCGTAGATGGCCTTTTCCTCGGGAGTAGCTTGGTTCAAGGAACTCAGTGCGGAGTCTGGGGCTCGAAGGAATCTACTGGACTGATTGCCAATATTCTTCATGGCAATCTGTACATTGAATGCTCCTTCGGCACTGCGAGCTTTGAAGCTCCAGCTATAGAGGCTGACCAAACCGACATGGGACGCTTTGGATGGCCAGTCCATCTTGTCTACGGTTTCAAGAGACACAAGATGCACAATCAAGTCGGTGGTGTCAGCGGTATTGAGGGGCCCGGTTCTCGACGCAATCACGACGCTGAAAGTTCCTTGATCTTGGGTCCCGGCGTCGGCAGTGTGTAGGGTATTTACATTCCGAACGTGAGCTAGTTGCTGATAGCGGTCCAGGAACGGCTTGTCGCTTGACCCAGCTGGATCTTGATTCTGGAACAGCGTGGCAAACATGTCCTTGGTGATGAATATGGCTTTCATAGCAGAGGTGACGTCTACTTTTGGATCCAATTTCGGAGGGTTGCTGTTGTCCTGGTAAGTGGGAATGGAAATAGTTTTGCCCAGAGCCAGGAAGTCTGAAACTTGCATGCCAACATCCAGCATTGCCGATTGTGTTGTAATCGCAGGTGAGATGCTCGCCATGTCTTGTGGCGATAATTTCAATTCGCTTTGTCGGAAAACCATCAAGGCCATCCACGGCGTTTGAACTGGCGCGGTGCGGTCCCCAGTTCCACATTCCCACGGCAGATGACTGTCGTTGAAGACAATGTGCGGTAAGATGTTGGCATCGACGGCCTGCCCAGACGGCGGGAAATAGCTATGGATAGCTCCGGCTGGCAAACTGAATTGCGGCACCAAGACATTGAACACCTGAGGTTGTACGCCCTTGGTACCATCGACGGAATTATTGATCAGATTGAGCGTATCTGACTTGTCTGGTAAGCTGTATACAGTTTGATTCGTCGTGAGCTGATATGTGCCATATTGCAAGCCTGGAAGAAAAAACGAGTGAATCTGCATGTAGCCTTCGGGCAATCCATCATCATCGATATCATCACGTAGAGGGTGTCCTCCAAGTTGGCGCTTCAGCGTTTTGCCCAAGGCATTCAGCACCCTGTATCGTGGATTCATAGCTGATGCCATCTCGCACACCCAAACGCGGTCTAGGAGATTCAGTCAACTATGCTTTCAGGATCATTGAGCTCTGGGTTGACTTTTGATTTTTTTTTTCTTTTTCGAGGGCCTAGGATCGTCCATCTCGGTGCTGCTCACCAACGCGGGGTAGATCCAAAACGAAGTAATGCATCGTGTCTGGCCTCACCAACCAGCAAGCAGGGGCTCTTCAGCCCCTCTTCCGAAAGCAATGATGTATTGAGGTTGCATGTCGCCTGGCCAAGCATACCGCACTTTAGGAGGCTAAAGTTGAAGGCGTCCGGGCTGGAGCTGAGGCAGCCTGGCCCAGGGCCTATGAGGGCCTAGGCTAGTGAGCAGCCCCACTAGGTACATACGGAGTAAATTCCAACTTCCTGTATGCCCCAGCATGCCGTTTACGAAAGTCGAGCTGGACCAACGGCCTTATCTGTCTGCAGAGTCGTGCATAACAGCTGAAAACAGTCTACAGATTCGTGCATAACAGCTGAAAGCGCGGCCCGGGGTTTGAACAATGAACGACCAGGCTAAGAACTCAAGTGTGGTAATTAAAATTTGGCTGAGGAGTCGTAAATATGGCCGTCTGTTTTAAAGCCTGTATTATGCAGTCAAGCAGTATGGGCTTCGTAGACCACCGCTGAAGTACAGTCTGCATCACCTATGCCTGGAGAGGGCTGAACAGAAAACGTCGGATTGCAACCCAGCGTCCCAGAAGACGCCCACTGCGTGCCATGCCCATAACCAACTCGATGTGGGTGTTAGTTCCCATGCAGGTCAAGGCATTCGTCCTCAACGGCGCCGAAGCGAAAAGGCTCCCGCTGGCTCCCATCATCAAACCAGACTTCGCACGACTTCGGCTGGACGGTGAGACGATCGACAGCGACATCCTAGATCCTATTGACCTGGACAGCCCAACTGCCAACGATCGAACAGTGGACCCATTGACGGGCGATCCACGAACAAACAGGAATGGAATCTACCTGAGCTGGACCCTTCCTCATCTGTATCGTACTGGAATGGCGGCATCTCCAAAGCAGGGAAGCAATGGAAATCCAGCTACGGACCCCGCAACACGTTTACAGCAACATGGAATTCCTGCTCCCGTAGGCTTAGCTCCTGGAAGTGATGCAGATTACACTGCGCCATCATATCGTGCCGTCCCCGATAGGTGGTTTGTTGTGCGCTTCATGCAACACGAGAGAGATCCAATTTCTAAGAAATTACTACCCTTGCCTCCTAATATCCCACAGACGAGAGTATTTGTGGTAGAAAGCGATCGACTGCGGAACGTCGATTCGACCAGCGTAGACTGGGAGCTTGAATGCTCGCCATACCTGGATCTGGTCCAGCAGGATATTCATGCGCAGACTGGAGTATCGATCGGAATCAAAATGCCTCTCGAATCTTGGAAGGGCGAAGACTCTCAATTACCAGCCGACACGAAGCCACCTCCAAGGGTTCAAAGGATCACGCTCGGCGATACATCAAATATGCTATTTGCGGATTATCAGCCTCACAATGCAAACGTCTTCTCCATATTTGATGATCTCCTCTACCGGCCCACGGCTTTTGACCCCTTGATACAGCTTCCCGATTGCACCATAAGCTATTTCGTGTATGGCTGGCACTCCAACTGGGACAGTGACCCCCTATGGTCCAGTTCAACCGGACCAACTAGCCAGAGCATGACAAACGGGGAGCGACTGCAGAAACTGGGGTTGACGATAGATCCTAAGACGGATAGGTGGGGAGACTTAAAAGACAGCACTAGGGGTTTATTCCTTGCCAACCATGGAAACATGAACAGCGTGAGATGGTCGCAAACCCTCCCAGCGGCAAGCAGCCAGTGCTTGGATGCCATAGATCTCTTCGCCAAATCGACTCCAGTGGCCATCGGAAGCACCGTATTGGATACCCTGCTTGCCTTCATCCAGGCACATCAAACTGACAACGCTCAACCGGGAGGTGCATCGGCGTTGGGCAATTTTGTCAATGTCGCGCGGGATATTCTCAAGTTACAGACACTCTTGCTCCAAGACGATGACTCCGTAGATGCACAGCTATACGCTTCGGATCTACTGCAGGAGCAAAACTTCCAGAGAGTAGAGGGAGGGAGCACATGGCATTTCTCTGGCTCATATCCAAGCGGGAAAGCAGCACCCGGGCCGGCAGGACCCACGCCAGCGCCAAATCCGAGCTCGAAAAAAGCCCCACCAACAAAGGATCAGCAGGAAGCTTTGAGAAAAATAAATCTAAATCAAGCGTTGTTGGATATTGCGTTGCGAGAAGCGAAACAGATGCAGTGGCTGCTCTTTGCCGAATGGTGGAAGTATGCCAGTGACGACGACCGTTCAGTCAGCAAGGCACGACACAACACTCAAGTGTTGGCAATCGCTCAGCGAGTCCAGAAGATCCAAGCAGTGGTCAAAAATCTTCACGCCACTATAAGTCAATTACAAGCGCAAGCTGTGCTACCTTGCGAGCTGGGCAAGGCACCGTCTTTCTACCGACATGCTGATCCCACACTGTTGATTGGTGGAGTTGCCAGTGGCTGGCCGTCAGACTGGATGGATACAGTTCCGGCCCGCTTCAATTGCATTGATTTCGCAGGGAGCGTAGACCAGACGGACGAGCCTCCAAGAGAATGGATTAGCAATCTTGTCCCGAATAACAACTTTCCAGACCAGAAATCGGATGTGTCACAGGCACTGTTCAACACATATGTTGAGTGGGGAAAATTACTCCTTGGCAACACTGGTGAGTTCGCTTGTGATTATTTATATTATGTCTGTCAAAATAACGGTTCAAAAAGAATTCAAGCGTGCAGAGCTGCCAGGATGGTTAGACAATCTGCCACTTTATTGCCCTGACAGCCGAGACTGTTGGAACAACACCCAGCCCTTCTTTCCCTTGTTCATCGAGTGGGAGGTTCAGTACTTCCACATCCCTTTCGAAACCTGGAGCCTGCAATACCTTGAAGGCAAACTGTTGTATGGCATCAAAGACGGATACTCTATTGGAGGCATGACCGACGATGTTCGTATCCTGTCGGGTCGATCACTGCTTCTGCCCCAGGCTTCCTTTTCGCTTCGAAACCTGGTCTTGCAGCTGTTTAAGCACACTCCAGCAGACACACTGACCAGGCTGGGATTTGACAAGGCAGCTCAAGACGACCTGTGCAAAAGGCTGACAGCGGAGCTTCCATTCGTCTCTTGTTCGCTGGACGGATTTCTCGACCACTTGCTGACGAAGATTCATGGAATGCATGTGAAGCCAAATATACGGAAGCCTACCCAGACACCAATGCCGCACCCAGATGCTAGTAGACTTGGGAGTGATATTGGCCTCACTGATGATTTGTTGAAGTTTATCGGCTCGGAAACCGCTGCTACTCCGTATGGAAGCCTAGTAGATCTCCCCGAGCTCGATGGCCATCCGAGCCCGTTCAAGCCCATGGTGCATGGACAATTCCGGTTTAAGAAGCTGAATATAGTGGACAAATTCGGTCAAGTAGTGGCCGCGATTGATCCATCCTCCGGCCGAAACTTCGTTGCTCCGTGCACAAGCCAATATTTTTCAGTACAGCCACTGTCGGAAGGAAACAACTCGGTCGCTAATGTTGTCATACCCGAAGCCAGTGACAAGAACGAGTTTGTTCAGCTCCCTCCAATCATCAATCACGAAGCCCGAATGAACTCTTGCTTTGTGGTTAGCGACAAAGGCACCTGGAGACCGGCCACAGAGTGGGAGAACCCAATTTGGGGCTGGATCGTGCTCAACTACCCCGACATGTCACTGCAAGTCTTCCATGCAGACGGGTCCTTCTTCCGAGAATTGACCGCAGGAGAGGGAAGCGCGAGCGCTGATGTCAAATGGAAACCTTTCAAGGCGCCAGGTCTCACTGGAGGGAAGAACCCTCAGCTCGACAAGTTTGTCACCCTATTGGACTCCTCGCAAAATCTCAACGACTTTTTCAACATGATTAGTGATGCCCAGGATACCGTCCCGCATACTCCAGCTTCTTATGCAGACGTTAGATCAGCCATAGTCGGGAGACCTTTGGCCCTAGTCAACACTGGCTGGTCTATCGAACTAGCCAACCCACCACAGGTGAATCAATCCTCCATCCTAACCACTCCGCCAGGCCAAAATATAGTTGACTACAAGTTTCAAGTCAAGTTTGGTGACAAAGAACGAGCATTCGATGGCATGGTTGGCTTCTTTGATGCGGGCATTGGTAACAGAGCCCAACTTGATTTCAGCACCATGTTCACCTATTATCCCTCTTTCGCGAACCCCACTATCACTGCGAATAAACCGCCTGTAACAACTAATCTCACAATCGACAAATACCCAAAGCTGCAGCCATTTTACATCTCCTCCTTCGACGCTAGCGACGCCTCGAAATATCAGAACACGTGGACAAACAAGCTTCACATTCTAGGCATGCTCATGGACCCTTTCCTAGCGGTTCATGCATACAGCACGGTCTTGCCGATGGCGAGTCTCAAGCTCCCCTCGTGGCCCGTTGACGCGGCGCTGCAGAAGATGTCGCTCTTCTTTAAGCTTGGACCCTTGATCATCTCCGAGGACGTCCCAAACGCATATAACTCGAGCTTAGCACTCAAGGATGGCGTGGACATTTCCGAATTCCCCGTTCCAGCAACACCCACGATTCCCATTCCAATCAGTGGTACGGCTCAGGATTGGAATTACCTACAGCCGTATCCGGCAAATCCCAAGGACTCGTCAAAGCAGCCGCAGTACAACGCGTTCAGGACAGCACCATCAACCACGACAACGAAGATGGCTTTGCCGACGGCGCCGTATGTTGCGGTAGAGGGATACTTGCATTTGGCACATCCGATCGTCCAGCCCACAGCACCGGGGACAAGCGGCGGAGGCGGAGGTTCCTAATGACAATCTGAACGTGATGGACTGACCTATGATGCTTGAATGGCTTCTTTCTTTCGCTATGCTCTTCGCTTGCTGTAGTTTTAAATGCTATCGAATTTCAGTGTGCCACTCCTCAGAGTATGAGGCGGTATTTGAATCGTGATTCAGTCCATTGTAGAGTCGCATGGAACTTTCCATTTAGTGACTTATATATAATTGCTAATACGTTTTACATTATCTCTTTCTGTAGCGGCGAGTTCATATGTTTCTCACTGGCGCTTGCTTCTGGAGCATCATTGCACCACCTGATCTTGGCGAGCAGCCCCTAAGTGCGAAAGGAATTCAAAGTTACTGAGTCATGAACCGAAAAATACAAGGACGGGTCGGACATTCCTATGACGGCACAAAAGTGCATTAGCATCACACTATTCACATGTGACCTGTTTGTAAGACCCTAATTACCAACGCGTCCCGTTCCGCATTAGATAGCCTGACTATCATTTTTGGGCGAGCTGAACGCGGCTTGCAGACCCAAGCCACAGGTTGTGATAATCGGCTGCGCTTTCTCAAAGAGTCCCCCCCCGGACATTCAGCTGTTGCGTCAGTGACTGATTCCAGCTTTAAAAATCAATCTCGATCTGCAAAGGCAAGCCATAAGCCGAGAGGCTAAGCATCAGAGCCATCTCTCAAGGAACTGAAAGCGCCCGGAAAATCGTCAAAACAATGCAGTTCTGATCCATAGTTCCTAGACTTTGGCCCTGAACCCGCTCACGGCACCTGGTTTCAACCTTTGGCCTCTCTTGCACGATGGATCCTCAGGTTCACGTGTTCCATGTCAACGTCAGTGATGGAGACTCGGCAATCTATCTTCTCGTCACACCTACCGCAACGGCCAGTGGCCCTGGGGCGCCATACACGATCACGAGCGCGGTCCTCATTGACGGAGGCTGGAGTAACGAGGTGCAATACACCGTTGAGACAAAGTCTCGTATCGAGACGAGTGCTGACTATAGAAATAATGGCCCGGGGGGAACGAGTCTTGTATTCGACGCAATTGTTGTTACACACTGGGATAGTGACCACTACTCAGGCATCCAAAAAATACTTACGGATGACTTCAGGGCGCAAGCAGTGAGCACGGCAACTCCAGTCGCGCCAACGACCTGGTTGAAGCACACGGCCACCCGAACCCGAGCCGGGACCACTTGGACCAGTGATTCCACCTTTTATGCCCCGTACATATCCAAGTCCTATTCCGAGACGTACGGCTGGAATAGTAGGGAACTTAAATCTGCCCCAGACAACTTCATTGCTATCACGACAGTGGGAACGCCAGCTCGTCCTGATCTCCTCCAGTACGAATGCATGGTCCCACGAACCTCTGGCGGGGCTCCCACAGAGCGCCGTAAGCTCGAAATTGCAAAGCTCCGAGTTAGTGAAGATGCCCTGGGATGCGAGCTTTTTACTGGCGATCATCCCCTCACATCCATGACGGAAATAGCAGCATGCACTGGCCCAACTTCACTGATGACGAGGCACGGGCACAAAAAGATCGGACTTTATATTGTTGCCTGTGATCACATGGTTCTTGGAAGCAATGCCCCTCTACGCTCCCCCATGATCGTAGACAAGCCCATAGACGGAAACAATATCCCATCTGTCATCACCATGGTCATTGCTTCCGACGGGGTTGGTACAACAGCTCCTCGACTCATGCAATACTCGGCTGGGGACGCTCAATATAACACTGAGGTGGCTGTTGTCAACTGGGCCAAAAATGGACTCATCAACTTCCAGGTTCCGATTGTGAAAGCTTCACATCATGGCTCCGCATTCTCAACCCCACGGGCAGTCATTGAAAGTTTCATACCAAGCTTCATAATAGTCTCAGCTGGTGCTGCATATGGCCATCCTATGTGGGAGTCCATTGCCTATTGGGATGCATTCTACAGCAAACGAGATCGAGATAGAGCTGCTGCTGCTGCTCTTGCCGGATCTGGCTCCGTTTACGCTACACAGCCAGTCGTAGCGACTTCCCGACCATATCACTTTTCAAAAAAGATCGAATACGGCCTCGGCCCATGGGCAAAACCGCTTTCTTCCGCATATCAACCGCTTATTGACGCATGTAGGGAGTTTAAGTCAACATTCATCTCGGGAGCAACGGGCAACGCGGCAACAAAACGTAGCTATATCAGAAGAAACCTGTTTCAACGATGGAGTCAGATCTCAGCAACAGATGCAATACCTTCTTCCCTGACTGGCACTATACTTTATCGTGATACGCCTATTCCCTTTGGGCAGTGTATCCTTTTCCAACTTATGCGAATACCCAGCACAACACGCGAGAACGTTACGCACCATTCAGAACACACAGACTTGGCTCGAGTCGGTAGGATTAGAGCCCGTAGAAAGGTCTACAAGGTCACAGTAATTGGGCCTACGCGACATCCGCGGAATGCAAAGCGAACTTTTTTCGACCCTTCTGTATACCATACACCTCGTAATATAAAGAAACCCGGGAGAAGGCGGCGAAGATTCAAAGCAAGACCGGTGTTCTCGAAAAGTAGCCAAGATGACACCAGCGACGATGACCCAGATTCTACATTCATCGCTGCATCCCCCGCCACCAACGATCCGTTCATTGCCTCCTCCGCCTATCAAACCACCACCCTGGCCGCTAGCGATGCTTTCGACGCCTTCTTGAGTGGCACCAGGACTGGTTTTGCCTTACTCCAACAATCGCTAGGGCCATCGACTACTACAATTCAGCTGGCTAGCGATGACCCGATCTCTCAATGGTTCCAGTCGTGCGGTTTGTCTATTTCCAGCTTTGCTCTCACAGGCACCCAAAATTCAGGCCAGACCACCATTTCTACCTTGAGCGCAAATGTTTCGGTGCCGAGTTTTGGTAGTCAGTTATCATTTTCCTCCAGTGTTATCAACGATGTGTTTGGCCCCGTTGGGACTTCGATTACAAGTAATGGGATTATGCCGCGGACGGGTATAGCTTTGATGGCCCTCAATCAGCAGTCACCAGTCACAACTTACACCCTGCACCAACTCTTTTCGGTACCGGATTTTGAACATCCCAAATCACTTTGGCTCGGCTTGACTGATGATATTCAATTCAAAATCGATACGCGGAATGGGAGCAGATGTGGCTTGTGGTATTCGCCAAATGCCGACGACGAGGTCACGCTGCGCCTGCAATTTGTTCCTGTCTCCAGCGATTTCCTAACCAAGGTTAACGCGGCGGTTGCGAAAGTGGTTTCTATTGAAATCAAAGATATTTATCTGATTTCCAACTTCTCCACCAACTGTGAGATCTATCCGGGGGATTGTACAGCCATGAACACTCAATCCGAAATCACCCTTGCAGGGACTATCAAAACAAGTGGCGGCCATATTCTGCACCTTTTTTTGGTGTTTCATGCCGACATGACCTCCATTATCATACATTGTGACGACGCTGTCTCATTCAATGAAATTTTTGACTGGTTGCAATCGACAGTTCAGAAGCATGTGGGAAGGCTTCCTCGTTTTCAGGACTGGATCAAACCATTGACTCAGAATATCTACTTCCGGCAGCTCACTCTCGCTTTGTCTGAAGATGCGATTCCCAAGCTATTATCAATCAAGATAGATTTGGAGGTCGTTATCAATTTCAGTAGCAAGGGCGAGGCTCTATTCCTCATGAGTTATGCTTGGCCTGCGAATCAGTTTACTGGGATATTTTGGAATGCTTTTGGACCGGATCCAGATTATGAGACTCTTCCCGGTGAATCGACAATCTTTGCGCACTACCCAAACAACAACTTCTTCGCTGAGCATGAACTGTACAAAGTTATCTTGCCCTTACCTATCAACCAACCCAAAACGAGAGACGATTTTGGCATGGCAGATCTGGATCCAACCAACAAGTCCGGAGTGACTCCAGCGCCTAGCGGAATCGACTCTGACATGCTGATGGGATGTTCGCTCACTGTCGATCCAAATGGAATCTCTTTCTCTGCTGGCCTTGACTACGAAATTGAACTCACAAATTCTTCAGTACCCGCCATAATTTTTGACTCTGCAACTCTTGCCGCGAGCCATACTTTTAAAGACGGTACAACTTCTTTCAAGATTGACACCAAGTTCTCACTGTTGCCCCGTGGGACCGAGATGGCCCCCGAACCTGACCCATCGACCGAAGAATACGAACAGTGGCAAGATCAAATGGACCACACGCCCATTGGTAGCGCCACCCTGTTTGCTTCGATGTCATACCATTCCGGGATATGGACACTGGAGGCTGATATGATGGGGTTCAATCTGGGCATATTGTACTCCCTCTTTGCTCACAAAGATGTCATGGCCAACTTTCTCGAAAACATCACCATTAGCCACCTCTTCATCAATTACCAGTTCGCAAAATCATCGGACAAGACCGTTGCAAATAGTGTTCCCAGCTCGTTCACTGTGACGGGCGCCATTCTCATAGGACTGCTGGAGTTTGATTTCAACTACTTTCACCGAGGCGATAACAATTGGGGGTTCGAGGCAACACTCGGCGCTAATGGAGCACCATGTACATTGAGCGCCGTACTTGGGAGTATTTGCCTTGAAGACGTTGCTGGATTCTTACCCTCCTTCATAGGAAACATCACAGTTCCGCCAAAGGATATCGTTTTTGAAATTTTTAAGCTCGCGGCTGATGGTTCGCATGTTCAAAGCACAACTGAAGCGCCGGCGCAACTGGTCAGCGCCTTTTCGATCCTGCTTCCGGAAGGATTCCGTATTAGCTTTGTACAGTTTCAAAAGACCAAAGCCGGCAGTGGAACTGAAGCGGCTGGCGAGGCCAAGAAGTTGCTGCGAGTATCCTCCAAGAAAATAGCTGCTAAGATATCTTTGCCTGTTGTTGGCACCGTGAAGACCCCCGTTGACGAAATCGATTTTGTGTGGGTCTCGGATGCTTCGGCCGACAGTGGCATCACCAGCGATGAATTGGACGGACTCAATGACTCGGATGTCTTCAAGTCCAGCCAACTACCTCCTTTGAAAAAGCCGGAAACAAGCAAGTCCTCCTCCGTGGCATTCGCCACCGGATCACATTTCCTGTTGATGGATAATGATACCGTGGTTTTTGATTACGTCTTTGGCCAAAGCACAAAGGCTGAGCCTGAGCCTTCGCCTTCGCCTTCCTCTGTAACTGTAGGTGGATCAAGTGTTGCTGCGTCGGGCCCAGTTGAGACCCCGCAAGCCACACAGAGCGGGTAAGTTGTTTCCCAACAGAACTGCTCAAGATTTCCATGGCATGGAAGACTGATAGCATACCGCTCTCACTTGGCGAACATTGTCTTCTATGCCATGAATTGTAGAATCCTGTACTTCCACTTCCGAGTGGAGAAGTTTGCTGATGAATCAAATAGGCCATCCACAAAGGCGCCATTCAAAAAGACGATTGGACCATTGACCATATCCAACATAGGCCTCCATCTGAGAGGTGATGTCCTCATGGTCCTCCTTGATGCTGAAGTTAAATTGGGACCGTTTGCCTTTGAGCTCATTGACTGTGGTATTGGCTTTGATCTCTCAAAGATCAATTTCACCCAGTTTGACTCTGCCGGGATCCATGCCGAGCTGTCGGGTCTTGCTCTGTCTTGGGCCGATCCGCCAGTGGAGATTGCCGCATTGTTTGAAGTAGTTGGACCTGACTCCTACGCTGGTGGTGTGACCATGACAATGGAGCCCTATGCTTTTGCTGCATTCGGATCCTACAATGGCAGCGTCAAGATACCTGGGCACGATCCGTTCAAATCGATATTCATATTCGCGGAGCTCCACGGGCCACTGGTGGAGTTGGAATTCGCTGAGCTTCAGGGCATCAAGTTAGGCTTCGGATACAACTCGCAGCTTACCCTTCCGACTCTGGCTGATGTACCACACTTCCCATTTGTGGCGGGCGTCGATGGGACAGACCCAATCGCGGTCCTCACTAGCCTCTGCCAACCTCTTGGTCCAACAGGAAGTCAACAGACTTGGGTTGCGCCCAAGGACGGCCCGATGTGGCTGGCTGCTGGACTTGACATCACCGCATTTGATATTGTCGACGTGACCGCGGTTGTCGTGTTTGAGTTCAATCCTCTGATTCTGTCAATCCTAGCCAATGCGACTGCCCAAATGCCGAAACCCAACAAAGCAATATCTGACAGCACACTATCACGAGAAGTCACATATGTCTACGCGGAGATGTCCATTGTCAGCACACTGGACTTCGCCAAAGGGTCCCTGACGATCCTAGGAGCGCTTGCTCCAAATTCCTTTGTGATGAACCCTTCCTGCCACTTGAGTGGAGGGTTTGGTTTATGCTACTGGTTCTCTGGATCAGGACATGATGGAGACTGGGTATTTACAATCGGCGGATATCATCCTCAGTGAGTCTTTTCATGCTCTTAAAAGAGCGCTCTAATGAAGCAATAAGATTTGTTGTTCCTAGCCATTATCCGAAACCCGATCGACTGGGAATATCATGGCAAGTGGACCCTTGTTTGAGTGTGAATGGTCAGGCATACTTTGCTATAACACCACACTGTTGTATGGGGGGCGGCATGCTCATGGCAAACTTCTCGTGTGGACCTCTATCTGCACATTTCAACGCGTGGGCAGATTTCCTTGTCAACTTCAGTCCCCTCTACTACCAGGTCTCGGTGGGTGTTTCGGTAGGAATTGATTTCGATCTAGATCTATGGATTTGTACGATACACATCAGTTGTAGCATCGATGCCACCTTGCGCCTCCACGGCCCTCCCGTTGGTGGTGTGGTATGTATTCTTTCTCAGAGTAAAGTTGGATATGGCGCTTACAACACCCAGGCTCATGTTGACTTTTGGGTATTTGGTTTTGATATATATTTTGGCGACAACGCCGCCGACGTCCCCAAGTTTAATCTCGAACGCTTTGCCAACCTACTGCTTCAACAATCCAATACTCCTAGCGAGGGGGGAGACATACCTACAGTACAAACATCTCAAAAGACCCATGTCTACGCTTTGAAGGCTGGAGCGTATCCCAGTCACAAGGATAAGAAGGCGAATCCAGATAAGCCCGATGATAGTTAGTATTCCAGTTTTTAGCCTGCATGCAGGATATCGAGTGCTCACGTTCTCGCAGGCAAGCCATGGAATGTTCGTGGCGATGGCTTGGTGTTTCGTTTGCATAGCCGCATGGCTATCTCCCAAGCACAAATTGGTGACTCGCCGACGGCTCTGCCCAATAAGCCAGGCGGCCTTATCGGAAGCCGACCTATGGGGCTTGTCACTCAGATTCCTGCCGCTGGTGATCCCAGCGCAGTTACACAATCCATCACAAGTCAACTGACGGTTTCTTGCGTGGATATGGCAAATAGACCAGTTCCCGGAGTCAGCATCACTCCAGTCATGAAAGATGTTCCGCGAGCAGTTTGGGGTTCATGTAGGTGCTCGAAGGTGATTGTGTTCATTCTACAAACTTGAAGCTGATATGTCCCACAGACTCCGAAGACACCGACCCTACCAAACCAAACGCGAACACCAATGCCATTCTGAATCCTAAAGATACATCCGAAACAATATCCCTCATGCTGGGTGTCGAAATTACCGGTCCAAAGCCTACCAAAGCAGGAGATTTACTCAAGCCGTTCAACGTGCATGACGCTTTCAACCACGACTGCTTCGAGCAAGGCCCGGACCCGAGTCTAGGCGCAATACTGTCACAGACTATGTTTATGCCAGGTGTAGCATCGGCCGCGCCCAAACTTGATGCAACCAAGCTCATCAATTCGTGGGTTGATAAGATGGGCTGGGTGGCGGCCAAGACTGCTAACGGAGAGAAGATGGATCCTCTTGTGATATACGCTTGATGGCACACCTCGTTTCCGGACTTACTCATCGGCCGCTTCACCCAACACTGCAAAAACTGGGGGAGGTTTCTCCACGGACAATGTCTCTTCACGAAGCCCCTCTCTTCTGCTGTTCTCTCCATGGAGAGACATTTTCCTCGAATCCTCTCTCCGCGGACCACTGCTCTCCTCAGAGAAGTCTGTCCATGAAGAACGTCTCCCCACGAAGACTCTCTCCACGGAGCAATGATTAGCTAACGGGGACCGCCACCTAGAAAGCCATGTGTTCTATTCAGCCTTTAGAGGGTCTAAAACCAGGAGCCTCCAAAGCCTCTTGTTATTTGGCGGGAGGCAGCCACGGAATATCATGAGGTCTAGCGTCACGTAAAGGTGCACATAGTTGTTAGGGACAAAAGGACCAGAATCAGGACCTTTCAAAGGGAACAGGGGTTGAGCACAAGCAGCCTGAGGCACCAGATTTCCAATCATGAGCAAGCGTGATCAGGTATGAGCGGAGCGCGAGCGACCACGAGCAGTGGCAGTGCAAGCTAGAGCAGATATAATAGGCGAAAAACGACTAACCTAGTCGGGTGTATGCCAAAAGTATAATCCACTCGAAAATAGCTGTCCATTCAATCACCAAAAACTACTTCCTCACGCCCATTCCAGCCTTTCTTTCAACTTTACTAGGTTTTGGTGTCATTCAATATGAAAATCGAACTCAGCCTACCAGCAGAATTGCTTTTGATACTGACACAGCGAATCAGCCTAGCCTGATATGCCAAGACTGTCTTCGACATAGTTGACCCGACCAGGTGACGCGATAAGCCGTGCCGTTCTACGTTGTTTGTTCCAATCAGAAATTTGAAACAACGCCTAACGGAAGGACTACGCAAGGTGACCAATTATGACTGTCTAGCTAGGAGGCTGTGAAGCTGGACACCGACATGTAGCGTTAGGCTGACGTGGCATTGAATATGCAGCCTGACCCCTCCCCAAGGGGCGTACACTTTCCATTCGACCTTACTGAACGAAAACTGGCTATTTAAACCCCAGTTAGATATTTCAGGAGGAGGGAAAAGAATCCCCGCATCCCTTACCCGCGAAAATCCACCGGCAGATCGCTGCCACACAGTAAACTGCCGAGCTGACAGCGTTATTCTACCGAGGAAACTGTGCACTCAAGCACATTAGTATTCCAGCTTCTTGCGCATCTCCCGTTCCAAAATTTTGGTTCTTGACAACAGTAGGTACTTTAGTTAGCGGTTTTGTCGATATTGCATCCAAGGAACGTTCGAGTTCCTAGTACTTCCAACGTCATTTATCGAGATTCAGCGAAAGTGGGTACGAATTTGTGGTCTTATTGCTTCTGCACCAGAACACCATTCCAAATTCAGGCCGGTTAGACGACATGTTAGCAAAATCGCACCGAAGATGCCTCGAGGAAGCCCTTGGGCTCATAGTGGGAATCCTTATTTCTTCCGCAAGTGTCTGCGGTATACTCATTTTGGGATGTTTGGCTACTGGCCGACGGGGTCTAATTATAAACGCCGCAGCGATAGGAATTAGCGGCTCCGTATTTATCATCTTAGTGCTTGTGGAACTACGTGCTGGTTCACGGCGATCCAGAAAAAGAGCATTGCGGGTACTCCAGTAAGCAAGAGGGCTCAGACCGTCCTATAGAGCACTAATCACACCTAGACTCAGACAAAGCACAGATCCCAAGAAAGTTTCTTTGGGTCAGTCTTATACGCAGCATACTATCAGAAACGACCCTATCAAGCCTCATTGCTTGTCGTTGAGCACCCCTGATATCGAAGTCGGCACAGTGATCCGACATGATACCGGAACAGCTTCCACATATACACCAATGAACGAATCAGAAATTCGTCTGCTGCAAATAGAGGGTTCAAACGATGAAAATTCTTCGTTGAACACGAGTTTGGTGCACATGCCTCTCCTTGCTGCACGGAAAAAGGGCTTTGTGGCCTTGTCCTACACTTGGACGGAGGCGGCCGCTACGAGTCCTATCTTAGTGAACGGAAAACTGCTCCGAGTTAGAACGAATCTAACCGAGATTCTACGCAAAGTGCGCCTTCTGAAGCATGAATTCATCTGGGTATGTTTTCAAGTGATTATTCATATCGAAACCTGGCAGCTGACCACTCCATAGGTCGACGCACTCTGCATCAATCAAGCGGACGTACAAGAACGTAGTCAACAAGTCCTTCGTATGGGCGGGATCTATGCTGGAGCATTGTCTGTCCTTGTGTGTATCAACATTCTACAAAGTGACCGTCTAGCACATGCTCTCACACTTGTCAACCCTGCTCTTTCCGTTGTAAATCAAAGTGATCAACTTCATAAACTATGCAGTACCGAACCCATACAGTCTGCTGTCCTGGCATATTGTCTTGAGAATTATTGGCGGCGCATATGGATAGTCCAAGAGTTCGCTATTGGTCATAAGGTTGAACTTCTTATCGGGGACAAGACATTCAGCGTACAAAGTCTCTATATCCTGATCCAATTGCTTTCTCGTAACTCCATTATGAGGGAGCTTTCGCAAGCTCAGGCAATATTTGATATTCGACATTCTTGGCAACAAAACACGCGATATACCGTGCTCGAAATTCTCAAGCGAACATCTTCATCAATCTGTGGTCGCCGTCATGACCGTATTTACGGTCTCCTTGGTCTTGTTCCTGACTTTCTCGATTATTTATCAGAGCCTAGTTATGAGATAAGCACATGTGACATGTCAATTTCCATGGCTACTTCCTACATCGAGAGACGCTCCCTGGATATTATTGTTATTGGTCCATACCATAACGGTCCTTTAGGCTTACCAACTTGGTGCCCAGACTTTTTCCACTTTGATTTGAACCCTCCCGATGATCGAGCTTTTAAGCTTCTGTGCCATCACATGGGCTATACCCAACGAAACTCGGGCAGAGAACTTCGAGGACCACAATGGGATGCAACCAAGTCTGCACCAAGGACATGCACTTTCAAAGACAATAAATTATTTACATCTGCATACCGAGTTGGTGAGATTAGTAGTCTTGGACACGCATGGTCAGATGTACCGAGCCACGATTTCCCTATCTGCTCCACGCAAGGAGAACGACCACCTAAAAAACAGAAGGTGGGACAGATTCTCAATGCTGCAATGCTTCGAAGGGACTTCTGCTATTATGAGCAATTGCGTTCAGAATCGGAACCAACTGATCGCCCAACGCCTAGCTCCGTAGAAGACTTTTGCTTCTTACAACTCTTTTCACCTATGCATGGTGACTTCGACCCCGATGATATCGGGAACGAGTTACACCGTTGGGTCTCAGCAAACAGAAAATTCGTGTTTGGAGAGAGAGCGCTCCAAGAGCACGCAGAGAACCTTTGGCCAATATTCTTTCATTGCGGAATCGGCATCTGGTTCTGCCGCGCTCATATGTTTTCGCCACTACTCAGAATGGCAAAGCAAGATATGCGCTTGATGTGTTTACATGACCATAAGTTTGGTATTGGATGGGCAGCAAAAGGGGCTCGACTACACGATGAAGTCTTCCTCATTCCGGGCTGTAGTTTTCCTGTGATTCTCCGGCGGGCAGAAACCGACGGACAATACCTCATGGTCGGCGACGCTATTGTTATCGGAGCGATGAAAGGCGAAGTCTGGGAGAATGTCAAGTCTGAAGACCTTTGTCAGATTGAGATTATATGATCTTAGCATCTTGGAAGTCGATTTTCTTTTGTTCTGTTGTGGCAACTGCGCGACGGCAAGGAGGGCTAGGCAATCACTACGACTTCTGCTCTCAAGATGACTTGTACATATACAAAAGCGAATCAAGTCGATTCAAAGAATGCTCAAAGAGTATTTACAGAATGTATAATATTTACAAGAATGCTCATCGTAGATGGAACTTTAGTTGATTCCCTGACGCGCCTTCAACCAAGCAACAAACTGCTTGATCGTAAATTCCTGAGGGAGTACAGCGTCGGAGCCAGCACCGGTCCCAGCACCGGCAGAGGCAGTTGGAGCAGCAGAAGCAACGGGGCCTGTAGGGGCCAACGGGGTTTCGTTAGCTACGCCAGTTGAAGTTGCTGGACTTTCCTCGACGGCTGTGGATGTCGCAGCAGGAACTTCTTCGGTGACAGATGTGGGTGCAACGGGAGTCTCCACCGGAGCGGGAGTCTCAACTGGAGCAGGAGTCTCAACGGGAGCAGGAGTCTCTACAACAGCTGCGGCGGTAGAAGTAGCGGCCACGGGCTTGGAAGTGGGTACTACAACAGCAGAAGACGTGGCAGCTGCGGTGGTTGCAGGTGGCGCAGGTTCCTCAGCATTGCCAGAGCCCCCGGCAGTGTTAACAGACGTGGTGATGGTGCCATCTTCAATGTAGACACCGCTGAAGAACCAATCCTCCGCGCCTGGTCCGTCATTGCTTCCAGGCAGGCGAAGAACACCAAGATGCCAGTCAGCACCATTAGAAGAAGTGCTTGCGGTGAAAGGACCAGCAGTCTTGGTCAAGGGGCTGCTACCAGTGGAGTGCCAAAAGGTTACTGATCCGGCATCGAAGTTGATTTCGTATGCCACGTTGTGCCATTCATCTGCAACCAACTCGACATCCCACTTAGAGACGCCGCCGACATGCCATTGCAACTTGGTGTTGCTAGATCCCTGACCTCCGTACTTGAGCTCGGTGAAATGGCTCTCAAAGAAGGCAACCTGGTGCTCATTGGTCGCAGTTGGTACGTTCTCGGAGGATGTCTTGATCGAGAAATGGTAGTAGACTGTTCCCTTGTTGATGGCCGCAGAGGTTTGAGGGATGAGCTCCGTCCTCAACATGGATTGACCATTCCATCTAGCGGTCTCATCAATGGTGATCTTGACACCCTGCTTTGAACCAGTGTCTGCCGGGTTCTTGTAGGAAGCGGCCAGGTTGACGTATTTATCTACCGCGCCAGCTCCGTGGATGTAGTACTGGTACGCTCCGACGGGGTTCGAGAATGACCACTTCTCAAGGTCGGCACTGGAGGTCATGTCGTTGAAGCGTCCATCCCAGATGATGGCGCCTGGAAGAGTAATTAGCAATGTATAATTGTCCGTTCGATCGGAATATTACTGACCAGATGCAGCGCTGACGAGCGCACTCAACAGGGAAATCTTGGTGAGCATTTTGAAGTGAATACGGACAGAGACCAGCTGCACGAAGAATTGAATAATGAACGAGAGCAAAAACGAATGACTGTAGATGATGAACGCAACAGCAGAACGGCACCACGGTATTATTAAAGCAAATCCAAGAATTTCCGTCAAGGGACACACGAATATCGAAGGCCGCGCTTAGAGATCTACTGGTGAAACCCTGTTCAATCTCCAGGAAACGAAACATGGATTACAGGGTGAGCGACTAGGTATGGCGTAGACCTCAATTAAGTAACGTGCATTAGTCAGAGCCATCAAAACACGAATTCACCAATAGAATACGCGACTGGATCGCTAGAAGAACTGTTTTGGTTTGGTGTAGCTACATTGTAAGTCATGAGATGGCGCGCGCTAGAACCGAAGCTTATTGTCGCGTCTCCAGAAGGATTTCCACTGACAGGAACTCGATGGCATGACAGCCGTTTGACAGTGGAAACGATGGCGTGAAACGAGTGTGTTCTCAAGACTAAGCTCGTTAATGCGAAAGCTTGGCTTTTAATATGCTGATTGTAGCTTAGCGCGTGGTGCTTGACAAGAAGGATGCATGAAACGCCCCTGGCTCATCAGAAGTGATTGCGTCGCGCCGAACAACACCGAGGCGGAAATTAGCTGGCGTCCATATTTCAACCAAAACGCAACACGATTCTGGAAGCAAACGCCACAATTCTCCATCATGCAATATATGGTGGCTAAACTTGACATTTATCGTGGTTGCTCAAGCTAGAGGCACACATGGATGGCTCTTGAATGGTGTTGAGGCGCGTTCACAAAAAAGGGGCCGGAATTCAGTCTCTTAACCCTGAATCAAAGCAAGAGAGCTCATCGAACCTATCTTTACAGAATAGCCAGGTATGTAAATGCAATGCAGATTTTCTTAAGGTCTTGTACAACTATGGTCATAATGACAGCAGGACTTGCGACGTACACATGCAGCTGTGGGAACGACCAGCCCGCCAGTTCCTTGTACTGCTAGACTACAATTAAAAGAATAGATTTTATATTGAATGATTGTCTGCAAGTTTGGCGTCAACCCGTTCACAATAGCGGAAAAATGCAGATGTAAGATGTGGAGGTAGAATCACGTGGTCTGTGGCTTCGTAAACATCACGTGATGCTTCCCGAACCGCGATCTTCCCATCCGCCTGCAGACGTATACTGCTCGATATCATTAATCAATTAATCATCTACTACTCCGTACATTCTCGCAATAGATGCCATTTAGAAACCATTCATGGTAAAGCGTAGAGCGTGATCAATATGTTGCGCGACAAATGCTACGCGTCGCGAGATACATGGAACCAATTATGATGTTGATTATTGGGCTGTGTGGTGCTGCGAGAAGCATTCTCTGGGGTCTGAAGTCGATAGGCAACCCACTACCATCGCTATTTATGGAAAATGTCGTGCGAATGGAGCCTTGAGCTTGAACAACAACGCACACAGCATTAATCATGACGCCAGCTCTTCTCTGCAACCTATCTATATAGTTTAGTGCACTTCATATATCGCAATACGATAGACGCCCACAATGTCTGCTCCAAGGTTTTACAAGTATGTTAGGAACATTGTACTCTGCGATTCTTGACTTTATAATCCGTACAAGCAAAAGCAGCTATACATAGTAGTCCTCTACGAGTAACGTCGTGCCGTTGCCATAGACGCCTCTTCACGCGCTCCAATTTCGAACTTAATAGGGTGAGCAGGATAGTTCCAGGCGGCATGCTGACGAAATTGAAGTCTTTCGTTGTTTCTGCGGCGAGCAGAATCCTAGCAGGCGGCCTGAAGTGGAGGATGGTAACGGCGGAAATACGATGGCCTGGGTGCGCCTTGTCGAGGATGACGTCTAGAGCTTTGTAGTTGGCAACGTTCACTAATTTCAACCCTTGGTAAAATCGTCCCCTGTGACTTCGTTCCTCAAGGCCCTTCTTGCAAACCGCGCCTCGCGGGGTTGCGTCTCCTGTTTGGATCTGACGCGCGTCAAAGGACACGTTTGGGGAAGAGAGACAATGAGCCACAGCTATTTTTAGCATTGCTGTGGCGGTGGCTAATTACATAATCTGTATTTTACTTTTCAGGATGCAGCCAAAAGGCGCCCAGCCTCGTACGAGACGGAGAAACTCTCGGAGTTGATCTGCGCTGCAGCCAACTAACACAAAATCTTGAGATGCTAGCACTGTATATCACATCTTGATAGAAAACACGCCGATTTCCTGTCAGAACGGCCATGTGCCTCGCAAGCAGGGGTGTCATTACGGGCGAGGCGCGAACGGGGGCAATGTGATGTCGAACTACTCGACGGCGGCTTGGCCAATCTCGTAATGGTGAAGCCCATAGATAGTATTGATGCTAAGGAACTATGTAAGGATGGTGAGTAGACGATATCTTTTTGAAGGAGCGATATTTTCATTTTGGTGTTGAAATGTGTTTCGCTATCCTGTATGTTTCGGCTCGCTGTGAGCGACCTTAGATATGAGGTTTCATATAAGGTGTACTTAGACATACTCGTGTGTTCACACCCCTTCCTGGATAAACAAATTGGGCCCTTCAACAGAGTTCTTTTCTCCTTCTAAACTGCTCGAAAACTGGCAGAGCTTTTGCACCACAAGGACGCTCTGACCTGTAGAAAGTGGCCTTGCTAGGAAAATGGTTTCTTCTGGATGAGTAGCATGAAATGTTTTGTTCCACATAACCTCACCTTTATAGAACAAGCTCCCATCGACTATGACTGAAACAGAAGCACCACCGAGGAGATTAGAGACAACAAGCCTCTGGTCACCTGACTGAAGTGATTTGGTGATCACCGGCTGGGTGAGATTATTCCCTTCTAGCGACAACGACGATACGGTGAACTTATCGGAAAACCATTCCGTGTCGCCACTAACATCTTGCTGTACCGCGTATATATTTTGCCCAGCTTTTAGTTCCGCATAAGTTGATACGCGGACAACGGAGGAATTTCCTGACACTGGAGCCGATAGTCTTCGGTGGTCCTCATCCACAAGATAGACACTTTGGCTCTGCTCAAACCCCATCACCTCGACAAAGGTGGAGCATTCGTACATTGGCCCCGATATATAGATTTTTGGAATTTTGGGCGCTGGACGTGGCTCATTCGGCGAGGACTGGAAACCCTCTATACCACAAGAGGACGTTTGAATGAAATCCAAATTAGCTTTGCCTACTCCGCTACGGTCCCGTAGGGGTTTCCAAGGTTCCGGGATTGGGAAAGCTTGATTTGAGGACTTTATTGGCATTGAACCGATGAAAACGTCGAAATTGCCAGGCCTTGTGTACCAAAGCCGCACGGTCAAGTCACCGCCAGGACTGAGTTTCTCGAAATTGATCGCGTCGGCATTCTCAGCAAATGGTAAGGCGTAAGGAATGTCCGGGGGCCCTGGAGTAGGAATGTAGACAGTGCTAACTTCCGATTTGAGGTCGCATCTCGGGAAGTATTGAAACGCCGTGAGTGCATCTGAGGACTCCCCGGGAACCCCCAAGCCTCCTGTAAAAGATTCCGCTACATAGTCCCCCTCCGGTACTCCGTACGCTTCAAACCATAACGGGACGTTGTCCAAGCGTAGATCAGCGCCCAAGATCAACTCATGTACCGACGCACTTGTATCACAGCCTTCGGGAACAGGAGATATCTTGGGCTTCCGCAGAGGGTTGTGCAGACCAAGGTCCTCAATCGGAAGAGAGTACCCTGGGAGACTGTGGTCGTTACCATCTCGACGAACATATTGCCACACGGTCACTACTGCTCCAGGGGGCAGAGTGACACTAGGATTTAATTCGACGGTCTGCTCAGGGGCTAGTGCAAGCTCATCGATTACAAATGGATCGAACGGATTGAGTCCGACATTCCCTTGAACAGTTGCGCCAGGGATGAGGTTTCCTACAGTAATGTACGAGCTGCAAGTGTGTACTGGCGAAAGTACGGTTGGAACGGGGAGTATTTTGGGAACGTCTAGTACGCGTTGCGAGTATGCCAAGGGGTACGGGTAACTAACTTCGCCAGCACTGCTTGTTTGTAGGGCCGTGATCGTGTCACCGGATAGAGGAGCGATATCGAGGTGAATATATCCATCTGAGGTCTCGCTTTTCCAAGGGTAACTGCCCATGGACCCAGCCGTGGAACCGAACACCTCTATCTTCGAGTCTTGGTAAACTCCCGATAGAGCGAGATCGAACGTGATAGTATAGATGGGTCCTGCGAGCAACGGGGCAATTGCCCTTTCTGTCCGCATGATGAGATGATGAGTCGGTGATTCTGAGTGGTGTTTGCTGAACAAGTGAGGCGAAAGGTGGTCGAATGACGCGATATGAGAGACATGCTCTGGTCAGCGCGGCGTTTTCAACAACCCGATGCAAAGCAGAATATGTCCACTCGCGGCTAGTGCGCAACTCCATCATTGCCACTCCCCGCAGCTGAAGATTCAGCCACAAGTGATCAAGCCAATCGCAATCAGCCCTCTAACACCCCCCTACAGAGTCGACCAAACTCAGTACGCAGGAATCACCTTACTGTCCCTATTCTGCTTAGGTTGCGTCATTTTGGCGAACGAGTTACGCGACAGGATTTTGTAGTGTGTGGTGCGAAGTCTTGGCCAACTCGTATTGGAATGTAGGGTGGTAAGACAGCCTTCTCGACAGTCGCGCTCGAAGCTGAACTTGAAGTTGGCTCTATGGTTGGCGCATGGGTGCAATTATGGGGGGTAATGACATAGCAGGATGGCTTAAGCGTGGCAGACTAGTCCAGAGTGTGAATATGGAATGGATAGGTGTTTGTTACGAATAAAAATGGAAAAGATCTCCATTAACGAACGAGGTGCGGCTGAAGGCCAGCCAGCGCAATTGTAAGAAGCACATAATCCAAGCGTAATTCAAAAAGTTTCGTCATGTACCAACCCTCAAGGCTATGTAGCAGTGCAACTACAAAGTTAGGAGGATCGGGGCCTCGCTACTTTAAACAATCAGCACATCCTTCACGAAGATTATAGTACAGTAAGACACTTAAAAGCACTACGATTATAAATAAAATAGCTCTTTATACTGTGATTATTATACGATCTTGTCCGTGATTATTACCCCACTAACAATCTTCGCCTTAGTGTTAATCCTTCCTCTAAAGCCTCTAAAGTACATAGCTACAGTTCTCCTAATTAAGCTTATGTAATAAGACTACTATTTTTCTCTCTACTGTCTTAAGAATTTTTGTATTCTTGCTATTCGTATAGTTGATAGATAAGTATATCTGTCTAGCGTTGCGTTAAGGTTAATAGTTTAAAGGTTAGGCGCGTCCGCCTAGTTTCTATATAGATCTAATTCTTTAATTTCTCCAATCGGATATCGCCAGCTTGTCCTAGATGTGTCACCAAGGGCTTGTGATTCCTTGAGCCTGGCTTTGGAATGACAACGGATCGCCGGTAATGCGTACCTCCGGCTCGTCCGAGGGTGCTCTGTCGAGCTATTTATCAGCTGCGGTTTGTCATAGCCTCCCTCAAAAACGGACCATCTACTTTTCATGGCGGCTGCACTCTCCAATCGGATCTCTCCAGCTCGTCCCAAGGTACATCAACAAGGGCTTGTGGCTCCTTGAGCCTGGCTTTGAAACGACGATGGCCTCTGTCGCATGGTTCTGGCTCGTTTGGGAGGTACTTCATGGGGGCAATTCGTCAGGCAATTCGTCAGTCGAAGAGACGCTTCCTGGTAGTGGCGGATCCTGTACACCTTCGTGCGCAGCTCTGGCTCGTTTGGGGAGGTGCTCCGTGAAGCAATTCGTCAGTCCAAGAGAAGCCCCCTAGTGATGGCGGTGGATACTCTACTCTTTCTTGCTGATGTTTTGTTCTGCGTAGCCCCTCTCATTCCTCCGGCAGTCATCTATCAACTTGCCCTGCCTTTCCTGTCTAGTGGCAGCATTCATGGAATAAGCCAATCTTACTGTAAAGTTGATGAACTACTACTACTTGAGGTAAGGTTCAGTGAGCAGATAGATAGTCCATCAATGTAGTCTCTCTGAACTCGAGATATGAATAAAGTAAGAGCTTCAGAGCGCTTTCAAATCTGCTTTCAGATGTGATCTGTACCGTGCGCGAAGATTAACGATCACTACCATTAGCTGAATACGCGTATGTGATTATTCAAGAGGTCTTGATTGTGGATCAAAGGAAAGTATTGCCGGCACAGGGATAAAGGAGCTAAGCCACGGAAGATTGTGTCCCGAAAATGGGACCAGTCAGCCACCGACACCTCACATCCCTGCGAACTGATGGGGGCCCAAATTCGGGCCCTTTTCATGCTGCTTAGGGAGGAAATCAGGCACGATCACGCTGGCTCGTGCTGGCTCACGGCGAGCTCAGGCACAAATCAGGCACAATCACGCTGGTTCGCGTTGGCTCATGGCGAGCTCACGTTTGCACAGCCACAACTCAGGCTGCTTACTCATTGCTCACGTTACACCCCTGCGTAACTCAAGATCAAATCCGGAAAAAGCTTTGTGTGAGAGTAGATTTCACTTAATTGTTGAGCGCTATTTCAATCGGCCATCACTTCTTTTACTATAGGTTCCATGGTTTGCGCGTCGACGAGGCCCAAATCAGTCAGACGTGGATCATTCGGATCGGAACTATCTTTGCGTTCGTTGTCAAAACACTTCTGGTAGTTGCGGTTTCGATTGCCTTTGTTCAACAACAATGGCTAGCGCTCTCATTACAACAATTCAAGATTCGACAGATTGATACAATAACGGGTGTTCTTAGTAATGCCTTTTGTTTCCTTGAAAGTCGTGTATGGTTTCGGTTTCCTCTACTCGCAGTCATGGCTGGTGTTGCATGGTATGTAGACATCTAGAAAGATGACGATTTATGCTCACTTTCGAAGGCTGCTACCGATTGCTGCTATCATAACACCGGCAACAATTATTGTCGTTACGGCACAGAACGTCTTAACCTCGCAGGGCGATCCTCCACAGCTGTACTTTGATCCCCACACTTACGGCAATCTGCAAACATCAGTGAGAGCAGATTACGTCGGTCCCTCACCCGATACATTACGTACAGCCTTCGGCACCGCGATGACAGGACAGATTCTCAACATCGAGCAAAAACAGCCCAACATGACCTATAATTTGGAATTTCTTGGGCCAGCGCTCCGATGCGACCACGCTGACGACGCTCTCATCAGCGAAGTGTTCACTTCATACAAGCGGTATCTGTCCAGAATTGAGAACCAGTATCGTTACATCGCATGGGTGCCATCTAAAGGAAGTCCCGGAAATCTCTCCTTCGCCACTGGCGAGACCATGAAAACTTTGGACATGGTGTCTACAGATGCCGCCCACATATTTGTCATCCCAAATACCACTATTGCAGGTCCTATCTCAATAGGTGGTATCCAGATTGGTTCAGATGACGATCATTATGCGTATCAGGATCTCCTAGATTGCAAGCTGTACAACGCCTCGTACCGAGCAAATTTCAACCTGACTTTTCCAACTCAATCTATCAACATAGAGTCCCGAAAGCTGCTTAATCCTGTCAATGTCTCAGTCGATATTACGGACTGGCGCTACCGAAAAGGGCCAGCTGATACTATCGCTCAACGTATCTGTTATCAGTCTATCATGGATTCCTTTGGACGATTGCTTGCTGGCTATGAGTGGTGGAGAGACGGCTTCGTAATGACACAAAGAACGAGCTGGAACATGATGGCCATAGATTGGACGACACGCGACGGGGCTCAGGAAGGCCTCGAGATCCTGTTCCAAAATATCACGCTTAGCATGCTAAGCACTTCATCGCTGATGTAAAAGCATCCCTTTTCCACTTCTGAGTCTCAAGCTAACTGCAATCTTAGCATGAATAGTACCATCGCAGCGAAAAATCCAGTTACAGTCCGCTTACGAACGAGTATGAACCTATACTCGTACAGTGCGAAAGACCTTTTGCTCTCCTATGGCATAGCCTGTGGCGCTGCTATATTGTCCACCATCTTAGGCATATACGGGATATGGCGTAACGGTGGAGTTGGTTATCAGAGTCAATTCTCGACCTTTATTCGGACAACCCGAAATCCAATCTTGACGGATCTCATCGATCCGGACGATCATGGCACTGAGCCTCTGCCGAAGAATCTTGCAGAGGTTCGCATTATCTTAGACACTCGGGTGAAATAGGTAAGAGGTGCTCGGGATAGTCACTGGTGTCGATAGATAAAGACAGAAATCATCAATACCTATAACAGTACTTCAATGGTGAAAACGCAAATGTTTTCTTTCTAACCCAATGTCTAAATGGCAGGTGCAGATTACAAGGATTCTGGGCATCCAGTTAGAGTTTGTCAGAGTATCTGTGAGGGAAAATCCAGTCAAGAAGCCGGTCTCCGAAGAAAGGAATATCTCCGCAAGCTTGCTCCTGCCCTGCGTCATGCACATATAAGGTCTGGTTGACAAATTCACTCATCTCTAGAATGAGCAGTGAGGCAAAGGCTTTACCGGATTTTGGCGATTATCCAACCGTAACCTGCAGACCGAAGTGAGTCAACCTTTCGCATCATGTATCATGTGTTCGTACTGGTATGCCTTGACATTGAGTGCTATTTTTTTTAATTATTAGCCCAAGTGCCCGGGAAGGCGCCCCCCGATCTCCCGTTCTGGTCTGGCTTTCCCAATGGCCATCCATCAATGAAAAAAGTCCAGCTCATGCTACTCATTGACTTGATGCCGCATACACACTGGCGCTACTCCCTACCGTCTTTACACTGACATAATCATATGAACTCGTCGAAAGCGTCTCACTACTTCCTCGGGTAGCCTTCTGTTGCTCAGCCTCAGCCCGCTTCTTCGCCTCTGCTATCGCGTGGAACTTTTTCTTCAGATCATTCTTAATTGTCCCGATATCCCATTCAGAGAGATTCTGCACCTGCGCATCCGATTGGCGCCAGACGCCACGCCCATAACCGTCGAAGTGGAGCTTCCAGGCTAGAATTGTAGTCAGACAAGGTGCGTTCTAGTGAGGTGTTTGAGCAAAATCAAACTTACTAGTTGGATCAAAAGTGAGGTAGCTCCAATTGTCGTTCAGGTACAATCTTTCATTAGCCGGGCCGAGTGTGATGCTCTTGCACTCGCCCATTACTCCAGGAGCCCGACGCAAGTTCTTCAGACCACCGCAGAGCTTGAGCATACCAATGAGGTAGATGGTGCAGATCTCGCGACCCAAACACTCATGTGGGCCAAAGCCGTAGTGGATGTAGGCGGACTGAGGTCGTTCTCCAGGCAAGAATTTCTCTGGCGAAACACCAGTGCATTGAGGGTTAGATGCTGCCTTACATGCCGGACCCTATTCACGATGTAAATCAGCAAAAGGCGGATTGAGAAAAGAAAGTCCATAAGCTTACAAAGAGCGTAACGATGATATCGCCTCTTGAGAACTTGCTAGAGCCAACGGTAGCGTCCCCAGCACAGATGCGGAGATTTCTTTGTGAGCTAGTCAGACGCTGCGCTTCAAAGACATAGTCACGAAGATTCTTGTCAGCCTTTGCGCGGGTTGCTTCATCCTTGGAGTCGCTTTGAACGGCAAACTCCTGCACTTTCTTCCAGTGTTCGATGTTCTCTTCTTTCAAGAAGAAGGCCAGGATCTCAGCGAACTGGAATTGATCGTCAGCATCGAGACACACACACGCCAGGGAGATGAACTTACAACGCCCACAGGAACACCAACGCCAGCCAATGCGGTCAACCAGCAAATGTCTGAGACCTGGGCTGGTGTCTTGCCTGCTTCAAGAAGTTTCTTCACTACCTGTGCACCGTAGTGGCGGAGAGAGCCAGGTTTAGCCCAGTTTGGCCTTGTAGATCTTCGACCAAAAAGGAAACCAAGAGGGGTCGAGGTGTAGACATCACGGGTGACGCCCTCGACTGTGGCCATAGTTGACTCCGTTAGTGCGATGGCGCCTTCTCGAGCCCACATCCGTCTCCTCCAGGCAAGGCCAATGTCATTGTTATTGAATCCCCAGATGCGGACGTTTACAAGGTGTTTGTAAAGCGTAGACATGTTAAGTGAGCCCTCTGGGTTCTCCGGGGTTTTCAGATCTAGCAAAAATGTGTCTGCTAGGATTCGTGCATTCAGAGGTATAGCCACACTAAAGTACGTTAGCATGTTGTGTGTTACGAGTCAAGACGAGTATCGTACTCCCTGATGATGTCAATCTGACTGAATTGACCTTCTCCTTGGAACTTGAAAGTTTCTGCCTCCAAGAACCGCTTGCCGTGCTCCTGTATCGCATTGGCGAGAATCTTGGTGAACTCTTTGGGGTCGTAAAGAACACTATGAACTAGCTTCCGCTGTTCAGTATTGCCAGGGGCGTCTCCGCCAAGCATGAAATCCGAGAAGTTCTTTTTCTTATCGGGCATAAGATCGTTGAGACTCTTCAACCACGGCACTTTGAAGTTGGCTTGGTCCTTCAAAATTCCGACGATGGTGGCGTGGTCCGCAACGATTTTCAATCCGGGTGGGGGGCCTGGTTCCTTTGGATTGAACATCCAAGCCGTACCAAGTTCCTCTGCAATTTCTTGGTTCTTCTTTCGAGTGAACATTGGTTGCATGACGTGATACGAGTTGTACTCGAACCAACCAGGGAACGAACGATGAACGAGCTTGTAGAACATTGAGCCACCAAACCTGAGCACCAAGTTAGTGACCATGCTGGCAGTTGCTGATGAGTTACCTACGTTTTGGGATCTTGTTTGACCTCCTCCAATCCCCAATTTGTGAGTGTCGCGCTTGTGTAGTCCTGTTTAACTTAGCGCATGCTTTATGTTCACAAGCAAATCACCCACCAGAGTATAAAACCTGTCAGACCGGACTAGTGTGACAGCGTCTGAAAAGACACCACGCCCGACTGTATATGGTGGGCAGCCACCGCAACCAGGGTTCAATGCAGGTTTCGCATCTTCAAGGAACAAGCCCGGATACAACTCGACCATATCCGGATGATCATACAGCTGACGTAGAGTATCCGCAACATGCTTGTCGGAGCTGATGTCGTCCATAGTTTCATGGCGCTTCAGTCCGAAAAAGTGACGGAATTCGTTAAGCGAGGCAAGACCCCTGTATTTTGGTTAGAACCATAGTTATGATAGACATTGATAGTGCATACCATTTCCTTGATTGCAGAATGCCGAGGATTTCCACAACGCGTAGAGCCTTCGGTACCATGCGTGAGCCAAACAACCCAGCAGGGTCCTCCATGCTCTCTTTTAGGATGCCGACAAGAGCAGCGTCGCTGAATTTCCCTTTTGCATCACGCTTCAGACCAGCAAATGTTCTCTCCCTTGGTTCGACCGGAATTTTTGATTCGAAGGAGAGAAGGCCTTCGATAAGCTCCCTTGGCGTCAACTTCTCTAGAGGCTTCCCAATCTTTGGGAATACCTCCTGAGCGAGGAATACGTTCAGCCATTCCTCGTCTCGTTTTGAGATAACGGAGTGGAAGCGATACAACAAATTGAATTCGGCAGAGACCTGATTGCCCATGCCCCTAGGAGTTCCATCGGAAAGGAAGGCCTTTTCAATCTCAACACGCGGATCCAAGGTCCAGCTCGAATTAGAGTGATGTGTGTTGGTGAGTCCACGGAGATAATCGTGAAGGCAGATGTTGATGTACATTCCACCAACAATCAAACGAGCAGTTTGGAAAAGATCTTCATCAAGCTTCTTCTCCTGTTCAACCCGCTCCTGCTCGGAAATACCTGGGGATGGGATTGGGAACCGATTCTTTTCGTTGATTTTGAGAAGAATTTCAACCACGTAGTTGTGAAAGCGGCTGTACATGACAAGAATGACGTTGACACCAGGTGGCTGGGCAATCAGTCGCTTCTCATGAAATGTATCTGGGTGGAGCTGTCCTCGGTAGCCCGTCCGGACCTTCATTTGATCTGCAACAGACGAACCATACAAGGGAGCAAGATCCAGATATGACGAAGTATCCGAGATGGTATCATCGGCTCGATTAGTACGGAATATGTCGTGAATAATGATTGTTGCATGATAGAAAAGCATTGATGAGATTCCGGCAGGGTTTTCCTTGAATGTTGCGTCGTCTCGCGCCATTAGCAGGTCGAAGAGCAGACCGGGATCGGGAGGACATCCGTGAAGTTTCTTCTCTGATCGCACACTTTTTGCATACGGCTGGCCGGCTGCGCCCATATTCGGATTGATTGTGTTGTTGAAGGAGCCATCTGCGGTTCGGTACTGATACTTATCGCCAAGATAGCTGAGCGGTGGATGTTGAAGTGAATCCCAGAGGCCATCTACCATTGTATTGGTCAGAATCCGTCGCTGCTTGGAGTCTTCTGGTAAAGCACCAGTCATGGCAATGAGTCTTTCCATCTTCGAGCTGTTAGTGTTGCTCCTATGATCCCCAAGAGATACGTACGACTAGCTCCTTGTCATCCACGGGTTTGCCCTTCTCCTTTGCAACCTTGCGTACAAGAGCAAAATTCGAAGCAACTTTGCTTACGCTTCCCATGGATTTGATGTCAGTCCAGAGACCAGTCTCTACTTTACGCTTATCCGCGTAAGACTCTCCTCCTAGGTACTTCTCCTCAACGACTGCGGGTTGAGACTTCCGGCTCAGGGTGGTGGCCAACGTCGCCACCGCTGCCACACCAGCAGCTGCTGCAAGTTGGACATTTTTGTCCTGCCAATCCATCGCGATCTGACAGTGCGGTAACCGCGCAAGACAAGAGAGCTTGAATGATGATTAGAAAGGGAGGCTAAACTACCCAGAATACAAACTGAGCTCCGTGAGAAATAGGAATTTCTCTCTTCTTATGCATGCTCCCGAAGTAGGATTTTTTGATTGCAGTATGTTGGCCTTTTACCATTGAGGAAATGCCCAGCCGACTCCGCATGCGCCAATTATCGATAGGCGATTAGCAAGGGTTCACCCGAAATGGGTGTACATACAATGTCTCAGCCAGCCACATAAGTCGTGTAGCGAGAGACTACGGGCGCATAGAACGATCTCGGGATGCTGTGTAATGTGCTACGGGCTACCCGAAACACGTTACTAGTTACTGTAACTCAGAAACGGCTCGTGCACCTGTCATACCGCTTGCACAAATGCGGCGCATTATGGCGTAATACCTAGTTGCATAATTACCACCTTCCAGCTCTACTTAGGTACCTCATGCCGTGACTGTGCACGTCTCCTTTCCACGCTATTCACCGATTGATATCCATGGTTGTTACATATTATAAAACTTGTATAGTAACGCGGCTTGTTGTGGTAAATCTGTTCCTGGACCCTTCGTTACGATGAATCTAACAGCCATGGCACGGCCCGCTGAACTGAGCACAAGCCAGCTGCAAGCATCAGATTCACTACCAGCTAACACAGCTCCAACAACATCGTTGCCTATCCAGACAAGGTATTGAAAGGCGAAAGGCGAGACCGCCAGCTCAACCAGAGCAATCTCCTGCGAGTTCATCATAGCGCGAGGCAGCCCGAAATGCGCCTTTCTATTGCCTTGATGATTTCCGAAGAGTCCAGACTGAATAGAACTCTCGCTATCAATGTAGGAGGCTCTTCCGTGAGCTATAAAGATCTTCTTCGGGACTTCGAAGCCTAGAGATTCTGCAAAGAAGTACCATAAGCATAATTTCAAGACAGTATTTCCTCTCACAAAGTTGCCCTTCAACTCTTTCAAATATCGTTGCATTCCAGCCATGTCCGTCGTCCCCACGAAAACGCTCGCAAGCAATAGCAACCTTGCAGGGTTTCACTGGTGGGATGGTAGCTCTTTGAATAGCCGCCACTTCTATCAAAGAGACAATGGTGTCCTGCGCGCCATTTACAATGGCAGTGATTACGACGACATGACGACGACAGCAGAGACTACTCCAAAGATGGGCACACCTCTGAGCTCGATCTTCTACAACTACAATGGAGTACGTCTGGGAAGGCAGATTAGCATGAAGAGATGAAAACTAATGACTGAAGATCAAATCCCGCACTTTCTTTCTCAACCAGAACAACCAGGTGTGTTGTATCAGTGTGGATGGCGTTGCCACAATTGGGGTGATCAAGGACCCCCAAGGCAACGCCTTTACCGCACGACCCGATAGCCAGCTCGCTACGTTCATGTGGGTTCCGCCGAACAGCGCCCCACACTTGCGGGTTGCTTTCCAGCGCCCCGACAATACCGTGCAGCAGATCAATCACGACGGGTATGCCAATACCACCAAGGACACGACTTTCATGTTCACTGTGAGCAACACATCGCCTCCAACCGTCGAAGGAACCGGTCTTGCATTCCTCAACCAAGGGCCGAAGTACCTTGTGGACCAGTACTTCCGCGGCTATTACCAGTATTCGGACCAAAGTGAGTGGTTGTCTCTGTCACTCTGGGCCATCTTTGTCCCACATGTGGTCAATGCTAATTGTATCGTCAGTCATGGAGCTCGTCAATGAGCCGCCCAGCTGGATTGGAAGCTTCACTCAACAAGTCCAAGGCAAGCCGCAGATTCGGGCAGCATACCCGATTGTGAGCCAGGGCAAAGATTTTGGTCGCGCGAAAGGGCCAGTGTACGTGTACTGGACCAATCCAGATGGGACGATTATGAAGCGAGTCCGAGACAATAATGGCAACTGGAGCAACGCGACGGCATTGCCTAAGGAGATCAAGGTCTCTGGAGGAGGATTTCTTCCCATAGTCTATGCCGCCAGTGGGGCCCAGAGCCCCATTACGGAGAGGATCTACTGGAACGCAGGGGGAGGCGTGTTGAAGATGCAGGAACTTTAGGCGATCACCTGCGTATTCGCTTGGCTGGGACTATTGTCCAGGGGTCAAAAAAGGAAGCATATCAAGTGTTGGGTTCTGTGTGCCATTCTAGACAAATATCAAGATACAGAACAGGACAAGTAACGAGCTATCGAAATAGTCATATGAAGCCTTGCATGCTGGTAACTGGATTTGACATGGTGACTATGTGTTCCGTAACATGTGACGGGCGCTGCGCAGCCTGTGGTGGTCTACGAGGAAGATAGACGTCTGTCTAACCTCGGGGGCCTGTGCATGGGCGAGTCTGGACAGCGGGCCGCCCCGAGCCAATGCGAACATCCAGCCACGTGCGGCACCCCGACACACGATCTGCTGGGCCGGGCCACGGACACCCCGTAGCGCTCCGCGGGCGCAGTCCGCCAGCCACGGTGCGGGGAGTGGATGCGCAGGTGGTGCAGGACGAGGACGCAGCCAGCCTCTAGGAGCGGCAACATTTGCAAGCACCTCTCGCTTACTTCACCGCGCTATTTCACCGCGCTATCTATTCGTCAAGATACGGGACGCCTCAGCCAGCCACCTCTTCAGCTAGCCACAGCCTAACCCGTCCTACCTTTGTAGACCACCGGCCTAGAAGGCTTCAGCCGCTTCGATGCCACTTTCGGCTGATAGGCCCCTCCTCGCAACCCGTTCCAGCCGTACCTCAAGATACACCCCACCAACGCGTCCGCATCTGAAATGGTTCATGTTAGACGACACTATATTCGTCCATCAAGCCGCTAAATACCATACGCCAAAGCAGTCTAGAACAGGGGGGGTTTCAGCTCTCCTCCAAGTGGTTCAGCTCTTCGTGGAGGGGGTTTAGAACAAAGAGCTCAGCTTTGCACGCATACCCAATGCGTCCCCCGCGGTATATCAATGACTGCGCTCCTGCGCCTTCCTTTTGTCTTGTGTCTCCATGCATGGTTTGAAGCCTCTCAATCTGTGTTACCTTCTTTCTATCCAGACAAAACGTCCAAACTTGGTCTTCTACCACCAAATTGAAATAGCCTTCCGGCCTGTTCTCAAAACCCAGAGTATTCTTAAACGCGGTTTACGGACTGCGTTGCCCAACACGATGCCGCACGCAGAGAATGATCCCTTTGTTGACCCAGCTAAGCGCATACCAAGAAAGCTGGTCCTCTGCTTCGATGGCACGGGAAATCAATTCATGGGAAACACTTCCGATACCAACATAGTCAAGTTGTATGATAAGCTCGACCGAAAAGATCCAAATCAATACCACTATTATCAAAGTAGGTATCTTCTCGAATTCTGCGAAATCCCTCTACTCACACAATCTTGCAGCCGGCATTGGCACCTATGACATTGATGGTGGCTCCATCAACAAGACCTTTTTGGGTGGTATCCGGTCAAAAATCTCCAGGACCATAGACACCGGATTCGCCACGACCTTTGATGCCCACGTCATTGCAGGCTATCGCTTCATCATGCGATATTACAAAGAAGGCGACAAGATCTACATCTTTGGTTTCTCGAGAGGTGCTTTTACTGCGCGCTTCCTCGCACGCATGATTTTCAGAGTCGGGTTGCTCTCCGAGGGCAATGAAGAGCAGATCCCTTTTGCGTATGACCTCTACCAGCAGTACGAAAAGGGAAAGGCTACGGGGGATAAAGTTGCAGCAGAGGAGTTCAGAAACAAGCTTTATGCTTTCAAGATGACCTTCTGTCGTTGTGACCAAATCAACCCAGCTCTGGGAGATGCCCCGGAAAACTTGGGTGTCAAGGTCCACTTCCTTGGCATGTTTGACTGCGTGAGTAGTGTAGCAGTCTTGGATAGTATGGTTGGATCAGTTCCCAAGGCAGTATCTGTGGTTGGAACCGCTCATCATGTTCGCCATGCTGTTGCTGTAGACGAACACCGAGTCAAGTTCAGAGCAGCTTTGCTTCAACAAGACGACAAGAAGACGACCGCTTCAGGCGAAGACATCAAAGAAGTGTGGTTTCCAGGCAATCATGGCGACGTCGGTGGAGGATGGCCAGCTCCAAAGCCTGACGACGTCGAGGCTAAGCGCACATGGTGGCAAACGATCCGCGGCATCTTCGTCACCGACACGGATTCCCAAGCAGCCAAGCAACCAGCTGAAGATTATTATCAGATGAGTGATATTCCTCTTGCTTGGATGATCCGGGAGTTGGAACTGCTTGGAGAGAAAGACGCAGCTTCAGCAATCCGGTGGAGCCCAAGGAAGGAGGGTTTCAAGAGGCACTTTTATGAGAGAAAGGTCCAGGCATACAACAGTCCAATGCACAGCACACTCAAGATCTCAGGCGGATCCTCGCTTTTCAAAGTCATGCTATGGAATTTCATGGGTAAGTACACGACGTTCAAATACAAGCCAGGACTTTCAGCTAACGCCTTCTCACAGAATGCCTACCAATCCGACGCTGGGAACTTGAATTCCAAAAGGATGCGAACCCCAGACAATACGAGTGGGCACTTCTCGCCCGGCCCAACCTTAGAGGCACACGCGACATCCCCACCGGCGCTTACCTACACGACTCACTCCTTAGGAGATTGCAGAACCATGCGTCAACATATCGCCCGAAGAACAATCAGGGTGACAAGTCGCCGCCTAGCTTGCTGTTCAAGGAGTTTGATGAGGGGCATTTCACGTGCGTAAGCAAGGACAATGGGGAAGACCAGCATGAGGATTCCCGCGGCGTGCATAGTATCTACAAGCTCAAGTAGGCACACTTTTAGGGCTGGGAAATGCTGAAGGAGGTAGTGGTGAAGATGTAGCTTTGTAGTGTTTGGTAGTTTGTCTGACGTGTTCTCGTATATATCCCCAGATCATTCGCGAGGTCTGTAGTCTATTGAAATTATTACCTTCTGTTCGTCAAGACAAACATGCAGAGCCCTTCTCATCCCTACAATCATCACAATTTTGACTAACGACATCATTGTAAAACTACTGCACTGGTTCAAAATACTGAAACCCCCTTCCAACATGGGGACGCAACCAGCTTTTACCTAAGGGGAATCCATGAGAGTGAAGGCGAGAGTCTTCAAGATGGTGATTTGGGCGTCATATTCATCCATAGGCGAACAGTACCAACCAAATCTTGCAACTCGACAAAGATAGGCAGAGCCACAGCAAAGAGACCCTAGGTTTCCAGGCAGAAAACCAGCTAGCGCAGATCAAAGCAGACCTACCCAATTTGTCCACAATTTTACGTTCGAAAATTACCTCGAAGTACATGAATAGGCACATAATCGTTTCTATCCTCTACCCCGATCAATACAAAACTTTGACGCCCGTGAAAAGCCCGAAAGCACAGCAGGCGTTATCGCCAGCATCGACGAGGGGCAAGACATCCCACTTTCTGCCAGAAGCTCGTATAAACTCTGTGACTCTGCGTCCCCCGCAATTAGTGACTGTGACAGCATTTCCATCTCGTATAGAGCTGCATTCTACGCCGCATACAGCTGCGACTGCTTATCTTGTGCGCGACGTGGTGGTGCAGATGTTACAGATCACGAGACACACAGCAGTGGGTACAGGACTAGCTGCTTGGATCTTACTGCAGAACGCGGCGCACGCTTGTAAGTTGTGTATACATTTGCACTCTGTGCGTTGTTACTCCAGCTGAAATACAGGTCCTTTGATGGGGACTACTTTGTGAATCGGAAGTTCTACATAAAAATCAGGATATATCGAATAGCGTTCAGAATACTAAAAGGCCTAATTTGTGCGATCTGGAGTCGCATCATTGGAATTACAGGGAAGAGAACGGAATAAAATCGACAATGCGTAAAGATACGGGCAGTCAGCATGTGGTACCAACACAATCTGCATATTTTAAAGTTCAACGGCATTGTACTGCATTTCTTAGCAAAGCTGCATGGACTGGAAGCGACAGTGGCTGCGCAAGTGAGCGTGGGCGATCAGTAATACTACGTGTGGTGTAAACCTTGTGATCGACCAGACAAATACCAACGCAGACAATTCACACCGCTCTTGCATTGCTGTAAACCGGACAACCAATGAGTTGCGCACCAACATGTATGTCAACAGTTTCCCCGCTCTCGATCGATGTCAAGATCTTGGCTCAAAGAAGGACTCGAGTCTCTGCGGGGCCGGCTGAAAGGTATCACGGATGCACAGGAGCGTGCGAGGAATATTTGAGGGGTACATATGCACATCTATGTGTTACTTCTCATCCACTTTGTATCGGGGAATCACATAGCAAACCCACATTGTCTTCCGCATTCAGCTCTAACTTTTCTTTACACTAGGAAACGAGCTTGAGGATTAACTCATCATTCGAAGCAGGGCGCAAATAGGCCCGAAGAATTGGAAATGTACGGGCGCTGATTAGGTGAGAAAATATAACCGTCTGCAGTGAAACGTTACTGGGTACAATTAAAACAACCTTCGGACAACAGCGGACAATGATCAAGGAGAATACTTGCACTAGCATTGTTGAAAATTAACCCCGCCCATGGACGCATCGTTCCAAGCAATTTTAGTATACTGTTTGTTGGGACCATTGATTATCTTGGGGGAACGCTCGCTGGAGGTGTGGGCAGTAACGTTCCCCGCATCTGTGCGAGCCTCTAATCAATAGTTCTCGAGAGAAACTTGCTTGGAGAATGGACGTGCATGGTGCTGTGAACATGGACATATTTCCCTGTAAGCGCTCGAGCTTATGGTTATGACTTCACCCCCCCATGCAATCCTCATTGTTCCTTGCTTTTCTAATTCCCACGTTTTGCTGCCATTTTCGCTTTTGAACCATTCTGCGTGAGCATTCAAACGTTATGACTACTCCTCTATTGCTTGTTAATTTTCACTCTAAGAAGATTATCTAAGATACACTTCGCTTTTGAACTGGAGGAAGAGGAACACTTATCCACTTCTCTTCTCCCGGCTTGGGGTCATCGTTCAAGACGAGGAGTGCTCTTCCACCACAAAAGCGCCCAGGACTGGCTATTCGCCTTACGTCGTGATATGCGCCTTGGGGTTTATTTTCAATACTTTCACTTTCTTCCTGGTCCCAACTCCACACCTTTTCGACAACCTCATCACCAGGTTGCTCCTCCCGTCGCGGATTCCAGTAGGGCATTCCTACTAAGTGATTAAGTATGTTGTGTATAATGCTATACAGCCGCTCAGGTCGGCGCGTAAACGCAAGCCAGCTGAGAGTCTGCGCATCATATGCAACGCGAATATAGGGATTAGTATAGATGCCAGAGTCTGCTGTGAGATTGTGCCCGTGCCGACGATATGTCAAGTCCGTGTGAATCAAGCAGCACTCAGAGGCATCCCAGAAGGGGTCTTCCTCATAACGGAATCGAAGCGGTGACAGTTCGAGACTACCTTGCGGGCTCGAGTGTGTTTGAACTTCTGTGAACCACTTTGCTTCGAACGCCGTCATGCCTCCCCAGCAAGCACGTACGCGAACAGCATCCTTTTGGTCCAAGACATCCTGCCTACTGATTCCATCACCTGCATCTGTGAACCATGGGAAGAAGGGGATACCCATACCGTACCCCTCAAAGTCTCTCGTTGCAAATGTGTCATAGAATTTGAAAGCATTAATGAAGTCGACCGCACAGGCCGCCCCGTATTGGGCACGACCAGAGGCATCGATGTTTGTCGAGAAGAGGAGTTGAACAGCATCAACCGGGTCAAAAATGACGTCGTTGATGAAGAGGAGTTTGTCGAAGCGCATGAGAGGATCTGCGTCGAGCGGGCGAAGTGCTCTATTCTTGACTTCTGCGAGGAATGCGATGCGTTTCATTCGCTTCTCCCCTGTCGGAATGGTGACACGACGGATGTCTTCTAATGGGAGATGCTCGGAAATGATAGTAGAATTGCCTTGATGTGGTTAGTGTGAGCGGGCCGTGTTCATCGATCTAATGGAACGTTGGAGCACATACAGTTGACTTTAGTCTTGAAATGCTCGAGCGTTTCTCTGGCGGCAGCATCCGCATCATTCTCGTATACACTTAGATAGACATTGTCGGGCCCTAAGAGGTCCACCAAGCCTAGGACTGCAGTCGCCCATGCACCTTTCAGAAGGTCTCCACCAGGATCGTACAATGCCGCTGCGATGAATACTTTTTCACTATTAATATTCCCTCGCCCTGGATCCGAGGATGTAGAACATCTGGTTTGCAGAGTTCTATAATGAGCGGGCGGGTTGGTGTAAGAAGGTTGAAAGATGATGGTTATTATAATCAAGACGAGAGTGAAACAGCCAGCGATGATGAGACCAGAGCAGAGAAGACGGCAATACGCTTGTCGTTTACTGAGCAAAGGAGGGATCTTGGTCCAGATATGCCATGCTCTAGCCGATTGCCCACGAGCATACAATCGAAATGGAAATTCCCAGAAGCGACGGACGGGACGTGCTGACTCGTAGATGTCTGTCTCAGAAAGTTGGGATGAATCTGTTGACGTTCTAGGCAGAAGTTCATGCTCTTCCGATCGATGCGACCAAACAGGCATCCTTCCTCGAGTGAAGACGACAGCACGACAGCGTCGTCAATAAAAACGATCCCACGGGTGCAGAAGCGGTATTGTAATTTTCAAGATTGGTTCTCTAAGGAATGTGGTTGGGAAATGAGGAAGAAAGTCAAGAGTCTTTTGCTATGGCTTTCAGTAGGGGCCCATTGGAAGGTCCGTGTATTTCGTGACGTCCGTGTCCTTTACACAGGCGGGTGATTTTATGGACATCATTGGCCTGACACTCGCACAGATGTAGGAGGTGCTGGTCAGCTTGATTTCGACCATTCGCGCAGTGACCTCTTGGTGCTGCCGGCTGAGCGAGCGCCTTGTACATGAACTCTCACCATTATCAACATTCTTTACCTTAGCTATCTTTCCAGCGCAAAGAAGCTCCAGAATCGCTATCATGACCATAAAAATCACATATCAGCTACTCAATGCTTTTGGCATGTCATAAGATGACTTTTCCGCAAATCTAGCTATGAAGCCTGCAATAACACTTCTTCACACGACATCATAAGTTCTAAACAAACTTCATATACCAGAATTCAGTAGCGAGAAAAGTATCAAGGCTAAACAGCTGACATTACTCAGTGTATTTGGTATAGGGGAGAACCTCTTGACACTTCCGCACTCTTGCAAATGCTATGTAATACTCAGGATGCCTCGATGAAAGCGCGCTTCCTCTGCGTCTGCCTCAACAACCGCTTCTCCATCCATAATACCATCAATAAAGCATCCACCAATGAATTCGAAGTGAATTCCCTTCCTTCTCAATACTACCGGCATATCGCATGAGCCCAAAATCGCAATCTCATCTCCAGCTGACATAGTCTTTGGCCCCAAGCCAATTCGCCCTTCACGAGTTGTGAACAGCCGGCGTTCGTGCATTGGATTGTAGGATATCTGTTCCGTTTCCAGTGCTTCGATGATTGTCGCACTAGGTTCTGTCGCTGTGCTGAAGTACTGCTGCAGCTCGATACCGTGGATCATAAAACTCGCATTTGGCTCCAATGCCTTGCAGAAGAAGTTCCTCCAGAGCAAGCGCGAGGTTACAGGAAGCCAATTCATGGTGGAGGAGCTATCGGGCGATTCTTCCAAGCGTAAAGATTGTCTCATCTGCTCGAGGCTTATGTCCTCATCATCTGTATACAATGCATTCAAGTCTGATAATTGAGTCAGAAAGCTCCACGGGATATCGAGCATCGAAGGTCCTTGGTCAAAATGATAATTGCTGTTCATGCAGAGCACACGAGCCAAAGCCAACCTTGAACCAAAGGGGATAGACTGGCTATGTAGCTGCTCTTCATAAGTGTCGAGATCAGTGGGTGGTCCGAGATCCTGCTCCATCTCGAGTGCCATACTAACGGAAGACTGGCTGTTGGTGTCTCCTTCATCTGTCTGCCATGCGGGATCCGCCGTGACGCTTCCGACAACGTCAATGAGAATGCCTTCAATAGACAGAATATCTCCGCCATCGGGAAACGTCGGAGTGGTTTGCAAGGTACCGCACGCGTTGAAAGTTACATTTACGCCAAACAAGTAGGTGGATTCGACGGAAACATCGTTCATAGTAGATTTTGCTTCGAGGTCAAAAGCCCAGCTGGGTAAATTTTCGTCTGGCCGATATCGATTTGCCCATCGCGCCAATCTACCCAAGCCTCTAGGTTGTTGGAGACAGATTTTGGAAAACGCGATGAATGCATCAGCCGCAGTAAAATTTGCGTCGTACCTAGGCGAGATTTGCGCCACAATGTTGGTGGGAAGCAAAGAGAGAAGTCCATAAACCTTGTCGCGTGGGTCCGTCGCTTGAGCAGACTGAGCTAGGTGGATGGTATCGACTATATCGAAGCTCACTTCGCCCTCGGGGAAGCGCCGTAAGCGTATTAGCTTTACGAAAAATGAGGAAAGCCGTTTGCGAACGTGCTGGCTGCCTTTCCTAAGTAACCGAAAGTCTTCGAATGATTCGACAGATTGAGCCGGGTCATGGACTGTATGTAGAACTTTGAGTAAAATCATGATCTCCTCGGGGGTGAATTCCCACTTGCCATAGGAGATAATTAGAGAAGATGCAAGTGCGATTTCCTGTATTATCCAGAGGCGTTTCCAATAGCGTTCAGCCGAAATTTTGAGAAGGAAAATTCTCAAAGCCTCATACACATGATGGTCCGGGGATTCAACTTCATCTGTCAGATTGGCTGTGTCTAGCCACTGCCTTGTAGTCGCTACTTCCGATGCAACACCTGGCAAGGATGGGCCAATCCAGGCACGAACGCAGAGCGCATTGCCATAAATCATTCCAATCCTCTTTACTTCAGATGCTCTCTCATGGAGGTCTTCCTGGTTGATCGAAATGGCATCCGCCCAGATCTTGATGCCATACTGAGACACCTCCATGGTGTCTCGAAGGTATTTGAGAGCTAGGAACAAATTTCTTGTGACTGGAAACTTTTTTCCGTTCAAAATAATGTTTTCTTGATGTTCGGCTTTGCCCCAGACATAGCTTAAAGCGAGATAATCTCCCCATTTGAATCGAGGCTTTCTCATTGAGATGTGGCTCATAAGACCACGTAATCCGGCTTCGTCTGCTAGAAAGTTTTCATCTTCTAGCAAGTTCTCCGTTGTACCTCTCCATATGTCTGATGTATTCTCCAAGTTTGGTATGCTCGAAGACTTTTGCCATGGTTGTTCCTTGGCCTCCACGTCGTCGAGATCGACCGTCTCCAGTGTAATTCTTAGATGATGTGCATCTCGGCTGGGATCAAATGATAAAACTCTGATTTGGTTTTTCCCAGGGTCCAGTGCGGCATACGCGAATCGTTCCATCAGGGGGAAAGAGTCAGGAGACTGTTTGCCACGAGTACTCTTACTGTGGTATTGAGTTTCAGCGCCTTCGATTTCAGACTGGGATAACTTGGGACTTTGACTCGCAACATTCTGGGGTTTCTCAGTCCATGGGACAGGTTTAATACCAGAGTCTATCGTCGTGTTTATTTCATCCGTTTGCATTTTTGTCCAGCCAACTGGATCAAACTGCTTGGCGAAGCCCCTAATGTGGGACATGACTATCCGTGATACGGTCGGTGCGCTACTTTTCAGTGCCGTGGTGAAGTGATTCATTTCTAGTACCCTGATATTGTTGTCTTCGGAATAGGTGGTATCTGCTTCGCATATCAACGCAGCCTGGACGCAAAGGGCCAGGATGTCAGAAGGAGAGAATGCCTTTGTATATTGTGCGAGATCATGGAAATTAACATCGGGACTGATCTGCTCACCGCGCAGGAAAAGCTTGAAAAGGCGCTGCCTACCGTCGAAGGCAGGTAGACGCATGTAGAGACGACTAGGTATACGTCTCAACACAGCAGGATCTATTTGCTGAGGAAGATTGGATGCGATTAAGACAAATGGCGGCGTTTCGCACTTGACCAGGCCATCCAGCGCCGTCAGGAACTGGTTGACACGACCTCGCTGATGATTCGCATCGTGCTGTCTTTGGCCAAACATTGAATCTGCTTCATCGATGAATATTATGCTCGGAGATAGCATTTGCCCTAAATTGAATAAGCCCTTTACGGCTTTCTCAGATTCGCCAACCCATTTGCTTTCGATTTCGGCGGCTGACACGCATATTGTAACAGCTCCAGATTCACGAGCTAGAACACGTGCCAGTAAAGTCTTGCCCGTGCCTGGTGGGCCATAGAGTAGCACTCCGCCGATGCGATTTGTTCTGAGAATTCCATATGCACTTTTTCGAGCGATCACTTGGTGCATGATCCGAGTGATGGTGTCCTTCACGTCTGATTCGAGGTCAATATCTGCCCACCTTTCTTTCACCGACTCTACACTTCAACGTTAGATAAACAGCTTGAGAAAAATCTCGCCGTTACTATTTTACTTACCTGGGTCTATAAGCGAGTCGATAAAAGAAGCCTCCCACTGAAATCTTCGACTGTCGCGTTCGATTCTCTGAACAACTGAACGGACTCGGGGTGAAAATCCCGACCATCTGTTATCTTCAGGTAGATCTTCCTTCTCTTCTACATCTTCATTTGATTCTGCGGTTTTGTGGTCGTCGCTAGTTGCAAACCCGCTGTCTCGGGATCGCGGTCTTTCAGAATCGGGAACGGGACTAGCCCATTGACCCAAGATTGCCTTTCGACGCTTTGCTATATCTTCAGGATATAGAGTCTCGTGGATAAATTGCACAAGAATTCGCTCATTCAGTTCATCTGGGCTTTTAGTCACCAATGATCTCCCTAGCCGTCTTATCAGTTTCTTGGGTAGCAACGTTTGCCGCATTCTTCGGCAGCCAGGAAAATCCTTTACTGAGGGCCACACCGCAAAAGGCTCTAGTAATTTGTGATTTCGAAACTGCGCCACATTTTCTCTCATGTAACGACCTAGTGCTCTCGTATTACGATGCTCATAATTATGATGTGCATCGTCGTTGAGAAGTTTCCTCTGGAGCTTGTTCCTCAGTGGCACCACGCAGATAGGATCGACCAAACCTTCGATGTCACTGACCTCTCTGAGGACCGCCCTCCCGCTGGAAATAATGAGGATTACATTTTTTGGCTCGCTCTGTGAAAAAACAGCCTTGAAGAGACGCTCGAACGCTATCGAGAGGTACTCGCCCCGAGTTCTTGCGCGGTTTTTGTGAGCTGGTAATCTATCTCGAGCTTTGCCCACACTAGATGCCGTAGGATTTCGATAAGCGTCACTCAAACCTGGGGAGGATCTGGTGCGGTAGCGAGGATATGGATTATCATCCGTAATAGGATTCGCGTATGGGTTTGCATCCGCATATAGAGAGCCCGAGTGTGGATAAGCGCTTGCATACGGATGGGTACCTGCATATGGACTATTGAAATTATACGGATTCGCCCCTGTGTCAAAAGCGACCTTCGGATATAGGCTGGCGCGGGTCACGCCGTCCACGCTCGTCGCAAAAGTTCCGATGTCGGTGGAACTCAAGGGAGGAATAGGACGTAAGGCACCGAAAGAGGAAAAGGGGCTCGAGATTTTATCAGGCCGCGCAAGTGAATCCGCAGAATACCCATTTCCAAAGTCCCCATGAGCATAGGGCATCATGGACTCCTCAGTCGTGGTGTCGACAACACGCGATTCAGACGCATCTTTCACGTCGCCCGACGAAACAGATGCATCACGCGCCTCTGCCCCATCTTCGGAGCTTCCAGATTCATAATGATATGCAGGTGCAGTCATGTACGAGCTAGTCGTTGACACAACACTTCCGCTGTCGCTCTCGTTCTCGATATTCTCCGCGTGTGTCGAAAACTGGGTTCCTGCTAAGTTTGAGTCGGCCAGATCCTCTTGTTCGGGTTGATGAGCAATGCTACTACTGCAGGAATCAAAGCATTCGGATTCTTTGTCTGGGTCTCTTGCAGGTGAGGTAGTCGACACAGGTTGAGTGGGTGGCGGAGGAAAAACATTCGTCTCGGGATAGAAGGACGTAGATCCATCGAAAGATTTGTTAAGCACTGACCCCGGACTGGTAAAGCCCTCAGATGGCTCAGTTTTGGTATTCGTGATATCTTCCGGTGGCTTCGAATATCGAACAGACGCATAATCTGCGGGGTTGTACGGTGGGTAAGGCTCGGAAAACAGCGGCGGCTGGTTGACGATGCTTGTAGATGACATATTTGTCTCAAAAAAGGGCGGTGGAGGAGGTGGATAAGAAGGAGGAGGAGGAGGAGGGGGAAGAGAGTCATTATCAAAAGGGTCGCCTCCATAGTCATTCAGTGGAGGCTGCAACGGACGTGAACGGCTTAATCGAGATCGACTTTGAATCCGGCTTCGACTTCGGCTTCGACTTGTGCTTCGACTCCGATGGCGACGTCGACGGCGAGAACGAGAACGATAGTCTACAGATTGGTCCGAGCTGGATCCTTCCTCTTCTCGACTTCGTACCAGGCTTTGTAAAAATAGGTGCACAGAGGGTATGTGAATGATTGTTCGAGTCGAGGGGGATTCGTCTTCGTTCTTGCATCGGGCCCGCTTGATCTGTCCTGCATGGAAAAGGGCATCGAAAGGAAACTATCAGATCATATATCAGTTCCGTAAACGAGGATGTAACAGAAGAGAAGAATAGGTGTCTCTTTGTATAATTACGCACATTGAAATCGGCAAGGTGGTTAGTATCGTCGCCATTGATACGTGCATCCTTACATGTCGACGCACCACGCGAACCGACGTTGTTAGCATTGAACGAGAAATCTCGCTCGCGATTGGAACGATTTCTCCGCTTTCTGGAGGAGTCCTCGAATGGACTCGAACTGCTGCCTCTACGTCGTCGTGGTGCACGGCGAGAGGTAATCTGACGACGACGTTCCCGGAGCACGGCAGATACGGCCGAATATCGCTCCTGATCGTGCCGGAACGCGGCCTCCAAGTCGTTGCGACTTTCCTCCTCGCGAAGATTCATTGCTGAAGCACTTGTGATAGTGACGTCATTTGGCTGCTTCTCGGGGAAGCAGAAACCCATGTACTGGTCAAATGCCATCGGGTTAGACACGTGTTTATTCTGATGCGCGAAGTGCTGAGATAGATCAATAAAATCTTCGTCGGTAATTGTGACAAGATCAGCATCGATGTCTTGTGCAAAATGTTCAACAACAGCCTGGAGGAAGACGGCGCAACCTGGCTCAGTCTGCCGCTCTGGAAATCCCAAGAACATCAACTTCTCGGCGAAAGAGGCCTTTTTTCCTTTCGTTTCGATGTCCTGGTCCAGAGACTCGCGTAGCGCATCATATATTACTGACTCCATTTCGAAATGCGTCGTGTTTCGTTTCGTTCGTTGTCTATGAGCATCGTCCGACCCTATCCGATATTGATTATCACGATTTGTCCGAGATTTTTTGAAGTCGTCAGCTAGAGCGTCGCGGAGAGCGTCGTACACAATCTTCTCAAATTTCTCGTCCGAGTTTCTGCGCTTCGTTCGACGTTTCGAAGGCTCTTCTGATGCATCTGTAATCTGGCTATCTCGAATCTCCAAAGGAATGACGCTATCTTTGATTTCGGCAGAGGTTTTGACACAGTTCTCGAGAAACCATGAGGGTAATTCTGTTGTTGTTGCATTTGTCCGTGGGCTCCCCTTGACTGATTTCTCGGTGGAAGAGTCATCTTCGGGGATGGCATCTGGTTCATTCTCCAGATCAGAAGTAGTTGGCAAATTGTCACGCACCATTATCGCAAATGGAATATGAGATGACAATTGCAAAAACATGAGCGATGGCCAGGACACACGGACAGGGATGGACTATGTGCCCATGCAAGGCTGAAGAATAGGCAACAAGAGGGATTTATCACTTGCACTGCCTGATATCTGCGGGGTAGCTCGAGGCTGAGGTTTTGTTCACAGCCTCAGCCTTGCTGCGCCGAACACATTGGGCTGACATTCCGGCTGAGCAGTAGTTCAGCAAAAAGCAATTATGCTTTAGCAAATCAAATGCCCGAACCCGAAAACAACAATTCTCTAATTAATCCTCGGATACATCGAAGCCAAAAGTGGAATCAATCTAGTGGGGCAGGCTGGACATGCTGATCAAGTATCTTAGCCCATATAAATGCAAACCAGCACTGAGGCTGGTCGACACGGAAAAACTGTCACGTGACAGCCTTCGACCTCAAACCAAATCTTCTACAGCCGCGACACAACCAAGTTTGGAGGACCAATCGACCTCTGAACCTCCCAGAAGGAAACTCGTATATTGAAGTTGCTCTCTCAAATACCTAAGACAGGTTTCCTTCTGGCTCACTAATATTTGCGTCTGAGAGGTAGTTCACACGATTTGAATGACCGAGCAAAACTAGACTACGATCACTCGAAAGTTCTTCGTAATTAAGGGTGCTCCTTATCGAAAGCGTTTACGGATCGCCTCTGCCTCGGCTCTTCTTCTTCCTCGGATCTTCTTTTCCTCGCAAGAAATCTTTCCTTGATCCACTTCGTCCATAGTTCAGAACTAGGCCAGAATTTTCGCACAACGTGGACGTTCATACCGAATCTGACTGCCCCCCACATCGCCAAAAGAGTAATAGTGAGAGAAACAATTTCGCCAGTTGCTAAGTAGTATCAGTCATAGCTCCATTTCGTCGCGGAAATGACGTACCTATGTATTTCCCGACATAATTCTTCGGATACATGCCAGCTTCACTTGAGAACCTCCCAACGACCTGGTTGTTCTGAAATGTATCGATCGGCAAGGCAAACAGGCTGGCAAAGAACGACAGCGGCGTGAATATGATTGTGACTATGGTGAAGCCAAACACGGCGGCGCTCATGATGGATGTTGCGTGCGACTCCTTTAAAGTTGCATGTTTGGCCATCAACTCCAATTTCGTGGTAATGGCCCTTTCAACCCGGTCTGCATCCTCATCCAGTTGCTCAATGCGGCGACGATATTTGCCGAATAGTGTCTGGGCATGCATAATCATACGCCAATGCTCTCCGTCGTCTCCCTTGAGTGTTTCACGAGCAATGACCATACGGCCATCTTGTCCGTTTGGCCAATGCTCAGGCCAGGCGGTGAAAGCAAAGTCCTTCCAGACTTCCTCTTGCTGGAAAACCACGCGCTTGATCATAGCCAGCTCGTCCCGAATGTCACTGATGTCGTGAATAAACCTCTTCTCCTTCTCGATGCTGATGTTCTCTACAGTCACATCCTCCAGGTATGTGTTCACTAGTTCCGATACATGAGTAATAGCTTTCTCAAACTCGTTGAAAACTGGTTTTGCCACAGGCGTGTTTTCGACTTCGACGGTCAGCCAATCAACGGGTTCTCTTACCCATGAGCCATCTTTTTCAACAAGATTTCTGTCTATCGACTCGGCTTTACTAGGGTCGCCTAGGTTCTCCAATACATTGGATATCATTATACCGATGTACATGTACGCATCGGTATATTTTAGGAACACAACCGGTCTCAAAAGTGAAGTCTCTCGAATCTTAACTTGACCTTCTGATACAATGACATCGATATTTTGTGAAACGATGTACACATCTCCAACTTTCCAGATCCATAATTGACTGACCGTGATCAGACCAACTAGATCAAGTGCTTTCTTTTTCTTGGGACTTTCTTCTTTGTTCATCCATACCAACACCTGGTCCTCATTACGAGAATTGAGCGTTTTTGATGACAAAGCTGGACTGCAGTATTCATCAAGCGTAAGGGGGAGGTAGACTTTAAACTGATTGAACAAATCACCGTGGCAGTATGGGCTGTTTTCCTTTGATTGAAAGAAGAACCCTTCTCGTAAATCCTTATTTCGAAAGTGATTGATAGCCTCCAGGCTTTGACTTGTGAAGAACGGGAACTAGACTTGGTTAGGATGGTATCTTTTGTAATCCAAAGCTTACTAACAACAAGTGATAGGCTGTTTCTCGGGTAGTCAAATAAGCATGACGGCTCTCTGAATCGTACCACCCTTTTCCCTTCATCTTGTTCGTCTGCAAAGTTTCGCTCGCCTTGTAAGAAATGATGTTGGAATTTAGAAACAATGTCTCTTAATTCTTCGCCATTTAATCCTTCGTCTTTTAATCCTTCGTCTATTGATTCTTCGTCAGGGGAGGAAGTTTGACAACGCTTTAGGTTGGCCTAGATTAGGTCAACAGCTGCTCCTGAGATGTTTCTGGTGTCTCTCACGAGTGCACCGGCTCTCTAGCTTAAATTAGTGGCATTTATTTCATGAAGAAGTGACATTTACATCGTTCATATGCACAATCATGATAGTGCTGTTACGAATTGTGCGTGTACGGTATTCAAATATACGCCCGATATGTTCGTCGCTGAATCTCTTTACAAAGAGACTTGGTGTTCTTTCATTTAGTGAAAGAGAAATGATGTCCCAGGCAGTCTGTCCACGGGAATTCTGCTTTGAAATATCTTCTCTGGACATCTTCGATAGGAGCCATTCGATTAAAGTCGGGTTCACGTAATATATACCGGCTACAGCTCTGGCAGCAAAATGAAGGCATGTATCACCTTCGTGCGTAACAAGTGAAAATACTGCGGGGTCGACTTTGGACAGTCTTTCCACCAACGCGCCCATGCGGTTCTCTTCGCAATAAAAATGGAATGGAGTCCATCCATCACAATTCTGTAGACTCCAATTAATGCCAGGCTGGTTTGCAAGGTATAGACAAAGATCCAATTGGGTGATGAGAGGGACAAGATGAAGTATCGAGTTTTTGAAGCTGTCTTGCTGGTTCATCAAGGCGATACGATCCTGGGGCTCAGGTAAGGACTCAAGGAGTACTTTGATGATCTTGAGGCGGTTGGATAGAGCATAATGCTTCTTCGTTTCTACCAAAATGTGCAACGGCGTGCAGCCTGACAGAGTCGACTTTGCTTTCACATTGGCGCCCTTGCTCACAAGGAAGGCCACGAGCTGAGGTCGTAAATGACTGCAGGCAACGTGCAGTGGCGAGAACTTATCTTCTGGTACTTTTTCGGCGCAGGAAACACCACAATCCTGGAACCAGAGTGAATTCAAGGCTTTAACCAATTTTCCGTGCTTTTCCCCAGTTGCATTGTCAAAAAGAGACCGGATCGGCTCGTCGTCGTCGTCGTCGTCGTATGGAACATTGATAGCTCCGAAAATAGCCTCTCCTAATGCGTGCGTTTCACCGCTGTCGTGTCGCACCCATTCGTCGTTTTCTTGCGTAAAGATCAACACCATGATGTCGTCGAAAATGCGAGTAATAATGGATAAGGAACCCCAAAAACTGGCGAGCATAGGTAAGATTTATCAAGCCCTGCAAAAGATTTTGGACCCCACCTCGCTCAAGGCATGGCGCACCGGAAGTGACAAAGTTAAACGAGGTTTCTTCAATCCCAGCCACTCATCCAAGGAAACAAATCAAGACCCCGGAACAAGTCCAACATCAATAGTTTCAAGTATAGACTTGCTACCAAACAACGTAGCAGGCCCAGACCTCCCCAGAAATGCCTTCAAGACTAGAATACATCGAAAGAGACTAGAAATGCTACCCATGTGGGCTCCAACCCTATCTACGTATACATTCGACACCCAGCAGAGCCCCAATGCACGCCCAAGCCCAAGGCTAACCCCGAACCTGACTGAGCACGCCTATCAGCCTTACTCCCATCAGCCTGACTCTGATAACATCACACCTGGGTAATAGGTTGATCTACACCACCGAAGCACATCGATCAATCAAACATTCACAAGTCACAAATCACAGCACAACTTCAGAACAAAGCAAGAAATGACGACAAAAAGCCGCCCCAGCATCTCTCCATCCAGCCGTGTAAACACGAGTCCAGAATCTCAAGAGTGCCCAGGCAGCATATGCATTCAAAAAAAAAAAGATAGCTAATATCTCGCGCAGCAAAGCGAACAAGCATCCGACAATGCGTCAACAAGACAATAGGACAGCTCACTAGCATATTCCAGCTAGGCGATATGAGCAGAGTAGAGTGTTTGCACTGTGCAGTGCAGTGCAGCACCAGATATTTACAATAAGTAGGTAGTGGAGAGGTTTCAACAGAGGAGCCAGCGTGCGCGCGCGCACCGTTCCCAAATCCTCATCCATCCGAGCGGTAAGAAGGAAAAAAAAACAGTGTGTGGTTTAGAAGTAAAAAGTATAAAAGCGTACAATCCAGCGGAAGTATGAGGAGACAAATAGAGCGTAGAAAGGTAAACAAATTCCAGCCAATAAACGTATTTCCAATAACGATCCACATCAGCACTTGACGGATCTTCCCGATTTCGCATACCAGACCATGCAAAATCGAGAGTGGGTATGCCAACGTAACTCAAACAATCCCAACGCGTATGCACAGGACAATCAGTCCCAATGCTACTCCAGCGCTAATTCTGGCTGTTCCCAAATAAGAAACAAAACATGCAATTGGTCCAGGTTCGCAATGATCAGCTGCGAGTCTCTGGGCTCACCCCACGTTTCCAGCATTTCAGTGTCGAGCCCAGGGGACACAGATGCGGTGGGAGATGATAGTTGGGTTACATTGAACCCATTGCGATAAGAGCCTCGATAGCCTCGCGCTCGGCGCCGGAACCAGCAACACCAGACGATGCAGAAACCCCAACCAAAGGAGAAGAAAAGCCCGCGTTCACGACGTGATTGCCACGGGATGCAGAAGAGATAGGAAAATTGGTCTTGAAGGCGGGCGTCGCAGTGCGCCCGTGGGGAAGGGAATGGGCCTGGGCCGACACGCTCCGGTAGCGCGGATTGCTCGTCTGCGTTCGGCTTAGGTAATTGTAGTCGCGGTACTCACGGCGCGGACCGCGGCGGGTCTCACGGAGAGTTTCCGGGGCGACATTGGACCAGTCTTCTTCGTCGGTATCGTCGTTGAGATCTTCTTCCAGATCCATTTCCGACGCCGAGTCCGAGTCGGTGCTGCCCTCAGAGCCGTCCAGCGACATCTGGTCGGCCATTTCCTCGTCGTCGTCCTGGCGATGAGGAGACCACGAGCCAGCAGCCCAACTGCCTGAGTAGACATCGCGGCCATGGCCTGCCTTGGGGATTTGCAGGCCGCCTGCTGCACTGTCTACGCTTGCGGGAGGCGTCTGTCCGTTTCCGGAGTGCGCTCCACCGATAGGCATTCCACGGACCTGCGAGCCGGAGCCGGCAACGCTCCAGCGCCCCCACCCGACTTTCTCGAACTTGACGTCCCCGTGGGGGCCGCCGCCAGCGCGATGTTCCAGCGCCGCAACGACTAGCCTGCGCGCTTTGGCAGGGGGGAGTCCCGAGAAGCCTGGCACTGACTGGGCCAGATGGGCCATCATCTCACGGATGGGCATGGCGCCGTGGCCAACAATGATTTCCGGGAGGTAGGATTTGGCCAGCATCAGCGCCGTGATCTGGCGCGTCGCATCCAGGCCTGCCAGCGCCTCCTTGGAGAGCGCCGAGGGCTGGTCCTGGGCGGCCGCATGCTCGACGGCATCCTGAAGATCAATATCCATTGCTTCCTCCGGTGTAGCCAGCCGGCCAGCTAAGGGCACTGGTCGTCGCTTGTGGGCCGGGAGGGTCGGGGATATGGAGCTGGGAGGCGTGAGGAGGGTGCCCTTGGAGGGCGCATGGCCGCCATCTTGCATGCGCCCAAAGGCAACGGCAATGTTGGAGACGGGCTTGTGGGCGATGGCAGCCATGTTGGGTGGTGGTGAGTCGCAGGGGCTGACGTGGTGAGTCAAAGGGGCGCGATCTGACCGAGCAGGCGCGCAGGACGACGATAGGGGTTGGGTGGGTGAAGTGTGGTTTGGACTGCTGCGACAAGTCAGTGGAATGTGCGGGACGTCGCTGCGAAAGACAAGAGAGCATCTAGAGGGGCTCCCAGGGCGATGCGACTTTGTGCATGAGCATGACGATGGCGGACGTACCTTGTGACCTGCGGCCCAGATGGATCGCGATTGGACGATGGCGAGTTGGCAAGGGGGTCCCCGGCGCGGTACGATGAACAGGCGAAAGAGACGATGGTCTCTGGGCGATGCGATGGTTAACAGGTGGTGTGTAGGTGGTCTACAGGCAAGTCTTGTAGCGGTTGCTGGTTGTTGATGGCAGTCGCAGGGCGGTAGCGTGTCGCAGTTCCGAGACGTGCTGGCGATCGGCGATGAGATCAGCGAGCAAGCGAGAGCCTGGACAGCGGGAGGATCAGCGCTCGGGGTAGCGCAGACGGGGCCGGTGGGCGAGGCAGCGCGAGAGCAGGAGCAGACAGATGGGCAGATTTGGCGGCGGTGGTGAATATTCAGAGTGCGGTGTTGTGCGTGTTGTGACTGTTGCGCACGTCGAGGGCCGGCCTTGATAAGGGCTGCTGTTCCGACCAGGCAGGCGCATCTGACAGTTCGGGATGCGACGGCTCGTGGGCCTGCGCTGCTTGTGATTGGCTGCACCTGCGGTCCACAGCCACTTGCACCCAGTCCCACCAGACTGCACGCCAGCCAGCGCGCTCGAGCGGAGTCCCCTCCCGGCGTCATTGTCCACCTCATCCACACACTACTGCCGGGCCTCAGCAGCAGGGCCTCGGGCTCAGAAAGCAGGGCACAGTGGTGCCTGCACAAGTCCATCCGCGATTGCCATGTTCCATGATTTCCTGATTTCCATGATGCTCATGATGCCGCCATGGCCTTGTTCGCCCCCCGCCAGGCCCTCACATCATCGCCGTGCTCAGCTCTCACCTCACCCTCATGACCACGGCTCTGCGACAGTCGCATGCCGGCGCTGAGACCGCGCCCTCCCTTTGCTCCGTTCTCAGCCGAGACGCATTGCACACCCCCATGTTGTTGACGGCCACCCAGCCCTCCCATGCCTCGACTACCCCAACAGTCATTGGCCTTATCGCAGAGCGGGGTCCAACCCACCGTTCCCCAGTCCCAACCTCCGATCTCGCTATGCACCCGGCGGTCCTCGAGCATGCCATATTGGAGGGGTAGAGGCGCCGAGTGAGGGGCACAACCTTGACCGCGAAGAAGAAAGCACTGTTGGCACACGTGTTTCGTTTCTATGGTATGCCCTGACTGCAAGCCACCCACACACCCAGCGCCTGGCCCGCAAGTCTCCCCTTCTCTCCAGCTCATGACGTAACCTGCCTGCTCTCCACAGCCGCGTGGACTAAGCCTCAGCCGTGATTCGCGTTGATAACATACTTGGTAATCGCCTGGGTGGACCTTGCATTAGCGATGCGACTACACAAAACTAATAATATGTCGCCCGATTCAAATGTTCGACTTACCGACTTGAGCACATTCATCTGCTGCATCGTGCGAGTGAACACGGCTCGGTATTGCTCTAGGTTCTGTTGAACCACGTCGTTGCGCGTCGAGCGGCCTTCGCATATGGCCTTCATCTGAGCCTCCATCTATCGAGATTGTTAGCCGCCTCTGCTCTCTTTGTGATATGACCCAGCGTCACCCTCTTGGTTCACTATGCCACTTGCCTCTTTCCGTAAGAACGGTTTACTGAGACTCGTCTCAAATCCAACGTTATCATATCCCTCGATAAGCGCTATACCCAGCGTCGTCGGGATGAACTCCTGCACGCCGCCGGTTCCTCCGCCGCCAGTCTGGCCTGCTGCTGCACCACCCCGTCCGCCTCTTCCTCCTCTCGTACCTCCTCTTCCCCTCCCTCTTCCTCTCCCCCTGGCCCCGTTGGCTTCGGGGTTTGGAGCAGCTCCTCCTCCCTTGAGCCGAGCAATCGCATATTCGCGCTCTTTGATCTTGTGTATGTGTTCGGCCATAGTGGCATCCGTGCCAATTCCGTTTGCGTCCATGAGTGCAATGAGTTCTGGTTCGGTGAGATAACTCGGTGCGGTTGTTTTACCATCCAGCATATTGGCTGTTGTTGGCTCGAAAGTCTCTCCTACAGTATACTGTGGCAATTGTTGACTGCTCTCCCACTTATCGTACGGATACACGTCCAGGTAATTCCGTGCAAGCACCGTCAAACCATGTGCGTGGAACAGCTCGCCGCCGTAGTCGATTTCTATGTCTGTTGCTTCGCCAGTTGCGTCCTCGGAGCAACAGGCGAGGAACCGCCGAACTACAAATTCATAGACCTTGCGCTGGTTTTCGTCGAGCTGAGTCGGCGCAACATAGTTCACAGGATGTATAGGTGGATGGGCTTTGTCGTTGTTCCGTCCACTTCGCGGTTGGTTGAATCCTCCGTCCATAAGGCCTTGGGCAAATGGACCCCAACGCCCATCTTGCGTTTGTCTCGCAACCAGAGAACGAAGATCCATACCCCGGTCGAATTGATCTGTTTCGGTACGCGGGTAGCTTATCCATCCTTTGGTATACAGCTCCTCTGCCGCCTTCATAGCATCTTGCGACGTCATGCGGAGGAACCTGCTTCCATTCTTCTGGAGCTCTACCGTAGTGAGTGGTAGCGGTTTCCATTTCGACGTAGGTTTCTTTGTCATCTTGGTAACCTTTGCGGTCTTGGCGAGCAAGCACCGCTCAAAAATGATGGTGACTATCATCCGGTCAAACAGATGTCCACGCCGCCAGTTAAATTTAACCAGGATATCGTCTTTCTTGTGCTCAACTTTGATGTACCAAAAGGGCTCTGGGATGAAGTTCCGAACTCGTAGGTAGCGGTCAACCACGAACCCAAGGGTAGGGAATTGACAAGAACCATAGCTGACGACCTTGGAGCGCTCTTCGCCTTGCCGCGGTATCATGTTTTGGAGAGCTTGTGTTTGCATACGGGTGAAAGCTGCTCCAAGACGAAGGTCGAGTTCAATGCGGGCTGAAACAGCCTGTGCTTGAGCTTCGTCTAGACGGATTGGGTTTTGAGAAGCTTGGATAATATGCCTGAGAAAGTCAATTGAAGACCAAAGTCTGTCTGGCAGGATGAGCTCACGCTCGTTCTATGTTGCTGAATCGTGCCCTGTACACCTGCATGTTCGGGTTTGCCTTTAGAGCAATACCTCTGACCTCAGTCCCAATATGCTCGCCCTCACGATCACAGTCAGTCCAGATGAACAATATTGAGGCATGCCTGGCTTGCGACTCGATATTACGGGCAACCATTTTTTTGTCCTAGAGTGCATCAGCACGAGCATTTCCTCGCTGTCCAAAAATGTATCAGGGTGCACTTACGCTTGCTACTTTCTGCTCTATCGGGGCATCGAAGAGAGTAACTGGCGGACATGAATGCCAGTTTCTGAAACGCTCAGGAAAGTCGTGGACAATAATATGCCCAGCGACGGAGGTGAATGTAACAGAGCACTGCCCCCATTGCTGGAAAGCAAAGTCGAATTTATAATTTTTGACCCATTCTACACCGTGGGCGTTTTCCTAGGGCAAATGTCAGCTCCGCATCCTAAGTACGTCTAATGGCCCATGCGGAACTCACTGCTCTGGCAAGACCTGCCAGATGGTTGGCCACAGCCTTTGCGATGGACGGCTTCTCCGCGACGCACAGCACTCGAGCCATGTGTACGAAGCGTCGCTGGGTCCATGGAGCAAGTGGAAGCAGGATGAGCGCTGGACGGGACGTGGTCATGTGAAAGCGCGTTTAGGCTCCAAAAGCGCGTTCTGCAGGGGGCACGGACACGAAATATCTGGGTGGGGCGGCGCGGAACAGACGGTCCCAAGACAGACGAACGCCAAGCCAGCCAGCAAACACGTCCAGCCATTCATGAGGTCATTGCCAGTCGCGGAATAGGCCGTCTTCATCCTCGCCTCTTCCGTCCCTTCTTGTCCACCTCCCCCCTTCACCCTGACCATGCCTGACCCACGTGCCTTTCTCGATGCCGCCCTGCCGCTGGTCAAAACCCTCGAAGACTGCGCAGACTACTCCAAAACCGTCGCGCCCTTCCTCCCGCAGCTCTACGACCTCCCCTACCGGATTGCCGCACACATCACCGACTGGCAGGAGCTGCAGCACATCTACGTCTCGACCAACCCGCTCATCACGACGCTCGCCTTCGCCCTGCTCCTTACGCCCATCGTCCTCACCGTCTCCGAGGCCAATCGCAACTATTCCCAGGTCGACCGCCTCTGGAGCATCATCCCCGTCATCTACAACGTCCACTATGGCCTGTGGGCACATCTCAACGGCCTCCCAACCCAGAGACTCAACCACGTGCTGGCTGTGTCCCTCATTTGGGGAGCTCGTCTGACCTTCAACTACTGGCGCAAGGGCGGATATACTATCGGCAGTGAGGACTATCGTTGGAACATTGTCAAGGACAGGATTGGAGCCCCCGGCATGTTCTTACTCAATGTCACCTTCATCTCCTTGGGCCAAAACATTCTTCTCTGGCTAATTACCACGCCAACCTACATTCTGCTTCTGTCCGCTCGTTTGGCCGGCAACGAGCTGTCCCAGTACGACTCTTTCTTTGGGCGCACCATGCTTGTCCTCGTCGTTGTCGAGTACTTTGCCGACCAGCAGCAATGGAACTTCCACAAAGCAAAGGCTGCCTACCAGAAGACCGCCAAAGTCCCTGCAGACTACAAATATACTCGTCAGCAGCTCGACCGTGGTTTCAATACCTCGGGTCTCTGGCGGTGGTCGCGCCATCCCAACTTTGCTGCCGAGCAATCCTTCTGGGTCTGCCTCTATCAGTGGGCCTGCATGGAAAGCTGGAGCTATTTCAACTGGACTGGTGTCGGCGCTTTTGGATACCTGATCCTATTCCAGGCCAGCACGATGCTCACTGAATGGATTACCGCTGGCAAGTACCCAGACTACAAACTGTATAAAGAACGCGTGGGAAAATTCTTGCCCAAGGCCGGCACCATCAGCATGGAAGAGCCTGTAAGCACCAAAGAGAAGCAGAAGTTGGAAGGTCCCAAGGCTCCGAAAGCCCCGAAAGCCAAACCCACCAAGGGCGCAAAGAAACGCTAATCTGGAGGAGCTCATGGACATGGATCGCTTCTGCTACCAACATTTAATACTTGATTCCAGGACTCGAATTGAATCATATCATATTAGAAACTATTTCCATGCATTAAACCCTGCATACAAAGATTAGACTGCCTCTAGCTAGCATTAATTACAATCACTCTCTTCACATACCATCACTTAGTCCCCAGCTCACCCGTCCAGCCACCCTTTGTCATCTCATCTTGTGTCCATTTCTCCAATCTCTTTGCGAGCTTAAGATCTTTTGCTAAGGAACTCTGCCAACCATTTGGATCTGCTATCCTCTGGAAGTATCGCCCTGCTTCGTCCCTCTTCATGTCAGGACTAGCCACACAATACAGGCTCGTCCAGCTGCCTCTATCCGCATCAAACTCCGCACCGATCCATCGAAATGGGCCAAGCACCAACTTCATCGTCCAGGGTAGTTCGCTGTTGTTTCCAAGCGAGGACTTTACTAACCCCGGCTGCACGATGGTAGTCCATATCTCCCCATTCCCAGCTGCACTCGACGACGAAGAAGGCCCATACAGCCCATGAAGAGTCTTCGCATGCAGAATGTTGGCCAGCTTGGACTGTCCGTAGCGATCCATGCCCTTTCCATCTTTCAATCTTGTATCCTCGAATACGATTCCTCCCTTCGGAGCGCCATAGTGTCCTGACGAGGACAAATTGACAATGCGCACAGTACCTGCAGGCAGTCCGGCTTCTTTTACGCGCTTGGCAGTCTCGCGCAACAATGGTAGTAGGTGCGTTGTGAAGACCCAGTGTGCGAGATAATTCGTTTGCCATTGCTCTTCATACCCATCATCTGTCATTGCGAACGGCGTTGCCATGATTCCCGCATTGTTGACTAGCCCATGTAAATCCGCCTCTTGCGCCAGGAAGCTCTTCGCTGCTTCTACGACGCTCGAAAGCTTAAGATGGTTCATCACCAACACGCTGAGCTTGGCATTGGGGTAGGTCGAGCGAATGCTTGAGATTGTGGAGGCACCCTTTTCGGCGGTGCGAGCGCAGACGTAAACGTGTGCTTCGTGTTGGGCGAGGCGGGCTGCGGTTTGGTAGCCAATTCCTGAGGTTGCGCCTGTGACGATGTAGGTGCGCCCTGAGAGAGAAGGGAGAGAGTCGGGGTGGAATGTCATCTTGGTTGTAATATCGAAGTTTTGAGAAATAGCTAGAGGGAAAAGTGATAGTATGCAGTGTAAGTAGGCGGGTACACTGATCTTATACCATTCAAGCGGACGAAAGGTGGCATTCCAGGAGGCTGTGAGGACGATCGGACCAAATGTATGACGAGAAGCAACTGCGCAAAAATGATCACGTCTCGGACACATTGACACTCAATTCGCAGCAAAACCCTTGATTCTGGAGTTTAAACGTCCCAATACGGAAGACCATCGTGTGGCGTGTAAGCCAGCTGCATGACGCTTGTCGAAAGGAGGATAGCCGTTGTGGAACTCCATCCTTGAGCCTCGCCTGCCCGACCGTCTGACACCTCCACCTCACAGATGGAGACGTCACCCACTCGGATAGACCACAGCCACTACAGATCTCCATAGTAGCTACGTACAGCTAGGTCAAGGCATCTAGCTCAAGTGAAGGATTGGACGTCCAGTGGAAGTGCAGCCTCAAGCCCCAGTAATTAGCCGCGGCAAAAAATAAAGCAAAAAAGATCGCAGCAAAAGACCACCACCAACACCACCACCACCACCAAAAACAGAAAAGTTCTTTCGCAGATCATCTGGCCGATCGCTCGACCATCTCTGGAGCCCGGCGCCGCCTCGCCGTTCCCAATCGCAACCAGCCTGGGCCTTCACCTCTGCCCTATTGTTGCGCCTTCGAAATTGAACTTTTCCGTTTGACATATTTAGCCTCGTTGATGTGCTTCAAGCGAGAATCGAACCCGCGGCTGGTACCTGCGCACCTTACGTACTGCAGGTCCGGAGTTTTACCACCAGTCTAACAGCGTTGGTTCGATGGTAGTTTAAAGATTTGAATAGTATTTATACAATGTCTGGACGTCTGGAGGTTGCACGGCGACAGCGGGCACCGAGGCTAGCAGAAGCACAGTCTGCCGACGATGATTGGACAGGGAGAGGTGACGCAAACGCTCGAAGGAAAAGGCAGAACAGGCTCAACGTGAGAGCTTATCGTATGCTATTTCACAACGTCTACTCGATACCGTAATTAACATGCACACAAGGTAAACGCAAAGCTGAAGCTACAGCCGGTGGAAGCGCCCATGTCGGTTCAACCACCCTTCAGCCATACTGGGTCCAACGACCCCAAAACATAGCCTTTCTCGCATCTACAACGCCAAGAGATCCTCGGGCCCCTCTTCTACCAATGGACGACCTCGCAGCGCACAGCATCAACACCGTCATCCTCCCTCTTTCGTCCGATCACCTCATCACACTCGTCCAATTCAACGTCCTCCGCGGAAGTCTGACGAACAGGCACCTCCTTGATCAAATCGACTGCTTGAACTCTAATCTCCACGAAAGATTTGCATCGAGAGATATGCATACTTTTCCAAACCTCTCCGCGCGCGAATTATCCCTTCTTCCGCCGTCACTGCATCCAACGCTGCTGCAGCGGACAACGTCGTACCCGCATTGGATCGACATCGCCCCACACCCGGCGATGCGTGATAACTTGATCAAGCATCTTGGTACCTTTGATGCGCATCAGCTGTGGCTCGAAATCATCGGCGGGCTGTTTGAGGGGTTCTCGGGCGACGAGAGGGAGTCCCAAGGTCTGGTGATGTGGGACACGCCTTGGACGTGGGAGGGGTGGGAGTTAAGTGAAGGGTTTGTGAAGAAGTGGAGTTGGATGCTTGAGGGTTGTGAGGATATGATGCGGGCGACTAATCGGTGGAGGGAGAGGAGAGGGGAAGAGGCGCTTATGTTAGAGCTTTGAGGAGGTAGGGGGTTGTTGGATGAGGGAGTAGTGTTTGGTACGTAGGGAGAGGGCAAATGTGGAACGACAACGTCCTTGAGTGATTGACTGGCTCTATCTATCATAAGTACACTCTCGCACCCACCATGTAGAGACCCAACGTATCGTGCTTGATTTGGCGAGAATTTCTGAACAACCTACCATACGCCGTTTCGGCACTCGATTAGTAACGACATCGCCTTGGATGTGGAATTTCAGGTATCCGGCACTTGTTATGCGCGAACACAAGCTTTGCTTTCAGTGTAACTACGCACTCTTAATCGACGTGTAACGCCCAAGTCAAGACTATAGAAGGCCTTCCTCGTCTCCCATCTCAACACCCACACAGCACATTCTATCTTACGACACTCGCCAAACAAACCTGCCCCTTCACTAGCCACATGCTCAACAACATTTGCAACCCGATATATCCAGCCTAGTCCACAACGACACAAGTACCAAAGCTTGGTGTGGCTTAGCGATGCTTATTCGCGCGCACGCGATTGGCCAACACCTTCTCTCGTACTTTGCACGAGGGACCGCGCCGCTGAATCAGCCGCGCGCCGTCATCGATGGCGAAGGGTACGAGATGGTGATGAGAAATCGTTATCTATTTATTAGAAGAAGGCACTGAGATCACCGATCCTCCAGATGGATTGAGCAACTCACTTGAGCGCGCGGCCGACTTAGCGAACCAAGTGCCCGCCGCTTTGGGTCGCGTGTAGCCGAGTTGATCGATCCTTCCGTTTTGGGACCACCCTTCGTTTTTGATATACTACTCTTCAGCTTCAAAGGGCATTGCGAAAGTGCGGTGTGGAATAATGGCCTGAACGGGCAGACCTGGAACCGGAGTCCGCCCTTCTCTTTCCGACATCGCGGTATACACCACGTAGATGCACAACACACGACTCAACATGTGGCACGCTAGAGATATCATCGCAGTGGTCCAACTCGCCTTCTACATCCCCGCTGCTCTGCTGGCTACTCTCGTCTGCTTCCGCCATGGATTCATTTCCGTATCAGGATGGCTGTATACGATTGCACTCTGCATCGTGCGCATCGGCGGCGCGATATGCCAGTTCTTGCTGCATATCAATCAAACTCGGGGACTGGTCGAGACCACGCTTGTTTTCGACTCGATTGGGCTGTGTCCGCTGTTGATGGCTACGTTGGGGATCTTGGGGAGAAGGTGAGTGCTGATTCGGTTTTGCGGAATCAAATTGTGCTTCATTCGACGGCAAGATTCAGACGTGCTAACCATGATTCCCTACAGTATCTCTTCCGCCGATACAAAGTCCAGCTATATTGCCACACCCAAGTCCTTCCTCCCCATCCAGCTCATCATCCTAACTAGCCTCATCCTTGGCATCATCGGGGCGACAACTCCCCACTTACAGCCTCACAACATCATCGAATTCAACTCCACGGCTAAAGCAAGTGTAATCTTCTATATTGTCGCATACGCCGGCATTCTGATAACATACAGCTTCTCTATACCACACGCTCGCCTGTTACCGAGGCAAGAACGCAAGATTTCCCTGGCACTTCTCGTCGCACTACCGTTCATCTTCGTTCGTCTTGCATATGCGGCGTGCGCGATATTCATGCACACTCGCGTCTTCAGCGTCGTGAGAGGCAATGAAGCGGTATATGGGGGCATGGCCATCGTGGAAGAATTCATAGTCATCGCTATGTACATCGCTCTTGGGTTTGCGCTAGAGAGTGTACCAGAGGTAGGAAGGGAGACCAATCCAGCTCAAGGGAACGGTCGGAGAAAGGAAAGGGGGAAGGAAAGAAGGCATTCGAAAGATGGGTTTGAGATGCGTAGTTTGCGTGGATGAACTGACGTAGTGGGCCTGCGCCGGTGAAAGCAACATAAGCGTACTTCGACGATGTGAAGCGTCTAGCTAACGATGTTAAAAGGAGAAGGGACGCTTTTATCCACAAAGGAAATGAGTGTGCTGTAAACTTTGAAAAATATTATGAGGTTTTCAAATCGGTTAATATTTAATCAGAATCATTGAGTAAAATTAAACTGCAGAAAAAACTCCTCTTCAACCGTTGACCTGATTTAAATATATATAGAGGATTCCCAATGTATAGTAATAGTCTTGGCAACATATGTTAAGTTGTCATTCACTCCTGGTCTGATTCCTGATCCGACCGGTCCTCGACCAGGATTTCTTTCTGAACTTCATTATACATATCGCGGACATTCTCGCAATGCACCATGATTCTTGAATGGATGTCTTGAAAGTCTGACAGCAACTTTTGCAAATCAAGATTCTTCTTGTAGACCATTCTTGCCTTTAGCTGTTCGTTCATAGTGTCACGAAACTCCTTTTCGAGTCCACGGAGCATCCTTTCAGATTCCACTTTTGGTAAAAAGTCAATAAATAGGTTAAGGAGCGGCGAATTAGCATGCCACACTAACCGATTCCATTCTTGAACTTCTCATTCTCCAAGACCTTATCGAAGACGCGCGGCTTCTCCCTAACAGCACTTTCCCACTTCAGCTCTGACATGCCCTGGTAGATTTCTTTGTCAAGCGCCTGAGCAGTTTCGGCCAGTTTGAGGCGACCGTGTCGAATGATGGCAAATGGCCCTCGCTCGAGTCGGGCGATTTCGTACAGCAAAAGCCGACTCTTCCAGTAGTTACTGTTGATTCTATAGATTATGTGCAGTATTGTAATCTTGAAGGGCTTTAGATATTTGTCACCCCATTCTCTCAACGTTTTGCGTCTTTTGTAAGTGGGTAAAGCCTTGCACGGGAAGAAGATCTGTTTTAAGGCGATCTGTTTTCTCCAGGACCACCGCTTGGTGAGAAAACCCCTCTTCGGGATTCTAACTTCATCGTAAACTTCGCCAACTTCGCCGTCAACTTTGGGGACTTTAGAAGGCATGGGATGCTGATAGAATACGTAAGAGTTGAGGTTCGTCTCAGCCTTTTAAGTCATAGCGGGGTAAGCCTGCTGCAAGCTTGTAGTCCCTGCTGCAAGCTTGTAGTCACTGCTGCCTACAGTTCCGGTGAACCTAAGCGACTCCAGTGATGATCGATGCCCGATCACGATCGCGTCTATCAAATACTGCGACCATTGCTGAAGCAAAGTCCAAATAAACTCGGGTTCCAGTCCTGCCATCATGGCAAAGGAGCTTCAACCAGGGCCTGTACGCGATGAAATGAGTTATGAAGAACGACTAGTGCAGCATACAATCAACACAAGAGATAATGAGCCTCGCTTTTTGATTTTCCGTAGTTTGCACTTGCTCAACATCATCCGCCTGCAGAATGACCTGGCAAAATGCAAGAATACTATATGGGCCAAGGGCTCCCCTACGTCGGGCGAGACTGGAAAACTGACTACATTGCTGCATGAGTACAGTAAGTATAATCTGCCTATAACTTTGATAGAAGGCTTCGCTGATCGCTTCAACCCAGCCAACGCAATCCGGGACTATGAGTACCTTGGCAAGCTCATCCCAATCACAGGGTCACAAGCCGAGAATGACCGCCTGGACCTCGAACAGGCCTTTATGGGCGAGGTTGGTGATTTCTCAGACATGGCCACCAGTTATCGGAGATTTGCCGACACGAAATTACGGCCGACCGATGCGCTTCGAGACGTGCTCAAAAGGATGCTACCAAGATCTGTCGCTTACACAAAGAGTGACAAATATCGTCGAAACAATGAGTATTTTTCCGGTGATCCTCCAGAAGAGGTTTCGCACTTTGTGGATGTCATCGCGAGGTTCATTGTGGCAATCTTCGGGGGCGCTCTTCTTATCATCCCCATGCTCATTATGAGTCTTCCTCGTGTGTCCTTGGGCAAGAGCTTAATTACCACTTCAGTTTCTGTGCTGCTGTTCTCTGGAGCACTATCAGTATTCTTCAAAGCTTCCAATACTGACACTTTGATTGCCACCACCACATATGCGGCAGTCCTCGTGGTATTTGTGGGAATCTCTACTGGTTTGAAATAAAGGTTTGAACGCAAAATGAGAACTATCATATATTATACATATTTAACCCGTGGTCTTTGGTAAACAGTAGACTGAAGTCCGAGATTTACAACTACATTCCCCATCACCGTCCTCTCTCACTATCAAACACAACTCTACTTCGACCCTGCATCCCCTCATCGACAGCCGTGCCAACGCTGCGCGCCATCTCTCCACTAAAAAACGCAACACCCAACTCCTGACTCGTAAACCAGCTCGCGCGATCCAAGTTGCCTGAACCCAAAACCACAACCTCATCATCCACAATCGTCATTTTCAAATGAGATTGCTGCGGTTCGCCAGCCTCATGTCCACGACTTTTGGCGCCCCCGATGGGCTCAAAGTAGGAGATGTGCAGGACACCTGGTTTGGGACTGGAGATGGCTGCCTCTTCATCGCTGGAGGGTCGGTTGGGAGGTGGAGGTGAGAGGCGGTTGTAGCGTTTGACGAGTTTCTTTATGCAACGTGATGTCGTGGAGCCGGCGGTGACGAGTTGCTCGAGTATCATGAGGCGTTCAGAAGTGAGGATGCGGACGTCTACACCACGAGCGAGAGCTTTGAGTAGAGCAGAAAGTATAGGAGGAGCGGTGATATTTGGCGTTTGGATGCGTATACTCTTCTCTGCTTTTGCAAAGAGGGTGAGGATGAAGGAGTTCAGTGGAGTTGGTGGTGCGAGGACTTTGTCTGTTGATGAAAAGAGTTGGAAGCGTGGGTTCCGTCGGTGTGGGCTTGGCAGGAATACAGTGTGAATTTCAGATAGACCAAACTTGGCTGATGACTTGACATTGTTTTTGCGGTTAGTGTCAGCGTCCAGGTCAAGATCTAGACTCGTGTTGTTGGCATCGCTGTTGGTGGCTTGAAGAGCTCGTGAGTCCTGCCGTCGATCCCAAAATAAGTGATAAAATTGTAGAAACTGATCTACCACCTTGCCATTCAGTGTTACAGCGCCTTCAAACCACTCTTCCCAACTGATATTGCAGCTTGGTAGGATGACTGATTTCCGATCGATAATCATAAACTTTGGATGCATGACGCTAAAAGGCAGTATGAAGACGGATTTTATGGTAAGACTCAAGCCGCCAAGGTCTTTCGGGTCGGGGAGACCGAGTTTCTTCACCCACGCATTCGACGGATATGATTGGCCATCGAGTGACTGACTGTGGAACAGTTTCTGGAACAGCGAGCAGCTTGAAAAGCATAGTCGAACCCTGATCTTATCTGTCCCTCTTCTGATTGCTTTATCCGACAGTCTACGCAGAATCTGGTTCAGGCTGTCGAGTGATGATGATCGCGCCCAGAAGCAGGTCACGAGGATGAGCTCATGGTTGGTGGATTCGAGAAGAGGGGTGAGAGCATCGTATATGGCCGAGCCAGTGCCGGTCATGAAAGTGTGGGGGGTTGAGGTTGTGATGAGAGAGCGTGGGTATCGCGAGTAGTAGTTTGGGTCATCCTGGGCGTTGATTGGAGCAGCGGCGTCCAAGGCTGAGATGAAGGGCTCGGTGAAGTGGGGTGCGATGGGAGGAGAGCGCGCGGGCGGCATAGTCTTGCCGCAACTTCACCGGAGTATTTGCCCTGCTTGTCGCTAATCAAGGAGAGAGAGGACAAGGTGAAGTGTGGAAACACGTGGGATGAATGGATGCATGGCATGACGTCGAAAGACAGTCGCGCTTGCCATGGGACGACGCGCCGGGCTATTCCCTTTACGGATAGCGTGGACAGGGGTCTTCTCGAGCTTGAATCCCCGCCAAAATTTCGACAATGCGACAGTTGGACAGTTCGATTGATGCAGCAACACATTCACTATAGACACGCGATACCGCCTCCACCACCACAATGCCCGTCTCCATCCTCCCCCCCAGCGCGCCCCTCCCTCCGCGCCGCGACGCCCACGACGGCTACGACTCGGACGTGTCCATGTCCTCGGACGACCTGCCCGGCTCGCACTCCAAAGCCATCGTCACCCCAGGCGAGCACATAACAAACGACCCGCAATGGATGCGCGGCCACGGCACCTACGTGCCCCCCGGCGACAGCACCATCATCTCCACTGTTGCTGGCCACCTGCACAAGACCAACAAGCTGCTCTCGGTGCAGCCACTGCGGGCACGATACCAGCCTGAGATTGGCGACCTGGTCGTTGGCCGCATCGTGTCGGTGCAGACCAAGAAATGGTCTGTCGATATTGCTGCGCCCATGCTCGCCAGCTTGCCGCTCAGCAGCATCAATCTTCCTGGAGGTATCCTGCGACGCCGCACTGCCGTCGACGAACTGAACATACGCACCTTCTTCTCCGAGGGCGACTTGCTGGTAGCTGAGGTGCAGAGTCTACACCAGGACAGCACGGCGTCGCTGCACACGCGGTCTCTCAAGTACGGCAAGCTGCGCAACGGCCTGTTTACGAGCCTATCTGGTGCGGGAGGGGGCATTCTATCGCGCAAAGGAGGCGTGGTGCGTTCGCGGCGTCAGGTGTTTACGCTGAATACTGCCGCCGGGGAGGTTGATGTGGTGCTTGGGGTGAATGGATATGTCTTCATTTCGAAGCATGTCACTTCAACGGCGGACCCGAAGGAGGTCGGCATCAATAGGCTCGATGAGTCGGTTACTGAGACGCTTTACTCGTCACAGAATGATGATATGGAGCCCGCTGTCATGCGCGAGATTACTCGCGTAAGCACGCTCATCAAGGGCCTTGTTGCGTGCGGGACCAAAGTCGACGAGGATACCATTGTGAAGGTGTACGAAGGCGCTGTGGAGCTAGAGGCTGAAGAGAAAAGTCTCGGCGGAGTGGAAACCGGTGTTGGAGCCAAAGGAATCGTCGAGGCTGTGTTGGCACGGTTGGAGTTGGAGGCTGGCGGATGAGAAACATGATGTGGTCCAGAGCATATCAACACACCACATCTAGGATTCAGTGCACTCGCCTTACCAAGCGGTGGAATCCAGGCCTGCGCCAAACGACCTACTCGGGCGGTATATACTCAGATGAAGTTCCCGCACATGAGACGTGGCGAAGACCGTTCTTGTCAGACAGGGAGCAAGTCAAGTTGGCATCGAGGAATGAACATAGACATTGATGTTCAATTATTAGCTTGATTCGGACTACTATGTGACTGTTCGTGCTATACACGCATTACATCTCCAGAGCCATATCCCTGCCTTCTTTTACATACTCCATAGGCACTAAACAACCGAACAGCCGCGAGGTATCTGACTCCTAAAATCTCCGAGAATAGACAATATTTGAAGTTCCTTACCCAAAGAGAAATTGAATTCAAAGCTCATCGATTAGTCCATCCTAAGTCTCAAGCACAAGCAACCCTTCCCTCTCCAATCTCCGCAAACTATCCACATCCCCACCAGCCTCCATGACCGCCTTCATCGCCGCTTGAGACAGCTTCCTCCTTTTGTCAGCTGCCTCCTTCTCACGTCTGGCTTTGGTCTTGCTAGATCCGCTGGGCGCCACTCCAGTCAAAATCTTGCGGCTATCATCTGGTGTGAAGTTGACAAACCCTACATTACCAGTCGACGGATTCCGTGACGACTGTTGCGATGAGTTGCTCGACTTGCGTCGACTTGATGCCGCGCTAGAGTGACTGGAACGGTGGTGAGAAGCATGCGAATGCGAGCTAGGTCTGCGCCGGTGGAATCTTGGTTGAGGAGTGGGGCTCGGCGAGCGGGACAGTGGACGATGGCCGATTGGCACAATGTGGTGTTGTGGTGGCGTGGGGTATATAGCATTGTAGGTGGCCATGTCGAAGGACGAGGCCGTGGGGCCAGGCATGCTTTCACTCACACTGCTTACGCCCAGACCTACACCGGAGAAATGGTTAAAGGACGCCGTGTCGCATGAGATACCAAGTCCACTCATGGCGGCGTTAGTAAGCCCCATGCTCTGGCTCGTTGATCGCGAATGGCTCTCGCGATAGTTGGGGCAGGCTGGAGACTGAAGAGAGGCATCGTCATTCCACCATCGGGCTGATTTACCAGTACCGGCAAAATCCGGGGACGTGGAAAATCCAAAATCTAGACTAGGCGAGGCCTCGGTACCCCACGTAGTCATGGGTATGCGCAGAGAAGAGGGCGGTGTCTGCAAGGCTGAAAGAGCCGCACTCGACACTGAGGGGCTGAATGAAAGTCCCATGTTGTCGTTGAACGGGTTGTTCCCGTTCGAGATGCCAATAGCAGGTGATGCTTGAGGTGTTAATTGGTAGTTTGAAAAATCGATTCCTGGAGTCTGTGGTTCATCCCTAGGTGGTGATGGCCGAGTGCCGGCATAAGGCTGATGGTCTTGGGAGAAGAATCCATTTCCATTCTCATGTTGAACAATCTTGGACGATAGTGGAGGCGAAGTGATACCATTAGAGTGCCCGCGAAGACTAAAAGAGTCGGTTGGGGCGTCCATCTTGCGTGTCCAGACATCTGGGATGGGTTGTCGATAATACATTGGTTGCATCATCTTGGAAAACGATGTGCTGGAAGATTTCTTCAGGGTTTTCTGAACTCCTCGAGATATCGGTCGGTCGTTGAACGACACAGCCTTCTTGACTGAGCGTGTTGCAGGGTTGGGGCGTGGCGTGGAAGGTTGGGAGATGGAGCGTAATTGATTGTGCTCCAAGTCGAAAAAGTCCTCAAAATTAAGTAACTCAGAGTCGCTCAAAGTCTCTTTCCGTTTTGGATCAATGCAGAATGAAGAGAACTCGTTGGGCATGGACAGGGCTGGGTTTTGTTGTTCGCTGTTCTCCGCAGCCTTGTGCCAAGTGGTATGTACTTCCCGATCGAGGCTGGATTTGGTACCGAACAAATCGCCATCGCTCGAGGAGGAGATATCAAAGAGAGTCGCTAGATCATCGGAGCTGGACCGGCCGGCAGTAGAGTCGCTGAAGTGATGGAGCATGCCTGTCTCAACATGGTCGTCAAAGAAACGATCCAGGTCGACAACCTCCATCTCTTTGTCACTGATCGGCCGCATCGGTAGAGTGGACGAGTGTCGTAGTACCGACTTCATGGAGCTAGTCTTTGCGTGTTCGAATGACCAAGTACCTGGGAGTTGGGCGCGGCAAGCAAAGACTTGTACGGCAAGGGCGATGGTACCGTGATGAATGTAACGCGTGCGCGTTCCTTGCTGATAAGTTGCGCGGGTGGCTACAGGGCTGCAGGAACAAATCTGGGGTTCGCCAATGATCAACAGCTGAACAAACCTCCTAGACTCGATATATACTGTTGCATCCTAGACGGGCAGAGTTCTTACCAGCCTCTTCTACATGAGATGCATTCCGCCTAAACTTAGCGACTCAGAGAGGAATGGGCCATGATTGACGCCACAACCCTTATGTTTCAGGAAATTTTGAGGCGTTGGCAAGGCCCGAAGTGGTCAAAGTTACACATCCTGAGAATCTGGGGTGGTTGGGCAATCCGTGACGAGGGAGTGTGCATGCTGAATGCAGCCACATTGCGGGTGCTAGGTTACATTCCGAGATAGCGTTGCCCAGCCGTAGGAACTCGTTACACAAATCCACTTTTCGACTTTTCTTTGTTTGAGGACGGCACCTCGAGCATGAAGGGTGGAAGCTTTAGCCGTAGCAGTGAGCAATGATGTAAAAAACTTCACTGAATATCTCTTGACTGTTGGGAAGACTCGGGGAATATGCGGCCTGTTCGGGAGCTAAAAGAGATTGGTAATGATGCCTGAAGGCTTCTTCAGATGAAAGACGACAAGTTAAACCCGCCACCTGAGATACCCGACAACCTGGAATGCGCTGGTGACACATACCGCAAGCAGAGTCCCCAGCCCACAGACTCAATAAACCTAAGAAACGCAACGAAACGGATGCGCGAATTTGGCCGGACATGTGGAGAAGAGAAGGTGTTGGATAGGAAACTAAGACTAGCAGTGGAACCAGAGACGTGGATGAAAGATGGCCACCAATCTTGATCACTGTCTGTTGTGATTTGAGCGTTTGGAGAGGATGCAGTGGAACATGCCGTGGGCCATGCATGGCACGTTCAGCTGCAAGAGACCCGACGGACCTGCCGAGCGGCAGATGACATGGTGAGGTAGTAAACTTCCACGGTGATGGAACTGAAGGGTGTCACTGGGAGTGGGTCGTCAACGAGTCGCATGCTCGTGCGTGGGCCAGATACAGAGACACGGGTTTCTGGCGGATGAGGCCAAAAATCAGGATTTTACACCCGAACTATCTCCCAGATTCGAAGAGGGAGTGATGATGTCTGACGAGGCGTAGGAAGCATCATCTGGACGAGGATTGGGTCATGGAGAGTGAAGGAAAGCCGACGCGAGCAGGCGTCCTGGTAGGGGCTGCACGGACCACTGACAACGGCAGGAGGCGTTTGGAACGGCAGGGACGACGCGGCGCCACAGCGAGAGAGCATCTGTCGCATTGTTTTGGACTCGCTGCTTTTGTTGTTCATATTCACATCCCTCTCTCGACGCTTATCCCAGCACAATGGACCCTGACAGCCCCGCCCACAGCGCGCCGCAACCGTCCGTCTTCCGGTGGATTCTGGGCTTCCTGCTCGTCGGCGCGTGTTGGGGGCTCACGACTCCCTTCATGCGCAGAGCTGCCCTGTACGCGCTACTCACGACACTGGATTGTCACTATTGTCTGTCTGGCTCTGACTCTTGCAGGAACTACACACCCCCGCAACGGCCCTCGCTGACCGACCCGAACAACTCCTGGCTCAAGCGCAAGGCCCTCGGCATCTGGTTCGCTGTTATTGGCGTGCTGTCCAGGCCAGCGTATGCAGTGCCGTTGCTGTTGAACGTGACGGGCAGTGTGTGGTTCTTCATATTGATTGGGAAGGCGGAATTGAGTCTCACGGTGCCCATCACAAACTCTTTGGCGTTCTTGTTTACCGTCTTGGGCGAATGGTGGGCGGAGAAGAAGGTCATTAGTAGAGGTACGTCTTGTTGCGACTTGAGCAATGTCTCCAATGCTAATCATGCATAGATACCTGGATAGGCATGGTTCTGGTGCTCGCTGGCATTGGCTTGTGCGTGCAGAGCAAAGCATAATTCTACCAATACAACGTGTTTCAAGATGGAGATATCTTTCACCAGTCCTTTGCCAATTGGCTTACGCTTCCCCCATTACTTTGCTCCTGATACAGTTTCGAGAAACCCTGTGCAGGGGGTTGTAGCCAGTTCCTCTCGTCGTACTTCAGGTCGCCCTCGATGACATGGAAGGTGTAGATGTTCCGGCTCTTGCCGCTAGTGTTCTTCTCACTCTTATGCAGAATGTTGCCGTGGATCAGGACGAGTGTACCCGCCTTGACCTCACCCATGGTATACTCCTCCTCCTTATCCACGACTTCGTAATCCTTCTCGCCGCTCGCGACCTCAAGCCCTTTGGGGAACCTGGCACCCTCGTTGTCCGCGAAGCCCGTACCTTCCGACGTACCCTTGCCCGTCCGCACGAAACGCTTATCGATCTCCGCCCTTTTGTGGCTTCCTGCCGCGAAACTCAGGCATCCATTTTCCTGCGTCGCATCCTCGAGCGCATACCAAAAGCCAACAGCGCTCGGTGGATCGGTATACAAGAATGTGCTGTCCTGGTGCGGGGGAACTGCGCCTCCAATCTCAGGTTGCTTACAGATCACCATAGATTGCAGCACGCGGGGATCGCGGAAGGAGAGGGATCGAGCGATGGCGGCATTGTGAGCAGAGAGGGACATGCGGCGAAAAGACGGCGAAAGTTCGTGTAGATAATGCCCGATCTTGTTGATAGCACGGTGTTTCGGCTTTGTGAGGGTTCCTTTCGAGTCAAATGCATCTGCAATGTCTATCAACCCTGTAGTCTCGTAATTCGGCAGAGCAATTCGTACCTTCTTCGAAAAAGAATCGAACTTTGTCTCCAGACTCGAGGAAATACTTGTCGCCTACATGATCCGCGCCGTCGTCGCCTCCAGTCGAGAACTTGGTCATAGGGTGGTCGTCCAGCGAGAAGTCGTTGAGCATCTTGTTTGTATCCTCCAGTAGCTCCTTCACCGTCTCTTGCGACAACGCATCCGGGATCAATAGATATCCATTGTCCTTGAAGAACGCGACTTGTTCAGGTGTAAGTCCTTGTTCCTGTACTGCCATTGCGATTACGAGTCCTGAAATTGTGGTGTTGGAGACGCTGTCCAGCGATGTAGGATGAGGCAGTTATCTCACCGGCAGCCGGAATTGTGGGACGTCAAAATCGAAACCCTCGACCTGCCAAATAGTGCCTAGATACCAATGTGCCTAGGCAAGTAGACAAGTCATCAAGGGCCGGCAGTAAGCGTCGGAGGTGGCCGTAGTCGCATGATTGCCGTGCGAGGTGAGGCTCGTTGTTCGTCTTGACTACCCCACCATTGCCCCGCGACGTCGGATCAGCCTCCATCCCTGGCTTAGCCAGCCCCCGATCCTGCAATGGGCAGTTGATTGATACATACCTAGGTACTACGTCGCCGGCTACCCGGTCCTGGGATATGTATTTTGAGAAACGATGTCGGTAAAGGGTGAGTGAATGCAGGGTTGCTGCAGGGGACGGATCCTTCACGTGCTGTGGCTGGGTATACCGACGTCGTGCTATCATTCTCGTGAAGTATAGTGAGAGCGAGCCACAGATCCCAAGATATCTGGACAAAGACTCAAGATCACAGCATGCTCTTCGCCATTCGGAGCGTTGGTGTCAACCGTGTTAGGAGAAGCTACGCGCAAAAATGTTCAAAGTCGTTAAACCTGTATTTCCAGAAGACATTGTGTCCTCTCCTGTAACGTCGACGCCACGTTCGGTACTGTTATCGCATTTTCAGGCAAAGGATGCTATGGTTGGTGAAATTCTCTTGATAACCTGTCTTGGCGGTGTTGGATATATGCCCTCCGCCACGCATTGGACATTAGCCGCTACGTGTTGGTGGACGTTCCACGCCATGTGCTTACCGGCAAAAACCAGGAAGGATTCAACGAATTTCTTTTCAATGCGATAGCGTTCGTTCAATCAAATACAAGAATTCTCGATCATCTACCTAGCTTGCAGCTCACTTTGGATTTTACAAGTGCGATAATTGCTGCTTCGCTCGTGCTTCCTAGTCGAAACTCGGTGACCATGACAGCTGCAATAGGTCCAGAGGAAAACTATGAGGAAATATTAGAGATTTATTGGGGGGTGCCTCCTCCGGTAGGTAATGTCTATTTCTCCTGTCGTGCACCTTTCTAATTGCTCCCCACGAAGGATGTACGGACTGATTTTGAACATCCAATATGGCATGGACACGGCGTCATCATTGCAGCATCGATCTGCCTCCCCATGGTCTTCATTATGGCTATGATTCGTGGCTATGAGAAGTGCTATAGGACGCGAAAGTGGACCTTAGATGATTGTGAGTGATAATACTTACCCTAGAACTTCTCCAATAAAGGATTCTCACTACTCAAAGCCATATTCTTTCTCAGTTTTGTAAGTCCGTTCATTTTCCCACAGTGTATCATAGAGCTTATCAAATCAGGCAGCGGGTATATCGTTTATAGCTCTTGCTATTGCAGGTATTTATGTTCGACTTCTTCATTGTAGTCCACACTCATATGTTGCAGTCATATGTGGCGGTGCTTATGGCTACCATTCGTGGGATCTTAAAATGAAAGCTTTGACACAAGCTGTTATACTTGTATGGGCATCAAGTCTTCTCCATAAAGCCTTAAAGGGGGTTTCCTAACGACCATGTAGAGGGCTACTGTCTTGCAAATAACAGCAGGACTGTTCGCATGGCTCGTTAAACTGGCTCTGTTCAGCCTCATTTACCACTCTTTCAAACCGTTAACATATATACGCCGATTGGTCTACGTTGGTGTGTTGATAAGTGGGTTATATCATTTTGCTGCTGTCTCTGTCAATTTGATTGCCTGTATACCGCGCCAGAGGCCGCATGGTGCACCGTACCTGTTTGCTCTTCCAGGAGATACTTGTGGGAAATCCTCGGGCCGGATTCACTCCTGGAGCATGGCCACCGCAGGTGTGAACCTTTTGACAGATCTCTACCTATTTGCTCTGCCTATACCTGCGATTCTTCAACTTGATCTTCCACTGAACAAGAAACGCGGCGTTCTACTCATTTTCTCAACAGGAGCCAGGTATGTGTAACTGCATTCAGACCACACCCTCAAATCACCTAACGACTCAGTGGCTGCATAATGAGTGTTCTAGCTATATACTATCGCCAACGAGCTTTTGGAGACAAATCCTACGGCTGGAGAGCGGATGTAACATACAATATCGTCCCAGTCGCGATAGTAACGTAAATATCAACCCTAAGTTCGATCAAAGTTGAGAGCTCTCTGACTTTAAGTTTTAAGAATCATCGAAACCGCAGTTGGCATAATCATTCCATGCATGGCGGCATGTGCTAGACTGATCAGTCGCCACTCCGATAGTATTGTATCTACACTGGGCAGTATACGATTTATACTTTTACCCGCATCAGCTACTAGCAGACTGTCGACAAACAACGCTGGTCAAGGGGCGAATGAGCAGTGTGAGCTTAGAGAAGAGAAGCCAAAAGTGGATACCATCGACGTGATGTTGATGCAAATACGGGTTTCCGAGCACCAAACTGACTATGATCTGGGGAATAGAAGTAAAGATAAACATTTGAGCCTGGAAAAGCTTCAAGAAACGCGTTCAGGTTAAACTATAGGACAACAATAATAGATGATCTCTCGAACGTTACAAACAGTCCGATATGCACCATCCTTGCGAGCCAATGATCCTGAGTCTGAAGCAAAGATTAAGTCTGCGCGTCATATCTCTAGTCAAATTTAGCTCGAAATTGTGACCCCTGAGACTTTTAAACCCCGTTTTCCCTATTCGAACTGATTCGAGGAGAACTCGATTTCTGAGTCTGATGATTCCTACTCTCATGCTTACTCTAGCATGATTGACTTGCTCATGTAATCTATGTTCAATTCAAAAACATGTTCCAATCAGCTCACCCTCACCTTTGGATGATGCATCGTATAGGATGTTTCATAAACATGGTACCAATTTCTAAGTGCACTTTGGTTGATGCAATCCGCTCAGATTAGAGACTAAGTACTACCTCGCCTCATACTGAATAAGAACCTATTTCTCGGTGACTTCCAAGTCCTGGTCACGATGACATGATAATACACGCATCGTGATATGAAGAAGGGAAGGATGGGTGCTCTTTCGCTTGAGGCGCACGTGATGCGGTTGTACTTGCCCGAAACAGCTCGAAGGTTCCAGAATCGTCGACCAATCACACGATTGTCCGAGCATCTTCCAGAGACACCATCACATATGTTTCGGGTGAGCAACTAAAGTCCTCGCCAGCAAGTATATAAGCAAGTGCAATGCATGCTCATTCAGCAAGAAAGCAATCACACTCTACTCCCAAAAAGAATCCAACCACCAAACAATTTCCATCATGACGGACGCACAATTTAACTCATCGCCGCAATTCAACAAGCCTACAAACACATCAAGCTCATTCTCCAAGCCAAGAAAAACTATTGGAGAATGTCCGACATGCGGCCAAGGGTTCACATCACGATCAGAGCTCCAGTCGCATATGGAAGACCCGCCAAACCACGCACCAAGTATTGATGTCGATGCAGTATCCTTTGGAGAGATGAGCTCCGATGCAGATAGCGGGAACGAGGACTCTCCACTGCCAAAGTCACGAAACCTCAATTCGAGGCCTGATCTTGAGTCAGACGGCTTCGAATTTTCTGGGCCCTCGGTAGACAACGACAGCTTTGAGTTCGTTGAATCGTATGACGACCTACCCTCCTCGTTCGAAAGCGCGAATGCGCCATACTTTTCTGCAGAACAAGGAAGCGTACATACAGTATATGATGAAGATGAGCAGCCTAGTGCAGAGCATCCCAACTTTGAACGACCACCATCGTCGTTCACCAAACGGTCATCGAACCATCACAAAACCAAATCATCGTTGGGAGTTCTCTACTGCGAGACATGCAACAAGTACTTTGGAAACGAAACAGTATTCAAAAGGCACTTTATGTTCGGGATCAAACATGGAGAACAAAGCAGAGATATGAGAAATTTGTACTATCGCGTTTGGGCGAGGACATGGCAAGAGGAAGCCAAGGATTTGGAGACAAGAAGAGCCGGATCTAACGTGATGGATATATAGAAAGTCAGATATAGAGATGAAGTCCAAAAACGGATGTATAGGCCTGCTGGTCAGCCCTAGAAAGTCATGTCCATCGGGTAATAATATGTATAAGTAGGCAGCGAGTAATATGTATAAATTCATACCACAATGTGTATAATTCCAAGAAAATTGTCCAGAGTTATAGACGTCTTGATTCTGAAACATCCAATGAAGACAGACATACGTCATGAGACGAGAAAGAATCGCAAACAGAGCTCAAAGCCATAGGTAGTTCGCTTGCCGTGTGCAATGACAGGAAATGATTCAATCAATTCTCGAGATGGAACATATCGGGACCACCACAACAAGGATGAGAGAGAGAGACTGGACTGGCAAGGCAGGTTGCTTGACATGTTTACGTAAGCCGTTCCACACGAACAAGCCAATCAAATAACTCGTTCTTGTATCAAACCTCCCCCACGTTGTGCGACTTTACACATGTTGTAAAATCTTTTCTCATCCTGCTGGAATTGTATCAGTAGCCTTCCATCAAAGATGGCAAACCTTCCCAGCCTAGTGTTTGTTCCCGGCTCATGGCACAGGCCAGAGTGCTACGGCAAGATAACGAAAATTCTCGAAGAGCAGCACCGCTTCGAGTGCATCTCTATCCGTCTCCCTTCCACCAAAGGCGACCCACAGGCAACCTTCAAAGATGATGTCGATGTCGTTCGCGCAGCTATTGTCCACGAAACAAGTCAAGGGCGCGATGTCGTGGTCATTGCCCACTCATATGGTGGCATGCTCGGCAATAGTGCCATCAAAGGGCTTACACGATCTCCGGATACCACCAGCTTAACAGCTATAAAATCTCCGAGCTCTGGGGCTAGCTCTCAGTCGATTCCAATGTCAAGCACAGGACATGTCATAGGCCTGATCCTTATCGCATCTGGTTTCACTCTTTCAGGCCTATCCTTCATGGATCCGCTGTTCGGTATCCCGCCCCCTGCTTGGCGTGTCAATAAAGAGACAGGATTCGCCGAGCTCGTGAAGTCTCCACGTGAGCTATTTTACCACGATCTATCACAAGAAGAGGCAGGGTACTGGGTTTCGCAGCTCACGCCCCATAGTTTGAAATCGCTGTTTGAGGGTGGCGAGTATGCATATGCTGGTTGGCAAGACGTTCGAACCTGGTACATTGGTACCGTTGAGGATCGCGGGCTGCCAGTGGTGATACAACGCATGCAAGTAGGCATGGCAAGAGGAATGGGAGGGATCGTAGAGCATCGAGAGTTACAAACCAGTCACTCTCCTTTCCTCAGCCAACCAGATCGCGTTGTAGAAATTATTTCCGAGGCTATTCAAGCCTTCGTTGGCAAACGAATCGCAGGGAGTGAAGAACAGAAAAGCTTGGATAGGGCGATATCCATCCCATCGCTTCAATTATGGCGTCCGTACTCGTGGATTAGGTTCGGTTTGCCACTAGGGCTCGGGAACGTAATTGGGAGATCTTTGTCATTTTTTGGCTGGGCAAGAGGAGTATTCAGATCTCGGTCTAGGTGAAATGGTGAAGATTTTTGATAAGCTTCTACGGGGGATATTGCGATCGGAGCCTCGAATTGCTAGATATCAAGGTAATTATTTAAAAAAAAAAAATTAAAAAATTGAGAAGAAAAATAAGAGCCGTGCTGAATCTTGGGAGTTCATCTTGGGAGTTCATCTTGGTAGTTCACTTTCAACCACGAAAATTGTGAATGCTGCTGAGTGGAGGGAATCTAAATGCCGAGAATCAGTCGCTAATCTAGATGGGGTGGATTCCATGCCTCAATATCCAAATGCTCATGATAAAGCCGCACCAAACCTTTGGATTCTGGAATTCCTACCACATGAGGTCACGACGAGAATATTGAGGCGTGAAAACATGAAACAACCGAGACGTGACTCTACTCAATCTTTCGAACGATACTCAGATATAGGCTTGACAGAACAGGAGAGTTGGAGTATACGTAAGATGCACAAAGCCAGCTATTTGGAGCCCTGTACTCGTCCCTTCAGATGTTTTTCAACCGTTAGCAAGAGACACATTGTTCAATTTTTGGAGGGCGGTGTCAGTAGATGTTTCTAGCCAATCAGACGCCTTTGATTCATCGATAGGTCTTGGCTGCATTGTGCTCAGCCGCACGTTGGCACGAAGGCAACAAGCGTGAGGGCAGCGAGGCTCAGGCTGAACTGAACGATCCTGAATTTGAACCCTCGCACGTATCCCTTTCCATTCCGACTTCGAGCTTTCTGTTAAAAACCTTGTATTTTGATTTCTTTTGCAATGGCCATAGATGGCACGACAGCTACGCCGTGATGAGTTCACCGTGGGATGGGTGTGCGCTCTGCCCGTCGAGCTAGCAGCCGCGCAAGAGATGCTTGACGAGGAATACAAGACCCCTCCATACGACCCGCGCCGCGATACGAATATATACACCTGTGGAAGAGTTGGCGAACACAATGTGGTTATAGCTTGTCTACCAGAGGGGCAGATAGGCACAAACTCAGCAGCAGCAGTTGCTATTCAATTACAGTTGACGTTTCCGGCTATTCGCTTTGGTCTTATGGTTGGAATCGGAGGAGGAGTCTCAAGTGAGGAAGCAGATATTCGACTTGGAGATGTGGTGGTTAGCAAGCCGCAAGGGTGTCATGGTGGAGTCGTGCAATACGACTCTGGCAAGACCACTTCTGAGTGGCTTTGAGCGTACCGGGTTTCTTAACGCGCCGCCCATGGTCCTTCTAAACGCTGTGGCAAATCTGAAGGCTAGACATTTGAGAGGGAAGAACAATCTTATGGACTACTTGGCTAGACTCGGTCGTTTACCCAAGTACACGCGCGAGCATGCCGGGGTAGACACCCTCTTCGAAGCTACCTACAACCACAACGGAGGAGCAACATGCAAGGAATGCAACAAAGATTACGCCATCGAGCGAGCAGTACTCGGGCAAGAAGTAAACGTGCATTATGGCATCATCGCTTCTGGAAATCAAGTCATCAAAGATGCTGTGACGAGAGATCGCGTGAGCGCAGAGCTGGGTGGTGTTCTTTGCTTCGAGATGGAAGCGGCTGGCCTTATGAATACATTCCCATGTCTTGTTATCCGTGGCATCTGCGACTACGCCGACTCGCATAAACATGACCAGTGGCAGCCCTATGCGGCAGGGACTGCAGCGGCATACGCGAAGGAATTACTGTCGATAATACCAGCCACGGAAGTTACACATTCGGACACAGCAGAAGAAGTAATCCGAGTTACTAGCAGTCAGTCACATACCTAAAATTATCCTGCAATGTATTCAAATGCCAACGCTAATAATTCGAAAGAACGCCAGTCCTCGAGGCCCGCGAGTCCCTCATCCAAGCGACAAACTTTCGATATAGTAGTGGGTTCCAGCGTTAACCCTTCGTCGTAGGTCTATCTCTAGTGTGTGTGATTCTTGAATGAAGTAATCACTAAGGCCGAAAGTTCACTCAACCTCGCACCCGAAAGCAGACCAAGTATAACACAGCGAGAAATTAAAGGTACGACACGATACGAAGCTCCGATATTGGAGATGCAAAGATTGATAATTCTTAGCGATGGATATGTTAGAAGAAGAACAAAAGGGTTGGTAAATTTTCGCATTAATGTCAGTTGGGTCACTTAGAGTCTTTAGAATGTCTCAAATCACTCGCCTTTGCCAAACAAGACTCTCGATTTCACGACGTCCATGTCGCCCAAAATACCTGTGAATGGCTACTCGAACATCCAAAGTATCAAAACTGGGTCCAAGCATCAACGGGTCTATTTTGGGTCAAAGGCAATCCGGGCGCCGGCAAGTCTGTGCTCATGAAGCATATTATCAAGAAAATGCGGGAACTCAACCCTAGTGACGTTGTTGTTTCCTTCTTCTTTTATGGACAAGGCCAAGATCTACAGAGGACAGTACTGGGATTGTTCCGTGCTCTGCTTAGTTCAATACTTATACACTTCCCGGAAGAACTTGCTGAATTAACCGCCTCATTTGCAGAAAAAGAGAGACGCTTTGGGGGTTACACGGAAAACAGATGGGAATGGACTGAGAATGAACTTCGACAACATTTGTCTACAGTTCTGATCAAGGGTACCCATCAACGGCCTGTAGTCATCTTCATTGATGCACTTGACGAATGTGGCGAACACTCCGCGAAGAAGTTGCTAGCTTACTTCCAGGACGTCGCTCATCAAGCAGCTGGCACTCCTGCGCGCTTTAAGATATGCATCTCGTCTAGGCACTATCCAATCCTTGCACTTGACGCTATTCCTAGCGTGGCAGTTGAGAAAATGAACTCTGGGGACATCCAGTGGTATACCCAACAGCGGCTGAGGCAAATTCAACCAAAATCGAAACGAGAGCAAATCGAAAGTGAGATAGTTTCGCAAGCAAGAGGCGGATTTCAGTGGGTGTTTCTAGTAACGGAAACAATAATCGATAAGAACCTAGCCGGGTTTAAAGCAGACAAGCTGCTTGCAGACCTCGCGGTCTGCCCGAAAACCTTGAGTGCTATGTACGAGAGGATTTTAGGCTTGGTCCCAGCTGCAGATCAGCCTCAAATGGTGAAACTATTCCAATGGGTCTTATTTGCTGAAAGGCCTCTGTCTGCGCAAGAACTTCGCGATGCACTTTCTGCTGATCAGAGTATGACCTACACTTCCATACTTGATCTACAGGCTAACGAAGGTTGGTCTGATGACTTGGACGGGTTTGAAAGATACATCAAGCATGTCTCTAGAGGACTCGTGACGTTCAAACGCCGTGATTTCTGGGAGCAATATGTGCAGGGTGGTGAAGACGCAAATCTCGAGGCTCAATTGATCCATCAATCGGTCGCCGACTTTCTACATGACAGGTTTTTCAACAGTCCTAACAACTCTTGGCCTGAATCCTGGACTCCGGCAGGAGCTGGCCAATTTCAGATATCCAGATCATGTATTCGATACATGAGGTTAAAAGATTTGTTAGAGACGGCCAACTCGCCAAGAGGCGTTATCTCGTCGAGATTTCCGTTGGCACCTTACGCTGTCCGATTTCTTTTTGTCCATATTCGAAAGGCAGAGCAGGAAGGAATCGTACAATCGGACTTGCTTTCTACACTGCAATGGACACCAAATTCTTCAATGTTGCAAAAGCTTGCAATTATCTGGAGGACCTTAGATCCTGATAGCGCTCACACACCTGTTGGATGGCCCTTCCTCGAGGCAACGGCGTTGCATGTTTTAGTGGCCTTTGGATGCAGTAGTGCGATTGAGATGTTCTTTAAGTCTGGCGGCGATGAACATACTGGCACAGACGCAAGAGGAAACACACCGCTCATGATAGCCATCAGAGACGGCCACCAGAACATAGCCTTATTATTACTCGAGCAATACACTGACGGCAAAGCTGATCACGCGTCAGAGGGGGAATTCCGGGCCAATGTAGAGTCATGGGATGTGCACTTGAACACCAAAAACCAGGACGGTGATACAGCACTCCACATTGCCCTCGATCAAAAGATGATCCAATTGGTCTTCAAACTCATCGAAGCAGGTGCCGAGCCGAAGTACCTGGAACAAGAGACCGCATTCGTGGCTTTTGCCATCGACAGTAGGAATTTGAAGCTACTGTCTCTGGCGATCGAGAAGAAGCTTGATCTTGACGGCGCTGTGTTTCATGCATTAAAGAACCGTACATCTCAACAAGACGACGCCCGGGTTATCGACAGCATCATATCGCAGCTGCTCGAAGCAGGAGCTGATACGAAGAGATCTGAAAGTTACGATGGCAGCCGAGATGATTGGGACTTCGACCTCGATGAAGACCAATATTATTATGATGATGCATTGATGATTGCTGCTAGGAGAGGACTTACGCACCTGGTCAGCCTGATGTTGCCATACGTTTCCTCGGAGACAAGGGCAGATGAGCCCGGTGAAAGTGCGTTGTTGATCGCGACGGATAGTGGACATGAAGAAGTACTTCCGCTTTTACTTCGGGATAACCCTTTGGCTGTGCAATTTGCCGACTATGACGGTAGGACTGCCTTGGATGCAGCATTTAATCTACGGCGAGTGGATATGATGCAGATTCTGGTAGATCTGGGGGACTTTTCGGACGGCAATATTTTGAATGATTTTTTGTCTAATTACATAGACAATTCTGGTAGGATCAGTGATATCGAGCACGTACTCGCAACGGTCCTCCAGAAGGACAAGAGTATCGACAAGCATTACACACTTGGAAGGGCAGTGATAACCGACGACGATGTCCTTGTTAAGTTGCTGCTTGACACAGGCGAGGTCGACCCAAATATCCCTACTTGGGCTGGTGGAGAAACACCGCTGTCACTCGCAGCAGATTCACGAAACGATAAGATTGTCAGACTCCTACTAGACGGCCAAGAACTCGACAAGCAGGCAGCACTATCTATGGCAGTTGAACTTGGAGGACGAGCACATGCAGGCATTTCGCTCCTCAGGGAAAACGTTGACGCGGATTTACAAATGCCTTTTAGACGGACACTGTCGTCAATAAAAAAGGAGAAAGGATTCATTACCATTGTCAGACTGCTGCTTACTACAGATATGGTGGAGGCTGACTCGAAAGATTGCAATGGAGTGACGCCATTGTCATGGGCAGCAATGTACGGACACGAGGCGATTATCAAACTGCTTCTTGATACAGGCAAGGTTGATATTGAGTCAAAGGATCGGTTTGGTTGGTCGCCGCTATTATGGGCAGTACAGGGGGGACACGGGACAGTTATGAAGATGCTGCTTGAATATGATGCAAAACAGAAGAACGACGTACAGCCTATATATACCGCAAGGATTGGCAATGCAAAAGAACTGGCCGGGCAAACATTATTTTCACTAGCGGCCAAAAATGAAGAGAGCGAATTTGTCAAATTTCTGCTTGACACAGGCAAGTTCGACATTAACGCCTCGGACGATGACGGATGGACACCATTGTTGTGGGCAATAGGCAAGGGACACATGAGATTTGTGGAGCTATTCATCGCGACCGAAGAAGCTGATTTAAATCAACAAGGCCCGTTCGAACGACCAGCATTATGGTGGGCAGCAATGAACCGGCACTATGCAGTAGTCAACCTTCTGCTCGAAACAGGAAAAGTCAACGTAAATGCGACGGACAAAACCGGATCTACTCTTCTCTTATGGTCTGTTCAACATGGAGACGAGAAATTGACCACCTTGCTACTCGGAACAAACAAAGTCGACCTCTACATCAAGAATTCGGACGGCTTTACGGCATTATCATGGGCAACAGAATACAAATGTGAAAAGTCGATACAATTGCTCAAAGCGTATCAGGACAAGAGCATGGAGGGAAGATAGATCTATGTGGATCGCATTCGAGTACGTTCCAAACATCACATAGCAATAATCCAGGTGGAAATTTGGGAAGCAAATGAGATTTGAAAGTAGAGACTTACCTGCAAATGCTGCAAAGCCAAACACAGCGCCATGAGGCTGGAATGAAAAGATCGCTGCACCAATCAGAGAGTTGAGACTTCGCCTCGGCGGCTACGCGCTACATCTCATCTCTCAGCCTGGTCGAGTATGACTCCGCGATATTCCTTGACACAAAATTCTGCTTGTGTCCATCGAAAATCGTATTCTTGAGAGCGGAAGTTCCGCGTCGGTTTTCTCCGCGTTGTCCACTTCAACAGAACCGCGTTTGAACATTCATTCGTCTTTGCCCACTCAAGCCCTAGCTAGGCAGCAGTGTACAACAATGAGAGTCACCAAGTCAACGAGTGAATCAGTCAAAGTCGCCCTTGCGGAGCGCACCGCATCTGTCGCCCCTAGCAACTCAACCCTGGCCAAGCAGGTACCATTCGACGGGATTGAAGTGTCCTCCCGCGCTGCGATACCCTTCACCCACAAAGCCTGGCTCGGCTTTGGCAGCAGCGCCGGAATTGAGCTCGTCTCCGAAAACAGCACCAATGAACTCTACGCCCTGAAAACATTCAAGCGCTACCTAGGCCGTAACTTCGAAGCTTTCTACCGCAGCTTCCAGAACGAAGTCTGCGTTACCCAGCGTCTCTCTTCGCACAAACACATCGTGAGTGTGTGCCAGACGTACAAATGGGGTCGCCAATTGAGTATCTTACTGTCACCTGCGGCCAGCGATGGCGATCTCGGAGCGTATATTGCTGAGATCTTTGGCGCAGGCATGTCGAAAGAGCAGAGGAAGGTATTGAATCGTGCGTTTGGATGTTTGGCGAGTGGGCTGGCGTACATGCATCGCCAGAAGATCAGGCATAAGGATATCAAGCCTCAAAATATTTTGATTCACCAGGGATCCGTCCTTTATACCGATTTTGGCATCTCGTTTGATGCTGATGATGACAACACGACCACGATTGGATACGTGGGTGCGTTCACCCGTCGATACTGTGCACCAGAAGTACAGGACCACACAAGACGAGACCGAAAGTCAGATGTTTACTCTTTGGGCTGTGTCTTCGTGGAAATACTGGATGTGTTGGAGCCGCAGCTCGGATTGAGATACATGGATAATCTTCCGTACTTTGAAAAGTTGGACCAGGTGAGGAAGAGGTTGAGTGAATGTCAGCCGAAGAAAGGAACGAGAAAGGAACTGCTTCGAATTAGCCATGATATGCTGGAGCAAGACTTTGCAAAGCGCATTGACACCTATGATGCCCTTCATCGGATTGCTGAGATTGAGCCATCGAGGGATGATCAGGACGTCGAAGCATTTTGTAGTGATTGCTATGCTGCGGCGAAAACTATTAGTCTCCAAGGCCAAGGAGATCTGGACGAAGATTTTGCCAGTCTATCCATTGATAACGACGATAAAGGGTCCACGTCCGATGATGTCGACACCCAGGCCACAGTTGCAGATGGATTCGACACGCCATTGCTGGAACTAGATGCAGCCGTTGAGCCTGCCGTAATAGAACCCGCGACACAAAATGAACAAGGACCAACAGTGTTCTTCACCGCAGCCAATCCCAGCAAGAAAAGAGTCAAGAAACGATCTCCCAGCAAGCAAACTGAACAAGGAAACACCAAGCCCGGGAAGCCTCGCGCCTCCCAAACATCAACCATCTCGCGCTACTACTGCACTACCTGCAAAGAACACGGCCACACGCGCGCAAAGTGCCCAAACAAATGCTGGGCCTGCAAAGAGCTCTGGCACAAAGCCTCGGATTGCCCCAATAAATGCTGGACCTGCGATAAAGTCGGGCACAAGGCACGAGATTGTCCCAACGAATGCGACGCCTGCGACGAAGTCGGCCATGCAACCGAAGACTGCCCGAATACATGCTGGACGTGCGGCGAGTTTGGCCATTTCGAGCGCGACTGTCCGGATGAGTGTTGGGTGTGTGGGGAGTTGGGACACGCGACACAGGATTGCAGAGGCAAGTGTCATGCGTGTGGGAAAGTGGGACATTGGCGGAAGGATTGCGGAGATGCGTGTTTTGAATGTGAGTTGTCCTCCTTCTTCTCTTCCGCGGTGACGTGGGATTGCGCTAATAATGGTGTAGGTGGTGAGCTTGGGCATTGGGCGGCGCAGTGTCCGGAGAGGAAAACAAAATGGCGACCCATTTTTCAGCAGGAGCCTCAGGGACCATATCGAGTCAAGGGGCGCCGTCGAAGGTGAACGAGACAATACTACTGCTCGTAGGAACGCATTAGAGGAACATTGACATCGCGCTGAGGAAGATAAGGTGCCCAAACTTGTGACATTCCGACACTTAATCAACCATTAAAGGGAGAATGAAGGAAATGTGTAATAAATAGACTTTACAGTGGGATATTTTCAAAGTATGATCATCTAATCCGTCCAACCAATATCAATTCATGAGAAAAAAAATTATCGCCACCCCGCCAAGGTACCAGTTTGCATCAGTGGAAGCGCTCAGAAGCATATATTTAACGAAGAAATTTTTGAACCCTCGACCGCGGCATTATAGCAGAGAAAAATGCAGAATGTAGTTGTTGTGAAATGAAAGAGATCACAAGTCCTTAACAGCGGCTTCCAGCGCCTCTTTGAAGATTCCGCACGCTTGAGTCAGCTCCTCCTCGGTGATGGTTAGTGGCGGAATGAATCGAAGGACATCAAACACCGAAGTGCTGAGGAGAAGCATATCACGCTTGACACACTCTTGAACGACCCTCGGTGCGATCTGGGGCTGAGCTTGTGCATTCTTTGAGGCGACGTTGGATGACTCGCGCTGAAGTGCCGGGTTCGCGAATTGGACACCAACCATCAAACCGGATCCGCGAATATCCTCAATCAAGCTACCAGCCTTGCTGCCTGAAGACTTCAAGTCTTCCAGGAAGGAAAATAGCTGCTTGGAGCGTGCAGCAACGTTGTCCAGGATATTATCCTCACGGAATGTTTCTATCACTGCCTTTGCGGCGGCGCATGCAACTGCGTTCCCGGCGTATGTGCCGCCCATCGAGCCTGGCTTTTGGAGGTCCATAAGCTCCTTGCGGCTCGCAATGCCAGAAAGCGGGAAGCCGTTTGCGATACCCTTTGCGAAGATTAGAACATCTGGTTGCACGCCAGATTCCTCAATGAACCACATGTAGCCTGTTCGGCCCATTCCCGACTGGACCTCATCGATGAGGAGAAGAATATTGTTGTCGTCGCAAATCTTCCGTAGACCTTTCAAGAAAGCTGGAGGAGCAGGGACATAGCCTCCTTCGCCCAGGACTGGCTCCAGAATAATGGCAGCCGTGTCTGAGGGGGATGTTTGCTGCTGAAGGACGAGCTTCAATTGCAGGAGGGCTTGCTCAACGAGCTCCTCGGTCGGCGTCTCGGGCGAAGCACCGGCGAATTGGCTGTAGTAAGGGAAAGCGGTCGCGAACACACCGCCCATTAACGGGCCGTGGCCTTCGCCGTATATCGTCTTTGAGCGTGTCATGGAGGCTGTCGCGTTTGTGCGGCCGTGGTAGGAGCCCTGCATGACGATGACGTTGGGCTTCTTTGTGGCAGCGCGGGCCAACTTGACGGCGGCTTCGACGGCTTCGGCGCCCGAGTTCCATAGGAAGACGGAATCGAGCGAGGGATGCGGGAGAATGGGAATCAGCTCCTTGAGGAGGGCAATCTGGGCGGCGCTGAAGCCAATGTTGATCTGCGTGTGCGTGATCTTGCTGCACTGGGCGGCGGCGGCGGCGCTGACCTTGGGATGGCAATGGCCGAGGTTGACGACGCCAATGCCGGCCGTCAGGTCGAGCAGCTTGACGCCCTTGTCCGTGGTGATGAAGGTGCCCTTGCCGTCTTCAAAGACATGCTTGGTGAGCCGTCCAATGCCCTTTGCGATGTGTTGCTCGCCGAACGCCGCGGCTTCCAGGCCAGAGGCGGCGGGCGGGGTGCTGGCGAAGGAGCGTCGGAGGGGGCGCGCAATGGCGGGGGCCATGTTGCGCGCGGCAGACGAGGAAGCTCTGGGTATCATGGCGGCTGGTGTGCTGTTGTCGCTGTCGCTGTCGCTGTCGCGGTGGCCCTGGAGCTGCTGGAGAATGAGGGGAGCAGCTATTTGTGTGACGTCGCCAGCTTCTTATCTCCGGCCTACACGCCTTAGACGCCCTCGCCGGCCCTGTGAGCACTTAGGCTTGCACAATTTTCCGCATGCTTCCCTCCAGCATCTTCTTACAGGCCCAGGACCTGATCACATCGCATGGAATAGCCGGATGTGGCAGCGACACCCCCGAGCAAAGTCCGTTGGTGTTGACTTCAGTCGCATTTCACGCTGGAGCCGTTCCCCACCACTTCTATGCCCCACCCGTCAGAGCAGCATGCTGCACATCGTAAGAAAAAAGAGTCAATTGGCTCCAAGTGCAGCTACGTGACGTAACTTGAGCTTCTCTGGTGAGGTCATCCTGCTCAAGGGCGAGAAAAAGGCGTGGGTGAAGGCATGAGAAGTCGGCTTGGGGTCAGACATGAACGACTGTGCCAACCTTCTGGAACTACAAATTAACGCATGCTAAGAGATACCCGAAGATCAAGCAAAACCAATGGGAAAACTCATGGCCAGTTTTGATCTTACCAAGATCGAGATCTCTGAGCTCTAGCAGGGATCAAAGCCGAGTGCCGGTGTGGTGTGATCACCTTATTTCAGCGTCCATGTCTTCCAATATAAGAGGCGGTATCTTGCCCCTCAACTAACATCATCTCACAGATGTGACCTTATATCGCTATCAGCTATGAAAACTCACTGCATGCTCGATTCAATCAACGTCTTTTGCAGCTTATGTACTAGAGGCTTCATCTTCGTTCTTGGGAGCTCAAATTACTACTTAGCAATGGCGTCTTTGCTAATACCCCCCTTGGCCTGAAGATAAAGCTCTTTCTGCACAATGGGAGCTCATGATAAGCCATTCGATATTGAGGACAGAAACCACAGTCCATCTGGAAGTGATGCAAAGAGAGGGCGGTGTGAGAGCACCTTGATACTATACTTAGTTAGGTAGTTGTCGATAAGGTACGTTTTCCTACCTGATGAGTTTAAAGTTTTACTTTTACCGTGCAACAATGCAAAGGAAACTCTGCCAACTGATTCTTTATTGCCAATTTGTCGTGCGATGTGAGTGCTCTATTTGTTATTGAATGTTTTCTTCAAGGCCCTTGTTCACCCTTTGGCCTACCTCGAATCTGCTCGCAATACCACTTGCGCGACAAAAGAGAGTATCGCAACTATCACAAAGCACACAGCATTTTTTGGTGTGAAACATTCAGGAGAAATCTCTTGGATCTTGCCCTCGTATCGTGTAGTCAGCGCAGCGAATGATCTCACTTGCGGAAAATGCTCTTAGATAATTTGACTTTTAGTGATTCAACTCCAGGTTGTATTCGGACTGAGTAGGAAGTTGTCTAACTCTTGTCACGGAAGAGAACTACCCCGAAGAGCAACGACGCGACACAAGTACTGTATCTGTGCAACTACCAACACCTGACACGGCACAGCGTGACGGGCTGCTCGATGTGCGCCTTGCCTTCGTGTGTTCACCAGCATCGAGAAAGCAAGGCCAGCAAAGAGGACCTGCCATGTATGTATTAGGTGATCGCAGGGACAAAGGTTTGATTCTTGCAGCGAATCAGGGTGCTAGTCGAGCCACCTTATCAAAAACAAGCATGGCCGCAGCGTGACTGGTGGATACCTGCGAGGCCAGAACTAGGGGCGGCTCGCGCCGATGCACGAGCTACACACCATCACTCCAGCCTTCCTGCAAAGCGATGTCCAGTTCTCGAGTCCGGAGGAGTAACCTTACGCCATGACCTGGAATGGCGCGATCATCGCAGCGGGGTTGGGCAGACTGGCAGCCCACCGGTCACTGAGATATGCAGCCTCTCTACTGAACGAGCACTTTATCAACAAATCGACCGTGATGGCATGTGTCATATTCTCTCAATCTGTATTCATGCATTCGCCAGAACAGCCTATCAGATCCTACCAAATTCCTGGGCTGGGATTCCTTCGCTTGTTTGGCTCTGGGTTGGGGCGGAGATGACACGAGGGCAGTTTACCGATGTAAGAAATCACAAAGGCTAGCTGGAACGCAGCCCCCAAACTCGTCTCTACTTTGGGGGCCAAATTTGCGTTGCATTCAGCGCTCGGCGCAATTCTCAACGATGCTGCTTCGCATCCCGACCACGACAGAAGACTTGTCTCAACCTCTCCGCAAAATCTTGCCATGCAGACCTACGTCCATCATGTCTAGCCGCACTACAAACTCCGGCCCGAATAGTTCATCTTATCTGTACAAATTCATTTCTAATTAATCTTCCTGCTCGCAATGGAGCCCACTAAAGGATTCTTATGGAGTCCGAAGAGCTTGGATGAATCAAGGTGGATAAGGAAACCACGCTCAGCAGACAAGACTGTGGAATCATCTCCATCGTATGCGTCCTTTGGCGACAATGGAACGACCGTCAGCGTAAATACCTACGGCCACATCATGCAAATATCGCGATATTTTGGCTACGGGTCATCGGGCTTTTTCTGCGCAGACTTGTGTTCTCACTGGGCGCCGTACTATGTTCAACGAAGAATGGATCAGATTCTAGAGGCTTCAAAGCTTCCAAACAAGGGGTTTCGAATTGATTTCGTCGACTGGACAGACGATCTGAGTGAACCTTCCATGGGGTTCATGTACGATCGTTGGCCGCGGTTCATCTACCAGAGTCAACAGAAAGCCAAATCGGAAGAAGTCGAAGCAGAATCAGACGCCAAAGGAGAGGAGCAGAAAGAAAACGCGGAAAAATCAAAAGTCACCAGCAAGGAATCACCTCAAGAGCAGAGAGGGTCAAAACAAGACGGGGAAGACGTCACCCAGAGCCCAATTGAAACACCCGAAGTCAAACCATTTGCTATGTCAATACAGTATTTCTGCCACGAAGACACAGTTATCCAGCAGTATCATCTCAATGTGGGCGACGATGGGATACCAATCGACGAGCTCAACACAAAAGGTTTGTCAATCGAACCTCGTATCTGTATTAGAACTCTTGATTTCCTGGACTATAACAACTGGAACGATGAGATCGACGACGAAGATCAACCTTTGAAGTCATGCGTGGTGGCACAGAACAGTTTGGTAATTGTTCATCCGTTTTCGGCGGGAATGTTGCAGGACCAGCGTTCGGAGCAGCAAGTAGGACGCCAAATCACCCCGGAGCCGGTAGCAGTGGCATTGATAATTACACCATTCATCGAAGGTGAATTGGCCAATATAAACGATGATAAGCGCATTACGATTGACAATGTTGCCGGAAATGCCCAACTTGAGGTCACGGTCACATACAGGCTGACCTTGTTGCACGACGAAGCTCTAAAGGCGCTCAACCTTCCACCAGACAAAGAACCCGAGACAGAAAAGAAGTCAAATACAACAACTGTCCTTTCAATAGCAGAACATGCTGTAATCGACTTTGCAGATAGCGAGAAAGCAGAGAACGGTTCGAACTCCGCAGCAGCAGAAGAGGAAGAAGAGGTCAACGATGGTGGAGCGGGAAATAGCACCGGCGCGCAAGATAGTCCCCTTGACCAGGACCGAGGGAAAGGAAATGATGAAGCAAAAGATACCGTTGGTCTGCAATCGGTTGATAGAGATGAGGAGGCCGTCAAGCATGAAGCTGGCGGGGTCGCGCTTGAGGACGCAAGAATTGAAGAGGCTAGAGACGACAATGAGGGACAGCTTGCGACTTCTGATCATGCAAGTCAAATTGGTCCTACTATCGCGATTGATGGTGAGGAAGTGCAACAATCCGATTTAACGAATGTCCAGCTGGATACATCGGTGGAAGAACCCACTACTTGGGTCGAGCAATCTGTTCTCGCCAGAAAAGAGATGCTAAATGTCTTCTTTGATCAGTACCAATATCGCAGGATATGTTTCTCCAAGAACGTTCAGCTTGACTACATCTTCCGGCGAAACTTGGAACACATCCTCAGTGTTTGCTCTATTCCAATTGATCAGCCAAATGTAGTGGGTTTAACCGCTCCTGCTGCGCCCATTCAAGCATCTATGGCAGGCTCCCGTCGAGCATCCAAGGCTCCCTCAGTGGTATCAGCTGTCCCTACGCAAGCCGACAAGAATAGAAGAGCCATCGCTATCACCTGTGGGGACTTATCTGGCCATCGTATTGGGCCCAGAGCTAGCCTGTAAGATTATTATGACTGCATCTAGTGCTTCGAACTGACAAAAATAAGATCCGCCATTCAATTTCTCGGCGCTATCCTCAAATATCTTGACACCGAAGATGACAAAACCTTAAGGATCATATATTCTTTCGTCAAGATTGACCCTGAACTGAGCAAGAAGCCCACAACGAAGGAACAGAAAAATGAAGCAGACGCAGCCAAGGAAGAGCGGATTCTGAGAATAAGTGAGTCAGCAAAAGGGTACCTGAAGCTCCTCCGCAACCGTATTCGGCGAGTGATGCTAGGCCACATGAACTGGATTTGCCTCAAATCTCAAAGCTTGCATGACGGAAGTTTCTCGCCTCATCACTGGCCTTCCGGAGCATCCATCAACAGAATGTCTCCTGGCTCGCTCTTTTGGCTACCACCACCATCCCTACTTGACACCCCAATTCAATTACTGAAGATTTCGTCCTGCTTGGAACACGATCTTTGGGGTGAGGCAGAAGCGGACGTGGGGGAGCAAACCGATACGAGGAGCTGGATCGGAAATCGGGGCAAGGAGGCCCTCAAAATGATGATCAAAGCGGAGCTGAAGGAAAATGTGCGCAGCTGGATCCGGGAACTCCATTCCCTGAACGAGCGTGGGACCTACGCGTTCTTCAAAGAAGCAAAGCGTGACGCAGATGATGTTGTGGAGCCCAAATATTGCTTGACAGACCATGTCATGATCTGCCTGGCTCTCAACGTCATCACAGATGTTGAAATGGAAGTGGAAGAAGAATTCGCCGAGTATTATTCCTATTCAGAAGTGAGAAGGAAGATCTTGAAGCGCTTCACCACCGAAAACCCAATCTCAAAGCAGCGAATGCTTGCAACTAGTCGATGGCAGGATGAAACTAGGTTTCTATTCCATTCAAAAGATGCATTCCTTCTCGATGCGGCAGAAAAGAAGAATTTCTTCACGAAGTCTAATGATGGGGCAAAAAGGTCCGACCAAAAGACGATGAAGCAGATGACCAATCGAAAAGCCGATCCTTGGAACTACGCAGACGATGTGTGGATTAAACTGGTCGATGCGCAAGCATACCACGATGAATATCGATATGTGGAATGGAGCAAGCCGCTGTGGTATGCGCTCGTGCTCGCCCTTGGTCTCAAAGGTAGACGCGTGAACAGCGATTCTGCCGAAACACTCATCGAGAAAACTCGGACCGCTTTGCTCAACTTATGTTCCAACAATGGCCTTTTTCCGGGTCTCATAGGACCAAATCGTATGCCGATGATCTTCGAAGAAGAAATTGCTCGCGATAACTATTGGCATTCAACTTTCGAAACACCGTACATCTTGTGGACATATTGCAATAACGAAATCACTAGCACGGCACCGAAAAAGCCTCCGAGCGCATCTGCAACAGCTAACGCTCCCAGTGGAAACCCAAACAGTGGCAAAGATGCCGTCAGAATTGGTCAACAAGTTGAGAAGACAGTACCTTTTGTTAATTTGAGGCCTGCTCCAGACCAATCTGGCCAAGTTGTTGTGTTGGATGATTGGCTTCAGGATGCCTCCCCGACGCTTGACTTTAAGAGGAAGGTAGACTTGAATTCTATCTCAAACACAGATGACGCCACGGATGACGCCAATGAAGACTCTGAATCTATGGATCAAAGTCTCGAGGAAGAGCAGGAGAGCATTTGGGACCCGCAGTTGTGGATGAAATCATCCGGTGTGACTGGTGCTGTGATTGATATTCCTAGGTTCAGCGTTGGGACTGAGATCTCACAGCCCCAGCTTTGTCCGGATTGCATGTCGGAAGCATTGAGTAAGCAGAGAACAGTCTGTGATTCAAAGAAACGAATCGTGTGGCTGCCGTATCGCAACATGAGAGCGGCAGAGGATCTCTACGACTCCTGCTCTGGGACGGAGAAGGAGAACGTGCTCTCTTTCCTCAGACGCCATGTGAATCATGAAACTTATTTCCTGGACAGTGCTACCGCTGCATTGAACGAGTGGGAAACCGAGTTACATCTCTCCTTTTTCCGAATCTCGAAAATCCAAGAAGGTAGTCTTCAATCTCTTGATAAGGACAAAGGTGAATATCTCTCCTCAACTACAATGAGCTTTCGATTCAGCGGGCATTTCTCGGACAGATATTGGACATGCGTATTCCTGGAACATGGCATTACTCAGGATCCCAAAGCTTCGTTAGGATCACGGTTGCAACCAAGTAAAGAGAGCGGAGTTGGTAGCGTTTTGAACTTGACGAAGAAGCATGAGGACATCGGCGTAGAGATGAGAAAGGTACAAAGAGGCATCAAAGGGGTTAAGAGTCATAACAGATCTTGGCAGCAACGCAAGGTTCTAGAGCTCCTAATCTACAACAAAATGTTGGGTGCCCTACACAAGGAGACCGCTGCAATTTTGGCACTCGTCAAAGAACTGGCGCTCCAGCCAGGCAAGAATAAAGATTCTGGCGGAAGGTCTAATCCGTTCAAGAGAGCCATCGAAGAAGCTAAACAGCTTCAACACCTCGGAGACAAAGAAGGCTACTTTCCTGTTGCAGACCGTTGGAGAAGATACATACAAATTCTTCTCGTCATAGAAGAAAATCTAACCGACAACATCGACAGGATGAAAGAGTGGAATCGCCGAGAGGAGGATCGCCGGAACCAGAAGCCCCGGTGGACCCACAGGGACGAACAAATGCACTTCACAACAATCTTGCGACTCACAATCATAAGCCAGAGAAAGGTTGGCGATATCCAACGTTTAAAGAGCAACGTACAATCTTTCCGCGAGTCTCTACCGAGTCAACTTGAATCCATCCGAGAGGACCTTGGTTTCCGTGGTTCCCAAAGTATCAACCTCTTCACTTACGTGACTGTCGTTTTTCTCCCTCTTGGTTTTGCTACAGGAGTATTGAGCATGAGTCAACTTCCCGATCGCCCCACGCTCATCCATCTCGTAACCTTGGCCTTTGGAGCTCTTGGAATAACATTTTTTGCACTGCTCAACGCCGAGTCGGTGAAGTGGATCTTGTCTCCGGTGGCTAAGAAATATCGCTTGTTCTGTGGATGGTTATGGAGAGAAGCAATATTCCCGTCGTGGCAGTGGACTGTGGTCTTGGCATGGAAGTGCATGAAGTATCTGGTGTGGGTAGGTCTGGTTGGACCACCCCGGAGGAGGTTCGTACAGCATAAAAGCCACAAGGAGCAGGCCAAAGCATCGAAAGAGGAGCCCAAAGATAAGGTGCCAAGTACTGAGCTTCCAAAGGAGCAGAAACCAAAAGAAGAAGAACCTAATCCAGACCAGCCGAATGGTGATGAAAAGTCGGTCCTGGACGAGCCCACGGACGGAGGTTCAACGCAAGAGGAGGATGCAAAAGATGATAAATCATCACAGAAAGCATTCAATGCTGAAAACTCAATACAACGGCAGCCAACACTAGATCGGCAAATGGATGAACCAAACGAGAAGCCGAAAGATGAGATCGAAGTGGTGGTTCAGGAAAAGCAGTCTAGTGACGAGGGAACAAAGCCAGAGCGCTCATCAGGCGAACAGTCAGACGAAGCGCGTCGTTCAGGGGAGCTAGTGAAAGAAGAAGACACAACAGAGGATCAACTACAGAGGGAGAGTCTTTCAGAGATTCGAGCTCACATGACACGCATGTTTGGGGAACAGCCTCGGGGCAGACCATCATCAGCAGGACGCCAGACCCCGAGGACCGGGTCATCAGAACGTCAGTCCCCAAGAAGGGGTTCACGAGAGGGTCAATCTCAAAGATCGCGGTCTCTAGAACGCCCGCCTCTACGTCGGCGATCTACAGAGCGACGAACCGAAAAATCGAAATCGCGATCGCGATCGCGGCGTAGATCAACAGCACAACACTCCCGAAGAACGAGCTCTCCAGATTTGCGCCACCGTGCATCAAAACCTCAATCGCGCCGTGTGTCACCAAAACCCCAATCGCGCCGCGTGTCACCCAAACCTTCCAGACCAGCCACACTACTCTTGTCTCCGACTCCGCGAGCCTCATTGCCGCTGGCGCCCCAGCTGGAGAAAAACGACGAACCCAAGAAGCCGCTCCTCCAAACGCAATTGAATGCTTGGTTGCAGAGCAAATATAGCACCATTTCCAAATTCCAGATGCGAGATGCGTGGAATCAGGACTTTGAGAATGGGGATGAAGGGCCAGTGGAGGAAGAGACTCCAAGGAAGAAGAGAGTCGTGAGGAGACGGAAGAGGAAAAGCGGTGCACATGACGGAGATATAGTCTAGATGATTTCTATTATGGTTTTTTTTTGCAAAGATGAAGTATAGTTCCGAACTTTCCGAGCTTAGAGGAGAGGGGATCGAGTTATCTGTAATGTGATGCGGGAACAAGGGTGACTGGAAGAGGACTTTCGTTGCACAATAAGGCGCGGACACCCATTGAAAAATGTCATTGTGTAGTGATTAGGGTACGATAGTTTCCAGAATAATATTTAATTGAAATCTCTTCCACAGGTCAGCCTGACGATCACTCCAAGTCTCGCAACACTTCCAAGTCATTGGAAAATCTACTTCTTTCCCAAGACCTTGAATTCCAATACCTTCGAAACAGGCACATAAAGCTTCGGCCTCCCATCATTGTGCGCCGGCCTTAGCACCGGTCCCCAAACAAAACACGGCAGGTCCACAGTAGTATCAGCATGATCTTCCGCACTCCCGTAATCCCACCAGTCTACCTCCCCGCCAATATGAACAAACCCAAAAGTCTCACCATCCTCGACATCATCCGGCAGCCACCCCCAATCATCCTCCATGTTGTCCTCCGTTGTCCAGGTCCCGCCGGGTGCGAGACTAATAAAGCTCTTGTGCGTGCTCACATTGACTGTTACATCAGGGTCGTCGACGATGCGCCACCCAGTGCATCCACTGTTGTAGTTCTCAACAGATTCCCATTTCCCGTTGCGAAGGCGGCCAAGTTCGTACGAATACAAGTCTAGGATATCGAATGTGTGAAATGTTATTGGGCGGGCAGTTGGCTCTGCTTCGTATGTGACGGTGGTGGTGACGGGCAGGCGCCCACCTTTATGGAAATCTCGGGCACCTGAGAGTGAAACGGTCAATTTGGGGGCGTTAGGATTCCGGTCCCTTTTATCGACAGGCGGGAACGGTGGTATGTTTAGGCTCCGCCACTGTTGCTCTTCGAGATTAGCTCTTTTGAATCCGACAGCTGCTTCACGTTCGTGCCGCATGGGCCAGGGTCGGCTTTCAAACCTCGTGGTGAACGAGAAGAGCGGCCCGCCTGGCAACCAGAGTGAATGTTCGTTGGGCTGGAGTACTTGGCCGGCATGCTCTGCTATGGTGCCGTAGTCCCATGTGGTGATGGGACCGCCACGCCACAATACGGTATATGATTTGTGCGGTTCTAGAAGCTTCTGGTACCGTTCATGTATAGTGACGCGCAATGTTGCGGATTTTCCTGGCGAAAGGTCCCACAACCCGTCGTTGTGGCCTGCCCTGATTGGAAGCGCATTTTCATTCACTTTGAGGGCAGACGGACAGTCAATAAGGACAATATGATTTTCTTTGTCGATGTGACGAAGAAGAAGGAAGTCTCCACTTGCAAACCCTTGGATATATGGATTCCACTTGATGATCACAGGCTTATTTCCGGGGCTGCTTTCGAGGTAGATGTCGAATTGTATAGTGTACGGAAGTGTTAGGGAAAGAATATCGGAGTCTCTCTTCAAGCTCAGATGCAGCTGGGGTACTTCCGTCCTGGGTAATTATTAGCTGGTACCCATACAAGGAGGCAATTTCTCACTGATCTGTATTGTCCCAAGTTTTGACATGTTTCTTTAGGGCTTCCTCCATCCTGTAAATTCGGAGTGATGGCTTCCAACCTTGATTATGTTTCTTGTGTCAGATCATTCACCGATGAACCAATGATGGAAAGACTTTGAAGACCTCAAGCACTTTGCTGATCGATCGAGTATTTTGATACCACGACGGTGGGGTGGTCTCACCGGTCGGGTCCAAAAGGCAGCCAAATCTGGGCGCTTACACGAATACCGACCAGACCCCATTTGGAAGGGCGTTGCAGGGGAAGGAAGCATGCATAGGGATCTCGCAGTTGAGCTTAGATTGTGCCGGCAATTATTGAGGCGTAGCAGGTATTGGCGAGGTTGATGTAACAGTCGAGAAGAGACGCAAGAGGGAAGGCGGAAAGCCTCATTGAGGTAGTTGAGATTTTACAATGTTATCATAACAACTCACACGCACATGCGACGGGAAAGGCTTGGACGCTTTTGCCAAATCCATCCCGTCTTGTCCAATCGTATTTGTTTCAAACCAACGCCTTGCTGATGCAGCAGAACCAGGACATAATATAGTACAGATGTTGTTATACATGGCCCGCTCGTGCCCGCTTATTTGACTTCCTTCTCGAGCAGCTCCTTGGCTTCGTTTACTTTGGTGGCGAGGTATGGGCTGCCGCCGCGATCGGGATGGTTGAGCAGCATGAGGGAGCGGTGCTTCTTGCGCAGGAGTTCCTTGGTCACGCCGCGTTCGCTGGTGGAGTGTTAGTCCTGGGAAGGGCGGCAGCTGGGGGGAGGTGAGCGTACGGCATTTCCAGGATGAGGGCAGCTTCTCTCCGCGTCATCTTTGGCTCGAATCCGCCTTTGTAGTAACTTCGACCCAGGGCTCCGGCGCCGCCACCGGATCTTCGCAATGCGACGAGTGCTGCGCGGCCCTGTTGGATATCGATTAGCGCGTGGGTTCCAGGAATTGGCTGCCATGTCGCCATTTGCAAGCATGCTTGACATGAAGCGGTCGAGGCTCAGGCTGAGACGAGAACAATTGGCAGACGCACGAAGAAAGCCGCAGCACCGGCACCGACGACCCAAACCCAGGCGGACATGTTCTGTGGCGGTGCCTGTTGGTGTTGGTGTTGGTGTTGCTGCTGCTGCGGGGACTGAGTGTACAGAGGCGGAGGCGATAGGTTGGCGGGCGTGGACATGTGGAGGCAATGGAGCAGAATGGGCAGCAGCGACCGACTGCCCTCTTGCTGGTGGTGGACGGCCTCGGAAAGAAAAACGAAGCCGCGGTCACGCACGGCTGTGATTGGCCGGCATCCATTCAGGGCCCGTGCTGCGAACTCTTGGCGGCCCGCTACAATTTTCGAGAACATTTCGCCGGCGAGCAACTCAACCAACCCGTCAGACTCCCCCTCCCCCTCCCCCGACGCCAACACCCCCGTCGCCAGCATGAGGATCGAGACGTGTTACTTTTGCTCGGCGCCCGTGTACCCATCCAAGGGTATCACCTTCGGTACGCGCCAGCATCTCCACTACCCGTCCCAAGGCGGCGCTGACCATGTCTCTAGTCCGCAACGATGCAAAGGCCTTCCGTTTCTGCAAGTCAAAATGCCACAAGAACTTCAAGATGAAGCGCAATCCCCGCAAGCTCGCCTGGACCAAGTCGTTCCGCCGCGCCCACGGCAAGGAAATGACCGTCGACAGCACCCTCACCTTCGCCCAGCGCCGCAACGTCCCCGTCCGCTACAACCGCGACCTCGTCCAGACCACCCTTAAGGCCATGTCTAGGGTCTCGGAGATCCGCGCCAAGAGAGAGCGCGCCTTCTACAAGGCTCGCATGCGTGGCAACAAGGAGCGCAAGAGGGAGGAGGACCGCAAGCTGGTCGAGGAGAACCAGCACCTGCTGCCCCCAAGTGAGCGCTGGGCCAAGGAGGATGTGGAAGAGGAGGAGATGGAGGTCGATCTGCAGAAGGTCAAGGACAAGGTTGCAGCCAGGAGGAAGGAGCTTGAGGCCGACGAGAGCGACCTTGACAGCGACCTTGAGGAGACGCTGCCCAAGGTCAAGAGCAAGAGGAAGCTGAAGATGAAGGTTGGCGGTGGAGTCGAGGCTATGGATGTTGATGCATGATTGTCGCATGCCACATCGGACCCAGGTTTCAAGAGTTTGCAAAGGGCGGAGTCACGGGGTTTGGCGTTGCCTTGTTTTGGTACATTACGGTTCCAATGTCGATACTCAGGAAAAGCAGTTTTAGGCCTTCACACAATGATTTTTATTACATCTCACGACATGTAACGCTTTATAGATACAGGTGTACATGCTTCGGAGCTGCTGTGGGTTACGAGAAACAAATAAAGTACAGTGGTCAATTTTCCGTTACTTGTGCACTAATCATCTCACAACAGCCTAGTGTTGTTTACCGAATCTTGCCCTTTCACGGATTTGTCACTCTTTCGAAGGATTTGGGCTAATCGTCTCGTCAGGGAACTTCCGGAAGATGTCTGCAATATGATCAATCGGCGCCGCAAGCATACCTACATTACGCCACAGATTAGCATTTTCACAAGCATGTCAACAGCACTTCAAAGTAAGTTGGAAGACTCACCCATCGGACCTTCAAACCACGGATTCTCCCCTGCACTAGGATGACTCCTCGACGGCACAAACGCCTTGGTACGCCCAAAATTCTTAGCCAAGCTCTCGGACGACCCTTTGTTCTGGTCGCTTGCAAGCGCTTTCTCGAGCAAAGGCAAGTCGTCCTGCTCTTCTTCTTCCATGTGCTGCGAGAGCAGCGTCCAAATCTCTTGCAGCTTGGGGATGTAGGTCGAGTCTGCCGCTTTCATGTTTTGAAACTCCTTGAGAAGTTCTTTCACCTGGGAGAACTTTAGCGGTGTTCGGGCGGGGAAGGGCAAGCGGTTCAGGAGGGAACGTACCTGATGATGTTGCTTCCGATCACTCTCAGCATGCTGCTTTCCCTTCTCACCGAGATATTTCTCCATCGCTGGGTAAATCAGCAATTCCTCTGCCACAGAATGGCGCGCCAGCTCCCAAGTGAATTGATTGCCGAAACGCGTCTGGTGGTCAATATCATCCGGGTGATTGACAATCTCATTGTAGTACTGTTCCAGCTCACGATGGTCCTTGGTGATGGCATCGCTGACTGTGGATGCAGAGGCATTTTGGGTGCGTGACGATGTGGCCATGGCTGTAAGGCGGAACGTTTGGGGCCGGAGGGCTACTTTTACTAGGGGGGTTATAAGATTGCGTGGAGAGAACATTAGGGGGTTGTTGGGTGCTTGATAATGGAAAGGAAATGGTTGGCAGGCTGGAGTAATATAGAAAGGGGGGAGGGAACTCCCCATGCCACTTCCTTCCCGACTTTCCCATCACTATTACGTTCTTGCGTAAAGCTGTCGTGCGATGGATGTCATGTTAATGTCCCGCGGACGCGGTTGTTCGTTCCAATTAAAGATGAAGTCTCGTAGCAAATGACCTTACGTAGAACAAAGATGACACCCAACGTAATTCCTATTGGTGCAGTGTCTGGGTGCGTTAACAGAACAGGCGGGGAAGTCGTGCGTAATCATTCCGCGGAGGTGACCCTGTGAAAAGGCACGAACGGGATTGCACCCATTGGACAATGCCATTTCCCACAATCGCATCATGCCCGCGAAATCCCATGTCGATCACCACAACCAAACTTGGCTCACATTAGTGCGACATGGAGCCTTCTAATCATTGTTACGTCGTGAACCAAGCTGGTTCCTAATTCAGAATCTGTTATTCGACAATCGTGCCTGGCAGCTGATGTTTTGTTAAACAAAGCAGGAAGCCGAACTGCCTAGACCTAGGTGTCTAGCACGCATCGGATATAGCTTCCTATGCAATCATACTGGTGGTGCATGATTCACACCGTAGATAATGTATCCACCTAATTACCGATTGCCTTATAGAAATCAACACGTCAGGCATACATCACTCTGACAATTGTTGAGCAGAGGTAGCCTAACGTGACCTCTCTACGCCAGGACAAGGATATATCTCATATTCCCTCCCTCCTCGGCAGACCTTAGAAACGTCAAACCAATGGAAATTCCCTCAAACCTGTCTCAAAAAGTGATATCAGAAATGGTTCCTTCATCCACCTCCGCAAACACCAACCAAAATGACCCTTTGCAACATCCATTGGAGGCAACGGCGCAAGCCATCCAAGGCGCCGTCATGGGCGAAGGTCGAGCCCCGCGAATGAGCCATATGGCCAGTGCCAATGAAGGTCCTGCAGATATCATTGCGAAAGTATCTGGTTCTGTGCAGGGCGGGAAGCGTGAGGATGATGGACCATACTTTACTAATAATGAGGGCATCCCCTTTCCGGACCCGTGAGTGAGATGAAAGCAGAACTTTGAGGGTGTCTTCTGATCGTCGATAGAGCTCATAGCAAGACCATTGGAGGATTGCCTCTGGCCAGCGACGTGTTTCTGTTCCAGAAGCAGCAGCATTTCAATCGCTCGAAGAACTTGGAGCGCATGGTCCACCCGTGTGGTTCTGGAGCGTTTGGGTATTTTGAGTGCACGAAGAATGTTGCTTCTTTGACAGTATGTACGCGAGGCTTTGGTCATGGTTGTGCTAATAATTATGCAGAAAGCCAATTTTCTATCAAGTGTAGGTGAGAAGACACCCGTCTTTGTTCGCTTCTCGACTGTCACTTTGGGACGAGAGTTCCCCGACGAGGCACGTAACCCACGTGGCTTTGCCATCAAATTCTATACGATGGAGGGCAATTATGATATTGTTGGATTGAACTTCGTATGTACAAGAGTTCTTGTGAAGTAGAAGCACTACTAAACATTATAGCCGATTTTCTTTTGCCGTGATCCCATTCAAGGTCCCGATGTCATTCGTTCGCAATCCCGAAACCCCAAGAACTTCCTACTGGACTACGATGCGCTCTTCGATCTGCTTGCTAATACACCTGAGGGTAATCATGCCGGTTTGATGTTCTTCAGCGACCACGGCACGCCTGTTGGCTGGCGCTTCAATCATGGCTATGGCTGTCATACTTTCAAATGGGTGAACTCCGAGGGCAAGTTCGTCTACATAAAGTACCACTTCATCGCCAAACATGGTCAAAAACAATTCACTCAACAAGAAGCAACACAAATGTGCGGTGAGGATCCTGACTACTCGAAACGCGATCTCTGGGAGGCCATCGAGAACGGCGAGGAGATTGAATGGACAGCCATGGTCCAAGTTATGGAGCCTCAAGACGCCGATCCAGAAAAACTCGGCTTTGACCCCTTCGATGTGACTAAAGTTTGGCCGCGCAAACAATTCCCCATGCAAGAATTCGGTCGCTTAGTGCTGAATAAGAACCCCGAAAACTTCCACCGCGACGTCGAACAAGCTGCTTTCTCCCCAGGCAGCATGGTACCCGGCATCGAGGACTCGCCTGATCCTCTCCTCCAGTTCCGCATGTTCTTCTACCGCGACGCGCAGTACCACCGCATCGGCGTCAACCTCCACCAAGTCCCTGTCAACTGCCCGTTTATGGCGAAATCGTATGCGACGCTCAACTTCGACGGTCCCCTGCGCGTGGACGCTAACCATGCGGGCAATAAGCAGTACAACCCGAATAGCTTCGCGCATAAGTTCCGGCCTGATGTTGCAGAAGCACCGTATCAGGTCAGCGATAACATCGTCAGTCGCAAAAGCCATTACTGGCATGAGGGAAAGAGGAACGAGTACGACCAGCCGAAGGAACTATGGTCCCGGGTCATGAGTGAGAAAGAGAGGCAGAACACTATCACTAATACGTTTAATATGCTTAAATTTGTCAAGACGAGCGAGATCCAGGTAGGCCCTCCAATCTTCCAACATAAAGGTGTACACTGATGTTGACAACCTAACAGAAGAAATACCTCGCTCAGGTCTACAACATCGGTCCCGATTACGCACAAGGCATCTTCGATCTTCTACCCAAGCCTGGCTTTACGTTTGCTGATGTAGAGAAGCTAGCGGAGACGGCGCATGTTTGGTATAAAGAGGAGAAGTTTCGACCATCGAGTGCGGAGCGCTTGACAGGGTATGCGCCAGCTAGGCAGGTTTATAATTGAGATGAACACTTCCTATATCTCTATCTCCTTGTTCATTTCTTGTAAACACACTGCAAATGTTAATCATATCCTTAATTTGTCCCACCATACCCTCAATGAGCATAACAACTACAATCACAAACATCTTCATCGCAAATCCCACATGCAGCATCCCAAAACATAGACGGCGCACAATCCTTGTCCCTACTACATGTCACCCACGGCCCATAACCCTTGCCCTCAGCTAACCAGCAGAAGCCTTTTTCTGTCCCACATTTCCGCCAGCAGTATCCTTTGTGGCAGCCGGACCATTCACTGACGCACCCGCCCTTTGTGATTCGCTCGATATTGTACTGTAGCTCGGCATTTGACTGGCGGACGATTCCAGGAGGGAAGGACGAGTGAGGTCGAGATGCGAGAATCGGTGTGAGGAGGAGGAAGATTGAAACAAGTTGCATGATTTTAGTTTACCTGCAGAAGGAGTGTCAGATCAAATATCGCGGTCGAAGATAGATCGTTGAAAACGTTCCCTGGGAGTGAGACTTACCCTCCCTAGGTGGCGTCAAGTGCAAGCGAAAACAGTTATTAACTTGGGTTATAGTTTTGTGAGAGAGAGAGGGCTCAGAGTGTTCGGACTACAGAATATTTCTCTCATGCTGAACCCTCCACTTTATATACTGAAGGGACCATTCGCATTGATTTGACATGTACCGACCAGAACATGTCACATGGTGGAGACTATCCGACATTCACCATCCTTTCAAAGTTGTCACCTAAGCGATGGCTTGACGGCGAGCGCGGTGGAGTCGGTGAGCGCGACCGAGTGTTATGGTGCAGTTGGTATTGAGCTGCGTATTTCAGCTGGAACAAATGTACAGCGGATACATGCTGACATGCATACGGAGGTCGGAAAAGCACTTGATTCAGCGAAATTATGCGAGTAAGCGCATCATACGATGCAGGCCCGGTATCTTCCGAAGCCTTGTTACCGCTCAATAGGATCCTTATTTTGTAACATCGCTTAACTTGAATTCTTTCACGATGTCGCTAGTGTCAAGCCGCAGGAATTCCAACCAAGTTGTGAGAGCTGGCCTTATCCTCAATACTTCTCACATATTCCGCGAGAATTTTTGGCAATATCGGCGACGGCCAAGCTCTCTAATCGTACTGAGTACGCTTTGAACTGTGATGTCCTTTGCAAACTGATACTCTTGCTGCATCGTCACCTCGCGTATCGGGGACTCTCACGTCAACTATGCGTAGGCTATTTAAGTTCAGATGGGAATTTTGCTCAGAGCGGCTGCGACACCGTACGGGCTAGCGGCAGGGCCGAATTTCCTAAGGGAAAGGGATCACTTGAGCAGCGACTGCCCGGGTGACCTTTAGCTGACTCCCGTGGCAGACATGCTTTGTGTTCATTTGATACAGGGGCTAGTATAAGTCAGCATGGAAGGTCAAAGACATCGAGGGCGCGCATGGATGGTGTGAGAGTCAATGGGAAGCTCGAGTAGCGACAATATGGAAGCTGAAAATTAAATATGAACAACCGTTCACATTATCTCGTAAAGCTTTGACGTCATACGCGCCCCGCTGAGATAGATTCACAATGTGTTACAACCTCTTGGATAGAGGTCATTAAAAGTGTGCTGGACACGTCAAGAAGATTTCAGTCTGCAACGTAACAAAAGCAATCCAGGTGCCACCGACCGATTCCTTTTGATGTTTAACGCAAAGGCATGAATGTTAGGCGACTCCGGGACGTCTTCCTTGGAATTGAAATCATCCATGCTCAATGCAAAGATTCATCGGATATTCATGAAGGCTCCAAGTCAGAAGTTGCTGCTAACATGTAAGTACTCTTCCATGCAAAAGCGAATCGAGGTTTCTGGGTGTTTGCGGTACTCCTGTGCTGCAGTCGTCATCGTGGAGAAGATTCTCTACCCTGGCCTAAACATCTGTGAACCAAGATTCCTTCTGCTGAGCGCACCTGATCAATGTAAGCTCTATTTATCTGACGTCTTATTATCCTTCTCTTCGAATAAGATATGGCCAGTATAGTTGTGGTTCGCTTCATGATAGATGTGGACAGTCTGAGATTTGTTGTTCTTTGCTTGATCATCTGTGGCTAAAAGTGCTGTGGCATGCGGGATCGGATCACTGGGACTGGTGTGGGATGGGTTCTTCGGGATCGAGAAAGTATGTAACTTTTGAACATCTGCTGTGATTTGCAATAGACTGTAAACGCGTCTTACAATCGGTAGTGTGCTTACATGAGTATCGCGGTGGTGAAATGTGCCAATTCAGGCTTCTTGGTTGCTTCTTCCATTAGCTTAAGCGTGTTATTACGCTTTGTCGCATCCTTAATTCTTTGAGTTATCTGGATGAGGTAGCGAGCGATTGGAGACATAGTACCAGAATGGTATCACGTGGTCCTTAAATCACCTCCCAGAACTGCAGTTGAACTCGGCGAGAGGTTGATAGTGATAACTGTCTAGCTCCTCACGATTTAATGAGCGTCCAGCACGAGCCCACTGCCAGGCAAATTCCTGGCAGTCAGCTGGTCGCTGTTGCCATCATCTATTTCCTATATCTATGTGAATGGTTGAGGTTGTGAAATACTAAGGGCGAGGCCCGTGCGGAGTGAAGCATCCGGTCATTCGGTAGCCGTGCGGAGCTGTGGATGAGGCCGTAGCTCACTGATCTCCAGAGGCAGAGAATAGGAAGATGAGAATGTAACTATGCTTTGGTCGTAGCTGAGAACATACTCTAACATCGCGGTAGTTTTATGTACGGACACCCGTGGAGTGCTCTACAAAAATTAAGGCTGCGATTAAATCATGTCCACTCCTTCGTAGAAGGTAGTCTCACAGTCATATGGAGTCGTGGCTACGATGTAGCCTGCCGTAGCGCGACCCTGCCGCGGATCAGGTGCCTAAACCACAAACATCTTGCTTCTTTGCTGCACCAAGAGGATCACCACAGCGCTTTCGCCCTCCCAAACGCCACCGTGATGCACAATTTACGCATCTGCCGAAATGCGCTAAGCATGCGGTCTTTGATTGGGAAACCCCGAAATTCGAAGGTCGCACCAAAGGCGTCCAACTTCCAGCCACACTCTCGCACATTCGCCGGAAAATGCAGCACGGATCCATTCATACACACCTGCGGCATCGACGCCGAGCCTTTGAGTCGCTACCGGGTCGGTGGATATCATCCAGTTGTTCTCGGAGATCTCTTCAAAGATGGGAGGTATAAAGTTCTGCATAAGCTGGGCTGGGGAGGCTATTCAACGGTGTGGGCTGCGAAAGATCTAAGGTAGGGCCTCGCCACCATCTGATAAGAGCGATGCTTACGACTGGCCAGGAACCAACAATATGTTGCGATGAAAATCTCAGTAGCTAAAGTCTATGAGAAGAATCAAGAGCTTGAGGTCCTGCGCACTCTAGCGGGGCTCAGTTCTAGAGAAACAGGGTCACGGCATGTAATGGAATTGTTGGACCATTTCAACATCGAGGGTCCAAACGGGAAACACGAATGTCTTGTGCTTGAGTTCCTGGGACCAAGTGTCGTAGATGTTCTTGAAATGCGCTTCAATTATGAAAGACTTCCAGGAACACTTGCCAAAATGAGTGTGCAACAAACGCTTGACGGCCTCGCATACTTACACAAATATAACATTACACATGGAGGTATGTTTAGTGTTGATTTAGTCTTAGGATACCTGGCTAACCCATCACAGATCTACACACGCGCAACCTGAGTTTTGTCATATTACCTTCCCTACACAAGCTCACTGAAGCAGAACTCCTCCAGAAGTTACGAAACCCGGAAATCGGGGCCGTCACAAGGAAGGATGGAAACCCCCTAGGACCTGGTATACCGGCATATCTGGTCCGGTCAACATCCTATCCCGCAGACGTGTCTCTATCGCCACAGCAGATTAAAATTATTGACTTTGGCGAATCTTTCTCCAGCAATAACGTTCCTGAAACGCTTCATACCCCTCTTTGTGTTCGACCACCGGAGGTCATTTTTGGGGAGAAGCTGGATTATCGCGTTGATTTGTGGGGTGTGGGATGCATGGTAAGTCTACATCCAGGCCAAAGAGGCGAAAGCCAAGTCGCGAAAGAAGATGAGGCTCACCATTGAATAGATCTTCGAGCTCATCGTGGGTCAGCCACCTTTTGATAGCATTATGGCGACACCTTTCAGCGTCGTTTACCAGATGTTGGAGACTGCTAGTGATGACTTGCCAGAGCGGTGGCAGCAAAAGTGGCGGACTATGAACAGCGCGTGGACTGGCGACAAGATAGAAAACAATCTACAGGAGTGGTTGGAGGAAACATACTTTGACGGCGTGAGAAAGGAGGATTTGACACGAGAAGACATCGTCAAAGTGGGTGCGCTTGTTGGTTCGCTGTTGCGATTCGAGCCGTCAAAAAGGGCGTCAGCGCAAGAAATCCTCCAAGATCCTTGGTTTCAAGCAGTCGTTACACGGCGGGGCCTGGAATGTACCTAAGTACACTTATGCGGCTTAATAAGGTATAGTTAATGTGGCATAGCCCAGTAGATCCTGAGGTACAATCATTTCGACTTTTTCTCCGCCTTCCACTTGCTTTCATGCTCGATGAACCATTCGACTGCCCGTTTTGTTCCTTCTGCAGTGGTAAATCGAGGCTTGTATCCCAACCGAGTCTTAGCCTTTTCAATATAGAAAGTACGTTCCTGTGCCAGCGTGCGCACCACCTTGGTCGAAAATGCCATTTCTTTGCCAAATGTCACCACCCAGTATACACATCCAGCTGCATAAACGAGCGAGAGGATCAGCCAGAATGGAATCGTACGCACTTCGGACGGGTCCACAGGGTGCCCTGCAAATCTGGCCACCAGACGTGTGTAGGCTGGAAAGCTATAGCTATCGTCATCGGTGACGAAAAAAGCCTCACCTTGGACACGCTTGTCATTGGACACTGCTTCTCCTTCATTGGCTGCTAGAAGAGCCCCCGCTGCGAGAATTTCCGCAAGCGAAAGATTCTTGATATACGTGTTATCGAAGTTATTTTCTTCTGGTCCAATTCGCATGTTGGCCCGTCCTGCTCTGGCGGTTTTGACCAGACTTGGTATTTGCGTCTTATCTCCCTCTCCGTACATCGACGCTGGTCGGATAGCGACGCTCAGCATGTTACTACCCTTACCATTGGCGGACAGAACAATTTCCTCCGCAACAGCCTTGCTGTGTGAATAGTAATTGGGCTGTTGCGGAAAATGAAGAACGGGGTAAGATTCGTCCGCGCGTCGGAGCGGGTGGTAGTAGTCGTGAACAACGGATGAGCTGGAGGTGTACACGAAAGCAAGAACACTGCCGATCTCATGCGATAGTTGCACCAAATTTCTCGTGCCGTCAATGTTAACGCGCTCCAGTACGGCATGGTCGCTTTCGAAAGGATATGGTGACGCTGTGTGGAATATCACACTAGGATTAACGAGCTGAAGAACCTTCCGCACGTCATCTACACAGCTGATATTGCCATGATGGAACCGAACATCCACCTTTTGCGTCTCGTTGAGTTTGAGGTCGAGTACGTGAATATGATCTGGCTGCGCCCCTCTCTCGATAAGGTCCTCGATCAAGTGCTGGCCGAAAACCCCACTGCCGCCAGCAATGAGAACTGAGCGACCTATGATTTTCGAAGACATGATAAATACTGCTCCTGAGCTCGGGAATTGAAAATTTTAATTTGAGAAAAGAGTTGCGAGTTGCATCGATTGAAGTTCAACGAGGTAGTGTTTGGGTAACGTGCTGGGGCGGCGTGGGCGCTTGAGACATCCCTTGCCCTTGCTGCGCCACTATCGTGCATGGCCTCCTAAGCTTGCACAATATATTTTGTGTTTACCCGCCACCTAAGACGGGAACTTCCTAGCAGTATCGCACCATGGGAACCGAATTGGAACTACCTAGCGGGAATCGGACTACAAAATTAGCAACCCCAATGTTACACTTGCACCACGCCGCTGTGCCTTGTAACGATAAAGGTGCCGCATCGCAAGTGTTGATGGTTAGGCTGTATAGCAATACACGGGAGATGAAGCTACATTTGGTAGTCTTCGAACATAGATATGCATGAAGCAGCTCCCGGAGCTTTGGTAACCCAGAGTGGCAGATGTTGGTAGTCCGTACGAAGAAATAGTCGCAGGCCATTTATTAATGCATCGCCCTGGCCGATTCAGTTGCTAACTCTACGCATCGCGGACTGACACTATTCTTTCACTGAGTCAATCATCAAGACAAAAATCTGTTATGAGTTCGAGTCAAGGACTTCCAGGTCCAAATGGGATTCCGGCAGCCCTTTGGAATATGCCTGCACTTGCTCCACCGCCAGGGCAGATACCAAATTTCGACCATCCAATCAACAAGGACGCCGAACTTATTGCCATGAATAGTGTCTTCCTGGCGCTCATGCTCCTTTCGGTCGCCATTCGATTTATCAATAGTAAGGATAAGAAGTTTAGCTGGGACAAAGGTATGTCGAAGTGTAGAACTTGCGACATTCGGTTTTAACCAAATCAGTCATGTGTCTCATTGCGGTGATGAGTTCTATTAGTTATAGCGCAACTATGTTGTCAAGTCAGTCTTCCTGCTCTGAATCCAACACCATCACTCACCGTTCAGGTCTACAAATCGGATTCGGAAGGCATTTGTGGGAGATACGAGCGGTTACAATAACACGAGAGAACGTGCTGGTAATACAGCCCTCTCAATCTCAACACAGTGCTGACCAAGTCTTTGTAGCGTATGATCCAAATATCGTGTCTTTACATTATCTCGGTCGGCTTCGCCAAACTTTCGGTGCTGTTTCTCTACCTTCGCTTCTTCAAAGTTATTCCGACGTCCCGCGCGCTAATCTGGTTTGGCATTGCCTTTACCATTGCATCCTCGTTTACCTTTTTAGGCATCGAGATCTTCCAAGCTACTCAATGCATAACACTCGAAAGATTTGCAACGGCCTCGTTCTGCACCAAGATGTCCCTAGTGGTCGTAATCCAAGCGGGGACAAATGTGTTTTTGGATTTTTACATTCTAGTGATCCCATTGCAGCAAGTTGTCAAGTTGAACCTTACACTGCGGAAGAAGCTCGGAGTTGTTGCTCTCTTCGGGATTGGATTTACGTGAGTGTAAGCCACAAAGAGGGTATCTACTAGAAGACTAACAGGAGGCAGAGCCTGTGTAGTAAGCGTCATACGGCTTGCATTCACCATCATACACATGGACGAGGAGGACCAGTTCTGGTTTGCCGTTTTGACAACGGAGCCGAGCATTGTCGAGATAAATGTCGTCATCATCGCGCCCTGCCTGCTCTTTCTTCCTGCATTCATCAAGACAAGCAAGTCGAGCTTGTATTCTCTTCGTACTCGTATCCGCAGTAGATCAAGGCTGACTAGCTCTATCAAGTCTTCGCTACATGATAGAGATAGCTTCGACAAGAAAACGATTGTCAGGATTCAAGTCCAGGTGCAGCAGCAGGAGAGCCCTGAATTGAAGTTCCTCACTGAGGCGGACGATCATTTGGTACCCACAAATGGTAATGGGCAAAGGCGCGAGAACGGTGTCCCTCCAGTGTGACTCAAGCTTGAGGACGGAATATTCACTGGATTGATCAGCCATGCAGGACATCATAGGGCTCAGTTAGCAAGTAGGCAATGAACAAAAGCGCGAGCAGGAGAACTATTTCCCGATATGACTACACTTCGATTGTTGTAAAGCAAGCAAACTCCGCACAATAAAAACAACCAACGAAAGAGTTATAATATCGACTGCAGATTCGATATCGATTGTGGAGCTGCAGTGTGTAAAGAGTGTTAGGCAGTGGTGGGTGGTTAGCTACAGATTTCCTGTTTCGACTCTCCCCGAAGCCATTGACTTCGCCCTTCATTTCACGGATCTCGTTGTTGGAACGCTACGGGATGTTGTGCAGATTTTTGCAGATCACAACGATGGGCCGCTCACTCGTGGGATTGCTTCAGCGATTTGTATGGAGGGCGAACAGACGGGTTGGTTCCGGATGCTTCAAGGTCGACTGCAAACTGAGCTTCCCTTCCTGACAACTTCAGTGCATGAATTCGCCTTCATGGTCATAAATGCCCTCACTATACCAGGCTCTTGCCCAGACTTGGATCTTACCAAGTTCAACGCCCTCGAAACTTTGACGCTAGCATCGACTCCTCGCGAAAAGCAAAAACCGAAGAGCTCTCATTTGAGGCCGACCACAGCACTGGTGAAGAGCTTTTCATGACTTATATCAACCAGCAGAATGTCCCAGTCACCGTCCCACTAAAGGTGGGGGAAACGCTGAAATCCAAAACGAGGATGTCTGCTCTCTTTCCCTACGATGGGCATCTGATGAATGGGCTCACTGTTGCTATTATTACCAAGACGGGTGGACCTTTTCAGAACTTGCACTGCTGCCAAGCCGCTGTTCACGGGCCAGCTCTAATCATCGTAAATTGGGGAGACAGCGAGGTTCTCTCTTCTGCCAACGTTTTTTTTGGCGCTCTGTAGTACATCATGGAACGAGTAGCGGCGTCTGGGGACCAGAGAAAGTGTGGATAGACGAAATGAACACATTTGATTCTCAATCAAATGACACGCAACGCATGCGTTAGAAGATAGCTTCTTTTACATAGTTATCTATATATACTAACTAATTAAAGTCCTCTCACCTATTATAGATAGGCACGACATTAATTACATGCATGTTCGTTCAACAACCACTTTAATCCTGATGTCGTATCTTGGATCCATTTCTGCGACGATTTCATGCCAGGGAACGTCCAGAACGTGTGCGGCAAACCTGGATAGACGTCAACCTTAGTTTCCACACCATTCTCGCGCAATAGCCTATCGTATAAAAATCCTTCGTCTCGGAGAGGGTCTAAACCTGTAATCTGGAAGTAGGCCTTGGGAAGGTCCTTCAAGTTCGGTTGAAGCGCAGGCGATGCACGAGGATCGCTCCAATCCGGACATGCGTAGAGAGCTGCAAAAAATCAGCCACGAGTCTTGCCGAATAGACGCATACCTACGTTCGAAGATCTCTATAGATTTTGCATTAATTACAGGTGCGTTTCCATTCGCCTCATACGACAGAAGTTGGCTTTTCCACTTCTTAGGATATACGGTGTGGTGAAGTGTGGCTGGGAGTGACAGGAGTTGCCCCGTGATTGGTGGAGAGAGTCCTTCATCCCGAGCCAACTGAACGCTGACGGCAGCGAAGGTGCTTCCCGCTGAGAAGCCTCCGACAATAAAGCCGGCTTCCGGATTCCCGCCAAGTGTGTGAGATTTCGTTCCAACCTACGTGACGGTCAGCCGAGAAATGTTCTAGCTATGTCTAGTCAGTCAACACACCCATTTTACAGCATCGTAGGCGTCTTCCAACCCATTGGGAAATGGGTATTCTGGTGCGAGGCGATAGTCTACATTGAATACTAGCGCAGCGCAATCGTGAGAAATGAATCTCGAAGAAACTGAATATGGTAAGCATGTGGAGGTAGTTGAGCCACGACAGAACTACCTTCTTCATTTTCCAGATCGCCCATGACAAAACCACCACCGTGGAATCTTGGTGCGTTAGCGATGACCTTCCTCCCAGTCTTTCAAGCTATTCGACTTACAAGACCACCACAGGTAGGCGGGTCTGTTTTTTCGGCTTGTACCAGCGGGTTGGAATTTCATGGCCAGTCCTGGAAGGGATCATGATCGTCCCAGAATATAGTTCGTCCCTCGGCATCTCTGTCTTTACGTTCATATTTCTCTTCATTGTCGATAGCATTTGCCGAAGCTCGATGGGTGAGCCGTTCAGCACAGGAGGCTTGTTTTCGCTGGCGTACTATTATGTCTCAGCGCATGACCTAAAGGGTTTGTCCCTTGACCAACCTCGAGCCATTCTTCAGATGGTTCCGAGAGATGAGTGTACTCAGCCATGTCAGTCGAAAACAGGATTAAACTCTAGGTAGAAGTGTATTGGTACCAGGCTTAAGATTATGCAAATTTAAGAGTGGGTGCTGAAAAAGTACTGTAATACTACAAATAGAGTTGCCGCATTCCCATTGGTCGCGTTGCCAGGGGCTAGCATGGACCAGCTTCCACGGCCCACGGTTCACGGATGAGATGGCTTGCCGCGGTATCGTGAGCGCCATACTCGCATTTCGTGTAGTCAGGCTAGCACCAAATAATCTGAGCCCCACTTGTTCAGCTGAATTGACGATGTGCATTACAGATCAACAGTTATTGCTTGTCACGCAGGCCGCGAAAACGTGCTCTGGCTGCTTTTTCGGCCAACTGCCTCTTCCAGCGACACTCTAGAGCTTGAGCATCTCTACCACAGCGAGCTACACCCGACCTTAGTTGGTGTGGAGATGTTGTACGCGTGTTTTGCATGTCCGTCTTCACGCTGCTCGATGCATTCTTCGAGTGTAAGATTGACCGTCGCCTCGCCTTACGTACCGCAGACGCGGTTTCGTTACTGCCGAGAATTGCGAGCTCTTCTCGACTGTTGCCACGAGAAAGCGCTCGCAAAGCCCGAAGAAGCGCAAGTCAGGATGTGGTATTGTGGCTGAGCTTAACAACCCCACAGGGACTCCCGCCGGAAGAAGACCAAAACGCAGATTCCCGAAAGAATCTGGACATACGTTACCTGAGGCTATTTCAGTCAAGCGCCCCCGATAAGCACGATGTTTCGCACTTCTGACTTCCAAGACTCGACTCCGCCATCCTCTTGAGGACCTAACTTACACCAGTGCCCACGGACTCGGCCCTCTCATCATAGGATCATAGGCCATCATTTCCACCGCTAAATTTGCTGCTTGAACAAGCTTGGCTTAAGACTGAATGGAAGCGTTCGGATTCTAACGGATTTTGGGACGAAGGGCGGGACTAGGTACGACAAGTCTGGAATGGTAAGACGCTTGTTAGCGACGAAGTAGAGCGGTAATTTGAGGCCGACGGCGTTGAGATCAGAGATGTACGATGCCGCATAGAAGACCATTGAAATCAGCTCCGTATCCAGTCATGAGTGTTGCTTATACGTCTTACATTTGCGAGGTCATCCGTGGTTGCCTGCGTGTTGAACAGCTCCACCAAAGCACTCTGTAGGTCCAGTCGGGCGCTTCCCATGCCCTGACACTGTCTTCCTTGCCATCTTAGCCAATCTAATGATGCTTGTGTATCTGATCGCGCATGGCTCTTGCTAATTCAGGTGGTGCAATTGGCGACAATGATTGTCTAAACGATTGTATGCCCTAGCGCCTGCGCGAAGATTGCGTTCTACGAGAGTGGCTTTTGAGGGCCATGTTGGAATCTGAGATACACTTATTATTGACGTCATAGCAGGACGCAACTCAGTGAAGCTACAGCGACGGGCTTATGTGGCGTGTCCAGCGGTGTATGATCTTGCCCAAGCAACATACATGTATCTGAATCTGTGTATTAGCGAGACAGATGACGCCGCCCATGAGCTTCATGGTGCCGATTAAGCTCAAGATTATCTATGCCGGGGCGTTTTAGAGAAGAATTCGAGTTCGGCAGGCGCGACGTAGAGTTTGCGAGCTGCATCTTTGTCACAGAGCACCACAAGAAAGCTGCCCTTTACAGACTTAACACGCTTAGCTGACAGCTAGCTAACTTAAGCTCGACCGGACCAACTTGTATTCCCTCTGCGGTGTGTTGGAATGCCATCATCGCACGGGGTTATCAATCAACAATTTATCTACCAAAGCTCCTCAAGGCATGTTCAAAGGTCAACTCTGAACAGTTTATCCACCACTTCATAGGCACGACCACCCTGCCGCTTCCTCTCTGAGTTACTTGTCGCCCCACCGATTATCCCACGAAATGCTTGATTCAAACCGTCTTCAACTTCATAGTACTTTCCATCGATGATTGCCAACGCTTTGCCGTTGACTCCACCTGCCGATGAAAAATACAACGTGGCCAACGCCACTGTGTCCGCACTCTGTACATTGATGCCCGCCTCGTTCAGACTCTGCACAGTCTCTTTGGAGGGGAGGATATTGGTATCGGTGAAACCAGGGGCTAAACAGTTGATTGTGATGCCCAACGGTGGCAAGTAGTCTCGCAATCCACGCATCAGGCCGACGACCTAGTTCGAGAAGAGTGAGCGGATTTCATTTATCAGGTGCCACAACGACCAGGAACACTTACCCCATGCTTAGAAGCCGCATAAGTCGGAAGACCGTTTGCGTCGTACCCTATCGTAGCAGGAATAAGCAAGTTGGAAACATTCTGGTCCCAGTGACAAATCGTACCTGAGAGGGAAGTCGTAAGAATGATTTTACCACCACCGTGCTTTTTCAAGAAATGAATAGCAAGTTTGACGCTGATGCATACTCCAACCAAGTTGACCTGAATTGTGTTCCACCTCGGCTCCAACGGAACGCCATGCTTGTCAACTTTGTCTTGGAATGCTTCCATATCTTCAGATACGCCTGCATTCGCGCATACAATGTCTATCCTATTGTGCAGCTCCACTGCCTTCTGGAACAACTCGAGCTGCGACGCCCAACTAGTTACATCCGTCTTGATGAAGGTGGCTTTGCCAGGTATGTGTGCTGGTTTCGAGACGTCGGCGATAATGACATGAGCATTGCGTCGAGAGAATTGGGTAGCAATGGCGAGACCTATTCCCGAAGATCCGCCTAGAGATGTTAGCTTAGACGAAGACCAACGGAGCAGCACCAAAGATTACCAGCACGTACCTGAGACTATGACGACTTTATTAGAAAAATCCTCCGAAATTGCAGTGAATCTGTCCATTTTTGTTCCCACTTAAACGGGGTTTGTGTAATATGTTATCTAGTCACCACTGGAAATATTCAGCGAAGCATACAGTATATAATCACAGAGAAGCCATGCTATTTAGCGTCGCACCACATGTTTGTGCCAAAATATCCCGTCAGGCCAATAGTACGTCACTACTTTTCCTAGATTCCATTATCTCCCTTACCGCGAAACATCTGCGTAGCTTCCTTTGCTTTCGGAGTCACGGATTTTGCCATCGGCCGAGCCTTGAATGGAAGCCGCGGGAAGTGGAGATCCCAACCCCTCGGCAATGTAGTAGAAGCGCTTAGAGGTTTACAGCAATAGTGTAGATCACAGCTCATCCTGAAATGGCTTCGTTTTCTATGTTTTTAGGAAAGTTCATTCACCTAATAACTAGCTCTGAAAACCATAACTATCTCTATTAGACCAACCTAAGCCGGGGAAAGCTAATACCAATTTGACAAAGCTTTCCACTCTATTCACCCAAATTGCAGCCCCATGTCAAACTCCTCGTGTACTTCATTTGTGGTGAAAGAAATAGACAAAGAGACTCTTCTAACACATTCTCGGTAAACATTCAGTTTATCCTTCTCGTAATCAAAACATATCTATAGAAATCTTCAATTCACAACGGCCGAATACGCATAGCATGGAGACATCTTAAAGCCGACAAGAGGCCTTAAATCCGGACGACGCGCCAAAACCGCCTTCGTCTGAAGTAGAGTCTGCCACTAGCGAGGACCGAGGGACATTTGTTCACAATCGATGAGTGCTCGGCATTTCGGACTCGTTGCGATAGTTCCTTGACCGTGTGGTATGCCAATCAAAACCGATTTCAATCCGGGCATGGTTTATTCCTAGTTGTGCGCTATGTCCGAATAACTCCATCAGGCAATCTTTTGCTTCGCTGTTGTAATGTAAGCAACGAGTTAGAAAAGGCCTGGACGTTATACTTAAGTTTGCATATATAATTTCACCAACTCTCTTCATTCTATCATCTCAAACGAACACCAAAGCCAGCAGCATTACAATCTGAGCAACGCCCATCTATACTTCTTCTGGAAAGTCTTCAAAAGTCGTGTAATATACTATCGTCATTCTCGCAAGCCTGGACATGTCCTTTCCCACTGCTCCCCTCGGTCGCAATGGCCCACGTGTCACACGCTGCGGGCTCGGTCTCATGGGATTGTCCGTCTTCTATGGGGCACCCAAACCCGACCACGAGCGTCTCGCGTTACTGGACCAGGCCTACGAAATGGGCCAACGCTTTTGGGACACCGCAGATATGTACGGCGACAATGAAGATCTGCTTGGCAAGTGGTTTGCCGCGAATCCGGGCAAGCGCTCCAATGTCTTTCTAGCGACCAAATTTGCGAACAAAACCCTTCCCGACGGAAGTAGGACCGTGGATAGCACGCCCGAATATGCCAGGGAAGCTTGTGAAAAGAGCTTGCAGCGCTTGGGTCTTCCCAGCGTGGATCTGTACTATGTACATCGTGTTGATTTGAAGACGCCAATTGAGAGTACGATGAAGGCGCTTGTCGAGCTCAAGAATGAGGGCAAGATCAAGTACATCGGCCTTTCAGAAGTATCTTCTTCAACACTACGCCGCGCATATGCAGTGCACCCGGTCACAGCTGTCCAGATCGAGTACTCTCCATTTGCCCTTGAAGTTGAGAACCAGAACGGAACTCATCTGCTCGCAACTGCTCGCGAGCTCGGCGTCGCGGTCGTCGGTTACAGTCCCCTTGGGCGCGGTTTGTTCGGCGGTGCTCTGCGGTCCCCAGACGATTTCGATGATGGCGATTTCCGCAAATTTGCCCCTCGTTATAGCAAGGAGAATTTCCCCCAAAACCTCAAGCTCGTAGATCAACTTACCGAGATTGCCAATGAGAAGGGCTTCACTCCAGCGCAACTCACGCTAGCGTGGTTAATGGCGCAAGGCGAAGATATCTTCCCCATTCCGGGCACGACGAATCACAAAAGACTGGTGGAAAACGCAGGGAGCATGAAACTGAAAATGTTAGACGAGGAAGTGCAAGCAATCAGGGCATTGGTAAACGCAGCTGATGTGAGTGGATTAAGGTATCCTGAGGTATTCATGTCATTCTGTTATGCAGATACACCGGCTTTGTAGGTCGAAATAAGCAGATATAGGAACTTGCAAATGCTAGTAGATGGATACCGCTACGTATCTAAAATAATGGCTGCTGAGATTTGTTCACGTGTTTTACAAGCCAGCCGCAATGGCTCCAAGCAACGTTACTCAATTGCTATCAAGTCAAGCAGGTATTCAGCTTGCTATCTCATCACTTAAGAAACGACAATTACAGAGTGACCAACGCGCTGCTACAGTCTTTAATGTTTGCTAAAACTACGCTCCGCGAACAACGCGCTGGAGTACTTGCCGATGCGATTGCTAGCCTAACTTAAGGAAGCTCACCTAGCTAGAGGAGGAGGTGATTATCCACTATGTACTGGGTCTGTATTCTTGTAGATTCGCGCCTACGTACGCAGCTGTACGTAATATAGCTGATAAGCTGCTCGCGCGGCGTAGGTCGTGTTGGCGTTCACAAGCCCCGCAACTTTGTTAAGCGTACAGACAGTCTTACAACGCGTTTTAACCAGCTATAAAATAGGCAAACAGCTCTGTGTAAGAATCCCGTCCTTGTCAGTTTAAGCTTGTAGAGCAGACAAAGGCTAAGTACAGCATTTGCGATAAGAAAGTCTATAACTTTGACAAGGCTGGTTTCATAATAGACAAGCCCACGACAAGCTAACAAGGTTAGAGAGGAGAGGTAGCCCAAAGACTATCCAGCTGGCAACCGTGAGTAGGCGACGGTGATCGCTGCGATCAACGCTGCTGGCTGGACAGTCCCACACTTCTCATCTTTGCTGGCCAGTATGACCTGTCTGCATGGTACGAGGAGGATATCCCACGAGACTGGGCGATCGCAGTCAGCAACAACGGCTGGACGAATAACAAGCCAGGAGTTGAGTGGCTGAAGCACTTCATTAGTGGTTGAGTTATACGCTTAAGAGGTGCACAAGTTTAGTGAGGTGGCCCACTCCCTTAGAACTCTCGTTCCTTCGTTAGCTTTTCTATAATTTCTAACTGAACTACGTTCTGCTGCTACACCTATCTAACCCAATCGCGAAATATTATGCCTTCTTCTGCACCTTTACAAGCAGTGCCGGCTTCTCCCAAAAAAGGTTGGAGCGAGCATCACGATTCCAATCTAGGTCTTGATTAAGCAGCTGCATATCAAGATTGTAAACCATTTTAGCAATTAGCATCCGCATTTCGAGCATTGCGAGACTGCAAAAAAGAATTATTAGCACGCTCATTCCTCATGAGAAGTATGTGATGGTAACGCTTACTTTCTGCCAATGCATCCCCTCGGGCCAAGATTGAAGGGTGCACTCGCCGCAAGTTGGTCTCGCTTCTCGAGCCAGCGCTCCGGACGGAATTCGGAGGGGGTGTGGAAGTGTTCCTCGCTTGTGTTCATGGCAATAGGGTGAGACGATACGACTATCTGAGAAAACAGTTAGCTGATCAATCTTTCCCGCTAGCAATGAAAGGAGAGACTGCTTACACCTGCAGGTACGTAGTGGCCATCGACATCAGCACCGGGCGACACCCGTGGCAGGCCATTTGGCGTCGGTGGAAACATGCGAAGTCCCTCTTCGATTACTGCATTGAGATAGGGTAGCTCTTGTACTGCGAGCGGCGTTATGTCCGCATCAGTTTGAAAGCGAACCGACAGTTCGTGTTGGAGAGTGTCCATCACCCGCGGCGAGCGAATCAGCCAGTATGTGAGACCTGCAAGCGCTGATCCTGTTGTCTCGCTTCCTGCAACGCTATATGAGATCAGTCCTGGACTAGAAGATTCACAAGTAAAGTTACGAACACAAACGTCGAGGCTGTGACAGTGAGAAACGCTGTGTTGAGCAGATGATTGTCATCGGGGGCGTCAAGGAGGTAGGACATGAAGTCTTTCCGATCGGTTTTCATTTGCATACGTCTGCTTGAGTCAATAACAGTACTTATGTTCACATCATAACCTTACTGAAGGGTCTTTAGCTTAGCGAATTCATAATTCTGGTACCTAGCCGTCCTCATCTTTTCATTGATCAAGATCGGTCGAACCAGTGTCCTGATCAGAGGAAAGCGGCGAAGGATATCGCCTAATTGGATTGTCGCTGCGTGCTTGGGAATCAGTGCCACCCAAGGGTGCGTCTTGACTAAGAGGCTTTCAGTATTTATTCCGAATGACTCTGTTCGCCACTAACTCACCATTCTTAAGTGAATCAAACGATTCTCCAAACGCGAGATCTCCAACAATATCCGTCGTGAACCAGTGGAACCAATCGGTAATGTCCAACCCCTCGGCACTGCCTCCATGCGCGATGATTTGTCTCACGAACAAGTCGCAATACTTTTGCACTGTTGTTTCATGACTTCGTAATGCGATAGCCGAGAATGCATGAGCAAGGAACTTGCGCTTCTTGCCATGTTCTGTTGGATCTATAACACCAACGAGGGAAGGCTCCCCACCGTTCACGAAGCCCTCGTACAATGCGGATTTGAGGAAGCTGCGAGCCGGGCCGTGGCCATAAATGGCGTTGCGCGAGGCGACGGTGTCGAACGATAGCTCATCTGGTGCGATGCGCACAACATGTCCTACAATTGTTAGGCAGAATACGTAATCTTCCGAAGAGGTGGACGGATCACCATATTTCCGATGCGCAGCTGTGATATGGAGGTGTGACTTCTTCTTCAAGACGATCCAAGCATACCAAGTCTCTATGGGTGAATATCGACTATAGCATATGGGGTGTGGGACTTACATGTGATACAGCAGCAAGTTTGGGACCTGGGAACTGAGCAAGGGGATGGAAAAACAAATTGTATATGAGAAGACTTGTTACATACACCTGTTCAGTAGATGTTAGCTGATCTCGTCTACAAAAAGCCATTTGTAGAAAGTACCGCCACTAGTGCTCCAGCAGCAATGACGTAAGTCAAGATGGAAACATGTTCTGAGTTGGCGATAATGGTGAGAAGAGGCATGGTGGGTAAGCAAGTACGGAATATTGAATTGCAGTATCGTGCGCGAGCTGCCGGCCTGATATGGTGGCTGGTCAGCCAAGGAGCGATGATCTCGGACATGGAAGTGGGCGGGCCGCGGGCCATGGCATGTCGACGGCACTGCAATCGGGCGCACGAGGCTCGGTCTTCCATTGTCCACGGCGCGGACAAACATAATTATGGTGTGCGGCATCAATTTAAGCCCCAAAACTGGAAGACATATATTTGACATCAACCAGGTCCACCTTTCTTTGATGCAACACGAAGTACAACTTCACAATGACATCAGCATGGGAGGATTGGGAACCATTCAGTGGACAATCTCCACCGTCTGACTTCCTCGAGTCAATTTACCTCGATGAGATTGAGAAGACACAGAAAGATGGCTTGTCTTACTCTCTGCCAGATGTGGGTGTTTCGAAGGCGCTCGCAAGGCTGATTCTAACGACTGAGGCCAGGGTAAGACAAAGAGAACAGAGCATCCCAACCCCTGGTATCGCCAGAACTTCAAGGGCTATTCCGCTCTCGAGCAACCAATGTATTCCGACCGCAAACTCAGGGTTATCGCCACTGGTGCTGGTGCGACTGGTATACAAGCTGCGCGACTCATCGGGCAGCTGATGGAAAACTGCGATTTGGTCGTCTACGAGAAGAATTCTGGCGTTGGTGGAACCTGGCGTGTGAGCCAGTATCCTGGATGTGCATGCGACATCCCCTCTCACTGTTACCAGTTCTACTGGAATCGGAATCCCAATTGGAGCTCCTTGTAAGTCATCATACTTGATTTAGAATGCTGAGCTGATGGACTTCCACAAGCTATTCACCAGCTACTGAGATTTTGCAGTACTTGGAAGATACAGTGGATAAGTTTGATTTGAAAGGCTTCTTCAAGTTCGAACATGAAGTTATTGGTTGCGACTGGAACGCGGATGAGGGCATGTGGCATTGTAGGATTAGACGACCAGATGGTACCGAGTTCGTTGATAAAGCGCACTTCCTGCTGAACACTAGTGGCCCAATCAGGTATTTAAAGTTGAGGATGAGAAGACAACGACAACTGACTCATCGAGCAGCATCCTCAAATGGCCAGATATTCAGCACCTCGATAAGTTTGAGGGAAAGCTGATGCATACCGGCTCCTGGGACAGCTCGTATGATCTCGCTGGCAAAAAGGTTGCTGTCATCGGCTCGGGTTCATCCGCAGTTCAAGTGGTGCCATCCATACAGCCTGGTTCGTCTGTGGGAATAGCTGGATTTCACATGCTGACAATAATATAGTGGTTGGCGAAATTTTGAACTTTGTACGGTCGCCAGTCTGGTTAACGCCAGGATTCTCAGCAAAGTATGCCGGCCCGGACGGAGCCAACTTCAAATGCACGTTGGCCCAGAGCAATGGCAGGAAAGAGACTGCGCTGACGTGTGTACAGACACCGCAGAACAGAAGGAGCAATTTCGCAATGATCCCGCTTTGCTCGAGAAATACATCCGCATGGTTGAAGAAGATCTCGGCGGTCGCTATCCCATGGTTCGGCACCCGGCATCCGTAACAAATGGCATGGCTAAACTATTCTCTAGCAAAACCAAGATTCCGAGGTACAGAAGGTCGCACGACGAAATATGGAAATTCGTATGCGTCAAGCGGTCGACGTTCCGGCAATTTCCAATCATATCATCCCTACATTCGGACTCGGCTGCCGTCGCCTATCGCCAGGAGATGATTACATGCGCTCCTTCAAGAAGGGCAATGTTCACTTTGTACCACACGCTGTAGCTCGTTTAAACGAGCATGGTATTGTCGATGTGACGGGAGCAGAACATCCGGTTGACGTCGTCATCTGTGCGACTGGCTACGACACGGGCTTCGTCCCTCGTTTCCCCGTCAACGGAAGATCCGGAATGGACCTAAAGTCATTCAACAATGGGTTTCCCCGTTCATACAACGGGATCATGACGCCTTTCTTTCCAAACTTTGCCTGTAAGTGATTGTGCTGTCCGCACGGCGATGAATGCTAACGTTCAATCGATGTTCCTGGACCTGGGAGTCCTGGAAGCCATGGGGGTGTTTTTGCCATAGTCGAGTGGCAATTGAGATGGGTATGCAAGATGCTGAAGAAGATGCAGCGTGAGCTCATAAAGACCATCGAGCCAAAGGAATCAGTGGCGGAGGAGCACTATTATCATCAACATGCCCTGATGAAGCGACTTGTGTACAGTCAGCCTTGCGCTTCCTGGTACAAAAATGGGCGTATAGTTGGGCCAGTTTGTGCGCAGTACCCGGGCTCACGACTCCATTGGCACGAATTTCTTCGAAAGGTACGATACGAAGATTTTGAAATTGAGTACTGCTACGGAAACCGATTCGCATATCTTGGGAATGGCTATACGAGGGAAGATATCGAGGGGCATAACTTGACGTGGTACTTTGACATTCTAAATCGGAGCGAGCTGGCCTTTAAGCCAGTAGAGTATCCATAGTATTGTCGAATCTCTTGGCCTTTCAGTGGTAGCTGGGAATGTTATCATTTGGTGTGAATTGAGTCCTAGTTCGAGCATGATACACCCATTCTGTGTGACGGTGTTGCGATCCTAAATCACTTCCAAATATTGGCTGTCACGCTCTTGTGGTATGGCTAGCAATGAACCGTACGCTGAGAAGTTGATATCTGGAATAACCCCATGGTTCGCCATAGCTTGATCAAAGTTCCAGATAGTCCGGACTATCGCTAAGAACTTTCCTTTTGTCATTTGAGGAGTATCATTCTGCGCTATCACACTATCGCCCGGGTCTAGGGTGGTCGAAGGGTTCTTGGAGTCAAGGAATTCGACAGACGCGGTGACAGCATGCAGAGCGGTACCGATTATTGGAAATCGATCCTTCATAGACGCGAGCACATAGAAGCACAGCCGTAATGAAGGGTCCTCCATCGGATTTCCGGATGGTTGGTGTAGTAAAAGCTCCAACAATTCAATCATTGTTGCGCAAGTAATCATCGAGGACCTTGAAGTCTTGGATCAGTATGCAGTTTAGCGAAGACGAGAACTGTTGCAAGAGAAAAGGCGTCTAAGAATCTTACAGAGAGATATGTAGCATCTTGGTAAGGCCTAAGCGGACAAGCTCTTTGAATGAAGATATTGTGTTCAGCGCCGCCGTCTTCATGTGTTCCCAACAAGACTGTATTAGTATCTGTATGCTTCCCGACCATGCCCCTAAGGCAAGTTCGATGATCTGAGGCTGCGGCTCATTTGCAATGATAGCAATGGTACTGAAGACGGAAGTCAGCTTGCTTGTCTTCAAGAAGTCGAGTCAGGATAATCGACTGACTTGTGGCCCATGAGCACAGTATACCGAAGCATAACCAAACGCCGATAAGTGTCCTCGCCAAGATCAAGGCAGTTCAGGTCTTCCCCCTCGAACGTTTGCTTCCAGACAGCCAGTTCCGTGTTGCCTCGGCCTATATCCAAGAGATGCGCTAGGAGGCTTGAGGGATTTTTAAGTTCCAGCTTGATTCCCGCACCGGGGGAAAACCTTCGGGAAAGATGTTTGTGGGCTAGAACTGCCAGTTCAGTCAAGTGTGTGTATAATCTAGCGACGACGTATTTTGCCAACCCTTGGTAAGCGTCAGACGGGTGAGGATCATCTATCAGATCATCTGCAGTGATTGCAGCCAGATTGTAATCAGATGGGCTGATCGATGGTGCGCGTCGATAGGTGAAAGCAAGAACGATATCTCTTCCGACACAAGCCCACCAAATTCGTCGTAGTAATCGCGCCTCCTTGATATCCAATCTGGCCATCGTCTCTTCTTTGTTGAGATTGAGGTCTTTGGCAATTGTCGTGGCGGCACCGAGCCAGTATTTGTTTCCACAGTGAGACTGGTTCTCAGTCTTGGGTGCAAAGTAGGAGAACATCAACAAGATTTGCAATCGCTCCATTGGGCTAGTGGTGGTATCAACATCGTATAGAAGCTTGCGCAGTCAGTTAGCAGTTCGTCAACGACGCTGCGTCGTTCGACCTACTTTTGCTCTCTCGAAATGAATTGCTTGTGCTTCATGCACGGAAGAGAACCCACATTGCTTTACGCTCGTCTCCTTGAGATACTGCAAATCGAGTCAGCTGAAATGTTCTTATGTACGATGAGACTCACATACCGATGTTGCTACGAATAATACGGCTCGGAACAAAGCTCGTTGGACTGATTGATTACCCGCACTGAAATTCTCCCGAAAGTCCTTTTCGTTTAGGATAGGCAGCAGTGGCTGAATATGATGGAAGAATGCATCCACAAGTTCATCTTGTATCGCTGGTGGTGGGAATTCAAACACGCCTTTTGCGGTCAAGTACGCCATATCATCCTCGGCAAAGTGAGCTCTGCTCCAGGTGGATGAAGTTTGGGAATCACTTGTGGGACCAGTGCCTTGTGAAGAGGCAGGTCGAGGTGTTACATTGATCGTACCCCATGGATCCTCGAACAAGGGTAGACCCTGTGGTTGAACGTCCATACTTTCGAGGGGAAGTCCAGGATGATCGAAGCAGAAGGCGAGAGGCTCATTGAAAGCATCAAAATCATGCACACGGCTCGCCGAAAGTGGGGCAGTCGAAAGCTCATGGAGAAAGTTATACGCCCCGTTCACTGGAATATCCAGCCTTGTGGTGTCCAGTCGCTCTATAGACGTATTTTTTGGAGGGCTGGTCGCTCTGCATTATCCAATGGTTCAGCGCTCGATCAGTACCTTGTTCTGCTGGCAGACAAACCTGCGTTTTCGTACCGGTGTCGTGCACGGAATGCCCTCGATGCGACACCTCACGCAGGGTAATTCCCCCAGTACATCGCAGCGCACTTTGCGGGTCCGACACTCAGAACAGGCAACAGCCGCTCGTTTCCGACGACTGAACTGGTGACCAATATCTGCGCTGGCATAATCGTTGCCAGTGATAGAGCTAGACGCCACTATGGTTGCCTGTTAAATCTGATTAGATGATATTTAGTGAAGACATGTATTCAGAAATAATCACATACTATGGGCAGAGGATAAGAGGACATGATTGAGGTGACTGTTGAAAGAGGCACGATCTGAACCGAGGACGATGTTCAGAGAGTATTGCCTCTTCCCCGCAAATTGATTATGTCCGTCTTATATCCGATTCACCGAACGCACTACCTCTATTCTGCGAACTCCCGTGCCTGCGGGGGTTTAAACTTTTCGAAAACGCATACAAATAACGCGGGAGTTTAAAACTTTAGAATGCAGGAGTTTGCTCTAAACACAGGAAAAGATAATAACATATATGATATAAAAGATAGATCTAGCCTCTGGCTACAAACTGACCTAGAAATTTTAATAATAGCTCTTACTGTATCGCGGTACAGAAGGAAGGATCCTGAAGAAATTTTTCTGGTCGAATTCGGTCACTTTGATGTTCAAATGGGCGGGTCTGTTACGTTTGATGCGTGCTCTGACAACGCGTGAAGGTGGAGAAGGCATGTTCGTTCCGCTGAGTGTGAAGAGGTTGCGAAAGCGACAATAGAAGCGTAATAAGCCTCTATTGCGAGTACAAGACTTGGAGACAGTCCGAAAATTTGTATGTTCGGTCGCGTTTGTATTCCATGGTGACTAAGTTGTGGGAGGGGCGGGGCAGGGTGAAAGACGTGGCGGGCAGGTATTGCCGCATGTAAACCGCCCCTTTGGACTCTGGTCTGAATAAGGATTATACAAAGCGCTTCCGGACCGCTCGAATACGCCTCACCGAGAACTTTTCTGCCGCTTGCTCTTCCAATTGACAACAATTTCAAGAGGTGCCGACCGTGTTTGCGCTCTCTAGAACAACGGCTGCCAACACATGGCTTGCTTTTGTTTAACGATTGGCTCGACTGCAGAGGTTGCACAATGTCATCATTGCGAAGTTACATGCATAGATTGGTTGTGACGATAAGGAAGGATTTTGTACAGGGAATCACGTTGAACCTCGTCCCCAAACAGTGAACAGCAATTCAAAATGACGTTTATACTTGCGTGCTCATATGCTTAATTGCATATCAAGTAGCACGAGAGTGGGAGAATCAGGCAGCAGCGTGGCTCCAGGCGTCTTTTCTGCATGCTGTGTAACTTTGGTGCCTGACTGTTTGCTTCTTTCAGTCCCGTCGCGTGATCACGTGAGCACGCAGATGCGCTGTATTTCGCCATAAATAGCCCAGAGATGCGCGCACCAGTCCTTATACTTCAGTTCCTCGGTCCATCCCAAGCAACCGCAATGGCTGAACCACAGCAACTACCAGACCATCAATCTGCTTCAGATGCACTCCATTCTGGTCATGGCGACACCTCTGAGCAAGAGGCCCACTACGCCGCCTCAGAGCAGCGACGTGAGGAGAGATATCAACAGATGCGAGCAGAGCGTCTAGCAGAAAAGAAGGAACACATCGAAAAGAAACGCCAGGTTCGTTCTCTCGCACAGATGGTGGAGTCCAAGCTGTTGGAAGATCTCTCGTCTTGCATCACAGCCGAATCTGTTCGAGCCACATTCGCATGTGGTGACACTCTTGATTGCTCCGGCGAGCTCGAATCTCGAGCGACAGTCGACTCAGGCACATTACCAGCAACGCATACGAAATCAAGGCAGGCCCTCCCTCCAGTCGATATCAGGTTTGGAGCAAGCGGCGAAGGAGTCACGTTGAGCTTTCCGCACCATGCTGCCGATTCCGCAGAGTTTCAGCGTCTGCTCACTGCATGCCAGCCCGCATCATTTGGTCGTGGAACCCAGGAAGTTCTCGACGAGAAATATAGAAAGGCTGGCAAGCTTGACCGCACTTCCTTCGCCACCACTTTCTGTCCCTACGAAGCTGGTATTGTCGATGTGGTTGGCCAGCTCCTTCTTCCACAAGCAACTCAGGACGAGAACTCACGCAGCATCAGAGTGAGTTCTGGCTGACAGTCCTTTTGAAGCTCCATTGCAGTGACTAATAAGCACACATAGGCCGAACTATACAAGCTCAATGTCTACAGCGCTCCAAGCGGCAAATTCAAGGTACAGTGCCTGATATCTACGCTTATCATCTACCGATTAATGACATGTATAGGCACATGTCGATACCCCGCGCAGTGAGACCCAAGTTGGCAGCCTTGTTGTGTGCCTTCCCTTGTCGCATGAAGGGGGGCAGCTTGTTGTTCGACACGCTGGAAATGAGATCGAGTTTGACTGGTCCGACTCTGGGAACGAGAAGAAACCCAGTCGCATCTCATGGGCCGCCTTCTATAGTGACTGCGAGCACGAAGTTCTCGAAGTGACTTCTGGCCATAGGCTGACACTGACCTACAATCTCTACTCCATACGTAAGTTTGTTGTCCATAGGAAGCGTGCCCTGGGTTGAACTGATGCTTTGTAGGTGGGCTTGGACATTTGGCAGGAGAGACAGCCGTGTTGGATGCAAGCAGCCTTCCACTCTATCAGCCTTTGAGGCAGGCCTTGGAGAGCCCAGGTTTCCTTCGCCAGGGTATGTGCTGCAGAACAAATTTTTGTCCATTGCTGATGCTTCCAGGTCGCATTTTGGCTATATGGCTCACACATAGCTACCCTCACACCAGCACGATGGTCGACCTGCTGCCAAGCGCACTTAAAGGAGCCGACATGGCACTTTATGAGGCTTTTCGAGCGCTCAATCTTTGGTGCAAGGTTGTACCAGTCATGGAGTCTTCCTATAGTCGATTTTACGATGACGATAGAAATGTCTATCTCGCTGGTTCCAAGTTCATGCCATTCAACGAATGCAAAAACAGGAGTGGCAACCTTGATCCTGAAGAAGGAATTAGATTTGGCAGTGAGATTCCATCCCGTAAGACAACCTGGCTCAACTCTCAGGCCCAAGGCGGCGATCAACAGGCGCAGATGGCGTACATGACGGTAAGTCCCTTTTTTTTTTCCTTGCAGGCGACCTTGTGGTAATCATGAAATAATTGTATACCTGGTCGCTGTTGTACTCTTCTCGCTTCCCGAAACTCTTTATCTAACCAAATCTAGTATGGCAATGAACCCGGCATTGCTATCCACTACTCACGTGCTGCGATGCTGGTACGCATCCCACCCTACCTCAAGCGTCCTGAAGCCGAGCGACCCAAGAAATTCTACGAAGGAATCGACGGGTACGACTCTGACGACGAGTACGACTCTTACCACGAGTACGACTCCTATCCAATATGAGGCGAGGTGTTAGGCCTAACATTCGCCGAAACTCGCTTAGCGTTAGGGTTTTCCACTTTCCACAAGGAAATTCTAAGGCCTAACACCCACATTATCTACCCCTAAACACCTAAGAACTTATTACTTAGATTCTATAACTTTGTGTACAGAATTTGTACTTTATTATAGGCGCTATTAGCTCCTAGAGTTATAATATATAAAATAATAATTTAACTACGTTATATTATAGTATAGTTAGGTCTTGCTATAA